>SNVD02009719.1:0-396350 GCA_013180625.2 Boswellia sacra
TTTTTTATAAATAAAAACCCAATTCAAACCCCCCCCCCCCCCCCCTTGGATTGCCATACCTGGGTCAACATCGCCGACCTTAAGTGGTCAAGTAAAACAACATTTTTTTGTTGCCATCTCTCGAAATTCAATTTGCCAAATTTCTCCAGTTTTTCATCATAATTTACAGTAATCAAAACCGATACAGCTGGGGTTGAGCAACATGAGGCTATTGAGAACTAGTCGCAACATTAGCCATCCCAATAACGACTGAAATTAATAAATCAAACGATTTTTAGTTTCCTGAACCAAGCTATAATTTAAGAGTAACTAAATAGCTTTCAATAGATAATTCCCACGAAATACCAGAGGATTCACAAATAGGTCCACCTTAAAACACAGCCTCCTTAGACAAAATTTTCTTGTAAAGAAAATTCCCAGGAAGGAGAAAAGGGGTTGTAGTTACTTCCTCTTTAAACTCAGATTTCTTAGACAATACTTCTCTATTAAGTTGCTATCTAGTCCATACCAACAAACTATAAAAATTCCTCCATAAATTTTCACACTAAATATATATATCAATAAATATATTGCAAGAAATATATATATTACAACAATATGTCAAAAATTAGATTCTAACATGCCACTTAAAAAACCTTATATAAAGCAATAATTTATTTTAAGTTTTACTTGTATTATATAAGGATAACATACAATAATAATTTAATCTAACTTTAAAATAAAATTACTAACTGAAGGCTTGACTTAGCAATGGAGATGATTGATCGAGGCTCGTGTATCACAGGATTTCTTTAAAATAGAATCGCCGCCTCCACTAGATGCTTGAGAATCAAACGATGTCTGTCTCCTAAGATGCAATGATGACTAGTTGCAAGAGAAGCACAACTCTTATACTAAAATAAACTAGAAATCTCTAAACTCTATCACGCATTTTAGAACTAGAAACTAAGAACTCAAGAAAGCAAGAGAGAAAAGAAGATTGAGAGAGAGAAAGAGAGAGAAAGGGAGAATTTTTTTTATGCCTTTTTTTTTTCCAAATGAGAGAAGACCTCCTTATATAGGCTAATGCAATTGCTACTTATAAAATTTTAAATATCAACTTTTATTAACTCAAAATTAACTTGTATTTAATACATGAGAGTTTATTAAATACATGAGTTATGAATTTGAAAATACTTTGTAACAACTAAGGAATTTGTAGGAACTTCGAAAATCAATTTTCATTTACTAATTTTCCAACAGAAATTGAGCTAAGAAAGTGTGATAAATTCAATGAATTAAATATGAAATATAGGGGAGCTCTCCAAGTCCTTAATTCCCAAAACGGGGTTAGACAATTGGAGAATAATTGACTGAAATAGGACATGCATAGAATTGTAATGTATGAACAGAGTGAAGAAGAAGAAGAAGACGAAGATCGGGATATTTTTGAGAAACTATTTCTTTCTGTATGTTGCTATGTTATAGATTTAATGCCCTGGAAATATGATTTCCTTTTTTTATCTTTTATGATCCACCTCTATTCCTCCGTTCCAAGTTAATCTCGAGCTCCTCCTGCCATTGATGTTTGACTCTATTGGAAAGCTTCTCCTGCTTCTTTTTCCTTATTGGTGCCCAGCCACCCTACTGGCTTCATGACCCATTCTCCCTCCTTATCCCAACCTCTATTCTCCTTTATTTCTGGTATATAAAGTCTATCCTCTGCTCTGTTTTCAATTCCTTCTATTATCCCATGTTTTTTTTCACCTTTTCCTTTTTTGAAATTTGAACTCCTCCCTTCTCTTACATAAGCCCTCACCAACCCTATTAAATGTTACCAGTCTTTGACTTTCCCATCTACATGTCTTTTCCTAACAAATAAAAAAAAGTGAATGGGTTGGTAGGCTGGGCTTAGGGTTTTATCTAATTTAAAGCCAATTGAGACCCTAATGTACTTATTTTTCATGTTGTGTTGGGCCTTTTTTAGGTTGTAAATGGGTTTGGACCTCTATGACAATTTTACTCCATTTCATCTGGTTAATTGGTATAAGTTCATAAACTTTTATTCATAATTTTGAATGGAATACAAATACAGATTATTACTGCAAATTTTAGGATTCAATTAATTTATGTGAATTAATTAAAACAAGCCAAATTGGCTATAAGTCGAACCATTAAAAAATAGTCAATTCTTGGAATCCAATATGTTAATATATAAAAATTTCTCTTTACGCATTAAGCTAAGAAGCTAATAGCTGGAGAAGTGATTCTTGGAAGAAAACATCTACCCAAACCTCCTAGAAGAAGGCACAACTTTGAAAAATTAAAGTGTTTTTCCATCAACTAAAGCCACCGTTAACGACAATCTTTGGCTTCAAAGATTGATGCTAGTTGACCAACTTGCTCCTTAGTTTCTCTACATAGGCGCCCACATTCTTGTGCTTAAGCCTCTGGCCTACGCAGCCTTCACATCACCACTACCCCTCATGTTAGATATCATCACCCTATTGAAATTTGATTGCCTTTTAAAGTAAAATGGGCTCCTCCTCTCCTTTTGCGGGATACCCTTCAATAAGCAACACAATAACTTTGTAGACTATAGGGTACTAATAAAGACTACTCAAACAACATGTTAAAATTTAAATTATCATTTTCCTACAAGTTTAAGTTTATAGATGTAAGTGTGATTATATATGATATTTATGTCAAAAATTTTTTAAAAAAAAAAACAAACACAACACGATTTTACATATTGTTTGATGTCTATGCCCAAGATCTTTTGTAGATGGTGATGATATATCAAAATATAATTTTAGAGCAATAATATACGTGATTAAGGGTAGAGTAAGAAGGATGAGAACATAGATAATTGTTTAACTTTTTCATTGCACTCTCTCTTAAGTAAACACTTGATTGCAAGCTTATTTATAGACTTCTTAGGATGCATCTATCTTTGGAAAATAATGTGTTGATGCTTGATTTTGCTCAAGCGCAGTGGGTCAATAATAGGGCCCAAACCAAACCCAGGCAGCCTTCTTAGGTCATCATCATACAAAGTCTATGAACTATAAAACAGACTCAAAATCTATGGACTATGGAACAGATGTAACATACAAAGGCCATGGTGTTACACTCTGATAGCCCAGGACTAGCTAGCTTGGCTATTCATCATGCTATAACCCAGAAAACACAAACTCTGATTGAAGCCCTGAGGCATATACCATGAATCTGAACTTAAATCTAAATCTGACTCTGATACTAAACTTGATCCTTTAGGCCCAAGTGGACCTAAGCTACCCATAGGGCTTGTAGCTGGGTTGTGGTTTGGTTGACACAATCAAGAGAAAGGAGGCACATTTTAGCCTCATTTGTTGAACCCAAAGCCTATTTGGGGGATACTTGGGTCAAATAATAAATCAAGACTAAAAAAGAGCAAGACGGTAAATTGGGGTTGATTAGATTATAGTCCTTCTCATGCATTATCCATATAAATTATACATTATCATTATTATTATTCTAGATAAATCATCTTAGCTTATCTCATGCATTGTGCAATATATTATTATTTATCTCACATATTATTACTTAGATATATATTCACTATTTTACCTTAGCCATATCCCATGTATTATCCCAATCATTAGATAAATAAGACATTTATCATTATCCTAGCTTAATTATGTTTATCTACAACACTTATCAACCAACTATAAATAGATCATGAGCATTACATTCATTTCATTCAAATCATATACGAAGCCTTAATACAAGAATCAAGCATAATTATGCATACAAACTTTAGGAGTTAATTCATAGTAATTCCTCTTTACCCAAAATACTACCTAAACACATTCACCACTCATTTAAATCACACCACTATGGAATTAAGTCTAAATACAATCATCCATGTGCATATAGCTAACCTAGGTTTTTAGTTCAGGCCAATATAATAGTTAGATCCATTCCTTCTCATTCATACATCATCCAAAAGCACGTTCATTAGTCACCCAGTCACGTATCAACCACTTTCCTTCGCTGCTATACTATCAACTGCCCTAGAATCATTCCTTCTAGGGAATAAAATTGAATGGGCGAGCATAACTGTTTCTTTAAGGCACCAATGTATATTCGAATCCATCATAATGAGAAAAATCCAGTTCTAACTATGCACAAGTACTATCTCAAACTTAAGATAAATCTCAAATTTTCATGTATATCAGTCATTAGGCCACCTTTACAATTTATCATCACTCATTTCTTTTGTTTGCTCCCACCACCAAGTACTCTCCAAGATCCTCAATCTATTTCCTTTTGATGTTTGCCATCATATATTTGCAAAAGACTGCTTCTTGATTGATCTGCAATCTCGAGGTGATGTTGTCTAGCTCCTCGAATTCAGGCAGAAGTCTCTCAACAGTAAAAAGGGCATTAACCTTTCCTTCTTCTTGAGGACAAAAAAGTGATTATGAAATTTACCCATTCTTGCCAAGGGTAGATCTGTCTTTGTACTGTTATTGTAAAAGTGAGACTCAAGACAATGTAATTAACACATTGTGATGTGAATTTCATGAATCTCTAATATGAATGTGTCTAAAAAATTCCATGTATGTGACTCTTTGATTTTAAAGACATTCTAGAAGCCTCTAGATTTTCAAAATTACACTCCCTTTTAATTTTGAAAATCTTTGCTCGTGCTCATTTTGCTTCTTTTGCTCCCTTGAAAGATTTTTCTTTTTGTCCAATCCTTGATACAACATCGTCATCCATGGCATTTATCCCTCGAGTTTGATTTTTTCAATTTTTCTTTCAATTCCTTGGACATTTGTTTTTCATGTTGGTGCTTTACCTATGAGCTTGTAATTGATAGTTTTTCTTCATCATCTAGCTTTTCCTTGGTTTGTTTTAGGGGCTTATTTTTTGTTCCACTAAGATTTTTTCTTTTGAAATAAGGGATGCATTGACAACTTTGTTGTCTCCCTTTTTCTCACCAACACTAGACCCTTTTTTTCTTTTTTCTTTTTTTCACTTAGAGAAATCTGACCAAGGTGATCTTGACCTAGCTTTCTCTTCTTTTCTTCTTTTGCTAGGCATCTTCAACCTGACCCTCTCTTTTTTGCTTGTATCTTGGAGGAGTATTTTCCCCATAACTTTCACATTAGCTTTGATACCATGTTAAAATTTTTAGAATAGAAACAATCAAACACAACAAAATTTTATTTGTGTGTATGATGTCAATGTCTAGGATCTTTTGTGGATGGTGAGGATGGATCAAAATATAATATGAGAGCAATAATATAAGTGATAGATGATAGAGTAAGGAGGATGAGAGACGTAGATAATTATTTAACTTTTCATTGCATTCTCTCTTGAGAGAGATTTTCTCTCTCTACATAGACACTTAATTACATGCCTACTTTTAGATTTCTTAGGTGCATCTAACTTTGATAAACATGTATCTATTAATTAATTATGATATGAACTTCATGAATCTCTAACTGTGATTGTATCTCAAAACTTTCGTGCATGTGGCTCTTTGATTTTCAAGACATTCTAGAAGTCTCTAGATTTTCAAAACTATTTCTCCAACAATTTAAGCCTCTACAGATAATGTAATTTTACCCTCACAGCCCCTGAAAAGTGCACCACTCATTGCGGCTGTGCTCACCCCGAATCTGGCGTGGATTGTGGTATTGTAGCCACAAGTAACTAATTTGTATACATAATAAGAAGTGTTTAGTAAATAAATTATCAATGTCTAAAATGAAGGAATTACTTGATGAGGACAGAGAGGAGATTGATAATATTAATTCAACTGATCAAGTTTTGTTATTTTATGTTTCTAAAGGAGTAAAAGAACCAATCTTGATGTCAAGAAAAAAATATGCAAGATGAAGAAAAATAAAGGCAAATTACATGCAAAGAAACGGTTTCTTAGTGATAAAGAGTATGTTAAATAAATAGCTTAAAGTGCTTAATTAGATATTTAAAAGCAATTTCTACATTTCTTGAACAGTAATTGAGTAAAACATTTAAAAATGTCTTCGGAAATAAAAAAGCACACGCATGGAAAGTAGTTTCTAGGTTGGGACTTGGGCGCCTCATTGGCTGCAGAGAAACCGAAGAATTGATATCCTCAAATTGGGCCTAGATATGACACTAGAGGTGGCAATTTGGGTCATGACACGCGAACACGACATGATTACGACACAAACACGATACACGATTAATAAATGGGTCGAATTCGTGTTGAAGGTGTTCAACACGCCTACTCGTTTAATGACACGAATAGTTAAACATATTTTGTCTATACTTAATATGTAAACTCATTTAATGATATAAATTGTTACCTACTTACAATATATATATTATAAAACTGAAAATTTTATATTATAAAGTAAATTAATTTACAAAATTATAAATTATGATGATTTTAACAATATTTTATACGAACAATGATTTATATTCTAAAAATAATTTTAATTGATATAAATATATAGAATATAATATATTATGTATAACTAAGTTAAACAATTAAGTAAATTATATAAATTAAATATGACACGATTATAACACGTGGGTAACACGTTTAATAATCATGTTGGATCGGTGTTTCATGTCTTGATACGAATAATTAAATGGGTCGACACACGAATTGCCACCCCTATATGACACCAAGTAATTGTCCCCACTCAGAACTTGACCCGATAAACCATCCCTTCAAATTCAATATAGAGCAAACTCAAAACGAAAATTCCTTACAAATTAATTTATGATAACAATAATACTCTTAAGATAAGCCATTTCCTAGAAAAAAAAAGGGTAACTATAAATTACCATTTGACAATTATAATAACAGATTGATAAAAGTGAGATTGTTTGCTACATAAAAAACTCCATTTAACATCTTAATATACAAATAATCTCAATATATTATTCACCCCCCATGGAAAGAAACATCAATTTTTGCCACATTTTCAAGCCTCCACGGATAAATATGACAGTAAATATAAACAAACAATGAATGTGATGCTGACATTTGAGGTAAATCATATCGCAGTCGATCAAAATCTGATGAAGAATAATCTTCTATCAGGCCAAAATGTCATGTTAGAATGCTTTTCTAACTGCCATTGTCAACATTATAGCCACATGTGATGGTTGGCGGTAACAACAGCTAAATCTGCTGGTACGCAGCTATCAGAATGGCTTGTCACTATCTTGAACTAAGGATCATATTTGTTTCCTCATCTTGAGTTATATTGTCAACTTTCATACTCTTCAAAAGCCCATCTACTTCTTTCCCACTTTTGATATATGCCTTAATCAAGGCATGGTACATTGCGTTATTTAGAGGAACCTTATTTTTTAATAAGTAGACAAACTGTTCAACATCGCCAAAATCTCCTTTATCACCAAGCCAACTCAATATGCTAGAAATCACTGAATGTTTAGGTCTCCACCCAATATTTTCCTGCTGTACAGCAAGAGCTTCTTTCATGCACTCAAAAGCTTTTTCCATATTCTGCTTATCAAGGTATCCTGCCGCAACAATAGCCCAACTGTTTTGGAATTGGAGTCTTCCCTTTTTCTCTAAGCATTGCTTCAGCATTTTCAATCGATCCCCTCTGAGAATACCCAATAAGGAGAACATTTGGCACGCGGAAATCATAGAAGTCACAAGACGAATCCCACTCCTTCAACAATCTTTCAGATTCTTCAAGATCACCAATCTTCACTAAAGAACCCAACATGGTGATATAATCCCTGTTATTTTGTTTCTTTCAATTGCACTTCTGGAGACCCCACAACCTCATCATCTCATCTTTATTTCCAAGACTTGCATAATATGAACAAATGATTATAGCCTACAACATCTTTAGATACCTTCTCTTCACATTTTTTCAGATAGATTAATGCTTTCTCTTTAAGACCTTCTTTGATGTAGATACTGACCACTGTGGCATAAGAAAGCCAGTCCATGGTGATGTGAGGCTGGCTTTCCATCTCTTGTAAAATATTCTCCATGCTGCTAAGATCAGATCTCGCCCCATAAGCATGCATGCAAAATCTATAGCTGAAGTTGTCAGGAGACACACCATTCTCCTTCATATCTTTCAGCACATCGGGGATCTTCTCAAGTTGACCAGCATTTGTGTAAAGGCACAAAAGGCCACTATAAGTGGGAGCAGAGGAAGCAAAACCCAACTCCTTCATCTTTTCTATCAGGGAGAGGGACTTGTCAATAAGACCTCTTACATAACAATTTAGAAGAGCACCATAAGTTTTGTCAATTTTCGCTTCATCGTCTAAGCTATTGAAGTAAACCTCCGCTGACTCTAGCCCATGAACTCTACCAATCAGATCCAACTGCATAGCACACTCACCGACTGAAAATGGAAGGCCATAGATGCTTATCCACTAAGAAACCTGCATCACAAAGAGTCCAAAGATACATGTATACCAAGTCAACATTTGGTATCCAGAACACAAAATACATTCAGTTCAATAATCAGGTGCTTTAAGAAAAACACTAGAGGGTAAACTTGATGGTGTCCATTCTCCTAAGGTGGTGGACAAACACAAGTCAAATGCGCACACATAGACACATTACTGTGTTGTTATTCCATTGTAACAAATATAGAAGTGTATTTTCAAAAAGCAAGTAATTCTGATTTTGCTTGCGGTTCGATAAAGTCTCAAGTGTATATCTCACCAAATTCAATTTTGATCAGGTCTTAGGAGAAGTACCAATATATCATGCGCCATAATACCAACAAAAACCAAGCCCTTAGATCCGTTATTTCAAACCCTTTGCCACCAAAAAAAAAAACAAAAAACACACAAAAAAAAAAGATTTTAGCCTCAATAATTCCCTATGAATAAAGCAAGAATTATAAACCCCTTCAAAAACAGAGTTTAATATGACAGTTAGACACAAACCAATGAAACTTCAACAACATCCTCTCAAATTAGGCAATCATCACCATTTTTACATGCACTTAATCCATTTAACTCACTACCTTAAGGCATCCTTTGATACATTGATTTGTGGAAGCTAACCCATTAGCAGCTAGCTATCACAGGAACCATAAAGCAGCAACAATCTTATAATAAACATTTTGAGTCTGATTAGCATAAAGCAAAGTAGAAAAACTGGGAGAGTGACAGACCTCGAGAGCGTGCTTGTAGCAGTGGCGGGCACGTAAATCGCGCACGATACGCTGCAGCTCAGGCGCTTTGACGCTCTTGCCTTCTTGAAACCACTGATCAAGCACTGGGACCATACTTGCATCTGGGTCGCCAAGAGGACTTATTCTTGAATAAAGATTACTTTTCCTAGGTCTCTGGTATGCTTTTGTGAAGATTGCACTGAAATTGTTCTGGCTTCTCTTCAAGATTGCAGAGAAGAGTGTTGATGCCATGGGAGTGTAAAAGTGTTCGTGAAAATGACTCAATTCTTCTCTTCCCCCACGGGTTTTGACCGGATTTTAACTTTACTACATTTTTTCTAGTTCTTTTACTTAAATTTAATTTTTTCAGGAGTTCCATTTAATCTACACTCTTCATCTTACTAGGCCCTGTTTCAAAATTAAATGAGAATGTACAAAAATTATAATACATAGAATAATTAACACAAGTAGGTTAATTTAAACAAAAACAACTCTTAATTTCACTTATTTTCTCCTACCATAACAACTTCATCGCTCTCAATTTCTATTTGTTGTGTTTTATCTAATATTAATTAGAGTCTAACTATCTTTCTTTTGTTGTGTTTTATCTAATATTAATTAAATTCTAACTTTCTTTTTTTTTTCTCTATAACTTTCCATGACCAAATCATCCACGTACTATTGTAACTTGTATAATTTGTTGACCCATAGTTTCTTGATTATGTGTCAAAATTAATAGAAATAAGATTAAAATTTTGCTCTTATAGTGTAAGATTAAAATTTTGCTCTTATAGTGTAACTTTAACGTTGATCGGCAAACCTCATGAAGCAAATCTAGATTTCAGAAAGATTTTAGGCTTAACCTCGAGAGGCAAAAAATGATTATCCCTTAAAAAAATGAGGATCAAGATATCAAACTTTAAATAGGAAATACTTGAACTACATATTTCATAATTTTCCTTTTTCTGAATTCAGAAAAACATATATTATCTTTTTCTATGTTAATTCATGTACATGTTCTGTGTGAAACAAAGAAAAACTCCACGAGACTTGTCAAATTTTGTTTACCTCTGAGGCCCTCTGCTGTGTGTAGGGTTATGTTCTAAGCTCAAATGAATCTGTGGGCTGGAGTTCTGTCCCACAGCATTAATAATGTCATGCCCCAGTTAACCAATAACTTGCATTTACGATCAAACAAGGATCTAATCTAAGCACTAACATTCATTATTTATAAAGCTATCAATATCATGAATGATATTTCAACACAATAGGAAAAGTAAATCTTTGGTGGGCATGCAATCCATATTCTTCTTAATTGGTATTAATTTATAAACTTTTATTCATGTTTTGAATGGAATACAAATACAGAGTTGCTCCCAATTTTAGGAGTCAACCAATTTATGTGAATTAATTAAAAGAAGCCAAATTCAGTGACTATATATGTAATATATATATATATATATATAAGTCCACGAACCATTAAAAAATAGCCAGTTCTTGGACATCCAATATGCTAAAATATAAAAGTTGCTCTTTATGGTGCGAGTTAGCTGGCTAGCTACTAGCTGGAGAACTGATTCTTGGAAGAAAATGTCTGCCCGAACCTCCAAGAAAAAGGCACAACGTTGAAGAATTGAAGCGTTTTTCCATCAACCAAAGCCACCTTAAACGACAATCTTTGGCTTCGAAGATCGACGCTAGTTGACCAATTTGCTCCCCAGTTTCTCTGCATGGACACCCACTTTCTTGTCCTTGAGCCCCTGACCCATGCAGCCTTCACGTCACCACTACCTCCCACGTTAGATATCATCACCATGTTGAAATTTGATTGCCCTTTCAGGGTAAAATGAACTCCTCCTCTCCTTTTGCAGGGCACCCTTCAATAAGCAACAATAACTTTGTAAACTAAAGGGTACTAATAAAGAGTACTCATACAAAGGGTCAAATTATCATTTTTTTTTTAAATTTAAGTTTATAGACGTGGATTCGACTATGATAATAATATCACGTAATTATACCTTCTGTAGAGTACGGGAACTATGCCTTCATTGCCTTGTCGTGCAATGTGAAGGAAAGCAGGCATTGACATGTCAAAGTGCTGGCGAGGGGGATCGCACCACCCACCGTTGTTGTTGGGAGGACAGAAGTTGGTGGCTGTTATGGTCACAACCCCACGTCGCAGGCACCATTTTGGGTCAGCCCTGTAGTCACACATCAGCTGGTAGCAAGCACCGCATGCCTCCCCGCCTCTGAAAAGTGCACCACTCACTGCGGCTATGTTCACTCCGAATCCGGCGTGGATTGTGTTATCGTAGCCACAAGCTCCACCTAATTAATTTATATACATAATACGAAGTGTTTAGTAAATAAATTATCAATGTCTAAAATGAAGAGAATTACTTGAGAACAGAGGGAAGATTGATTATATTAATTCATCCGATCAAGTTTTGTAATTTTATGTTTCTAAAGGAGTAAAAGAACCTCGATGTCAAGAAAAAAAATGTGTAAAGTGGAAAAAAAATAAAAGCAAATTACACTTGGTGATAGAGGGTATGTTTTCTAAAATAGTTTAGAGTGCTTAATTTGATAGTTAAAAGCAGTCTTTTACATTTCTTGAAGTCACATGTGCACAATAATTGAGTGAAACATATAAAAATGTTTGCGAAAATAGAAAAGCACATGCATGCATGTTCCAATTAGAAAAGCACATTTATACTCAGAAGTACTTTCCGTAAAAGTACTTTGATTGAACACAAACTCATGAAGATGTGTTTTAACACAGTTCCAAACGAAATGCCTGTACAAACGATCGAGTGAGTATATATATAATTACCAAGAGTAGAGGGGCTCTGATTGGCTCCATAAAAAGTTGCATGAGCATTAAGCCAACCCTGACCATTAATGCCCTCAAACATCACACTCGCAAAGAAGAAAAAGTGCCAAACCACAACAGAAGGAACGCCAACAGGACCCATATGGATATTTTTCTTTTTCTCTCTAAACAAACACCGCGCAATTGACTTAAAATGAATCCAAATTTCCTTGTAAACAAACAATTGCTAAGTAGACATGAAATTCTGCAAGAAGGGGCCTCCGTTTTATAGATTCTCCGAACGCGGTTGTCGGTGATTAATATTCAGAATCAAGATTGATTTACGTTATCTAAAGAGAATAATTGATCAAATATAATAAAAAGAAAAATAATACCGCGTTTTTCCACGACCTAGTTATCAAGTACGGAAAATGTGTACGTAGTTTCTGTAGAAGATCATGACAGCAGTTGAGAGTGACGATCAGAGAGCAAGTGCATGTGATGGGCAGTGTTTTTTTGTCATCGTATAGATGCTTAAAGTCATCTGTCGGTGATTTAAAGGCCGAAATTTTCACTTAAAACGAACTTTTTGTTTGGAGTACATGTATATATTAGTATATATACTTTAGGCGTTTGTTTACTAGAGAAAAAATAAACATTTTAAGAAAAAATTTGCATCATTTAAAAGCTACTGTTCTGGGTATACATATCAACTTGGTTATTGGTTATTATTAATTAATGAACTATTTTAGATCTAATTCAGCTGTCATATTCACATATATCAGCATAAATAGAATATGTAATATAAATTTGATTATTGAGGATAAGAGGGATCCAAAGAATGATTTTAAAGTACTTGAATGATATTTATTATTTTTTAGACTGGAATTTTGTTGAAACGGTGATAACCACCTAATCTTAATTAGCATAATCTTTGTGTACAATAGCAACGCACATGAATAACCGGGAATCAAGTTGTTTGATTAATATATTTAATTTTTAGTTTCCATTTTTCATGATTAATTCTAGAGATGATGCATTGAATGAGAAGATTACGAACAAAGAAGGCATGAAATAATTTATGTATTAAAAATACTATATTAAGCAGTGATGTCGGAAAATAATGCGTTAGGGATCTGCAGGTGAATTAATGCAAATGGCAAGCCAAAACAAAACAGAGAGCTGATACAATTA
Source organism: Boswellia sacra (assembly GCA_013180625.2). Classification (NCBI taxonomy): domain Eukaryota; kingdom Viridiplantae; phylum Streptophyta; class Magnoliopsida; order Sapindales; family Burseraceae; genus Boswellia; species Boswellia sacra. The sequence goes on from SNVD02009719.1 coordinate 13,156, forward strand.
ATGCCGTGTTTTATAATCTTTCTTTTTGTTTTGCGGAAGCAGGAGAATGTGTTACAGTCTGCAACTTGCAAGCGCTTCTAATTATTTCAATGAGGAAGCTTCTGAATGTTAAGAGGACCCATATGCAATATCCATTCAAGTTAATTTAATTTTGATTGTTGTTGAATAACTTTAACATAAGATTCAAAAGATTTTCATAAAGATAAGAATTTTTTTTTTTTTTTTACATGTGATCTATTCTATTACACTTTAAACTTCTACGAAGTATAATTTCCATTTGTTAAATGCCTACCATTTTTAGCCCAAAAAGACTTCTCACTTTTTTCACCTAAGTTTCTAAATCCTTTCTTGAGAAACGCGAGCATGACACACAACTAAGTACTTTGAAGTATCTAATGGATAGCTTTCTCTCTCAATTTTTACTGGCGCATTTGGTATGGAGGTTCACCTTCACCGGTGATAAAGTTCAAATTCCTGAGAAACTGAAAATGAGAACATGGTCTCTTGATCTCTTAGAAACCAACATTACTATATTTGACTGTCCACAAGAATCTTATCCTTGATTTTTCTTAGTTGATTCATCTGGAATGTGCTGATTTTATTCAATATGTGAGTAATACTTTATCATTAAATTTTTTCTAATATTTTTCAATATGTCAAAAATACTTTTGTTATTTTTCATGTTAATAAAAAAATTAAAATATATATATGAGGTTAATAATTTTGAGGATTATTAAATTTATTATAAATATATTTAATATATAAATTGTCTTAATTTTTAAAACCCAAATGTATATATATTATAAATATATATTATATTATATTATATAAATACTTTATGTAATATGTAAAAATATTATCTTAATAAATATATATTTATCAACCAAAAATATATAAATTTTACAAAATAAATATATAAAATATTTAAATATAAATATAAATTTATATAAATAAATTTATTTATCTTAATTTATTTATATTGTTTATTTATTTGATAATATAAATTTATTATATTATTTTTATTTATATATTTATATAAATTTATTTATTTATTATATAAAATCTCCATAGAAGATTTTCACGAGCCTTTTTTCTTTTCTCTATTAATGAGTAAGTTTCCAAAGCATCTAAAACTTAAATGTTAAGAGGGCTTGATATTACTTCAATAGAAAGTCATTAGAAGCCCATAGTAAAGCCTAATTTAAAGGTTAAAAAAGTCAAAGAAGCGTACTAAATAAGGGTTTGCCTTCTATTCTCATTTCCAAGTTCACAAACCCTGCACCAAATAGTCCCTATAGGAGTTTTATTGTTCAACGCCTTTATGGACACTCTACTAATCAAATAAACTGTTGTATAAACCGATGCAACCCAACAATTTCTATTCAACCCTTATATGTGCAACATGGATTTTGTCATTTCGATTATTGTTTGATTTTTTTCTTTTTAAAACTTCATTTTGTTATGGAGTATAGCTAACAATGAGTTGTCTTTTTACACTTCATCTTCACAAAATTTATTGAATTCATTAGAGCTATATCCTTTTCCTCCACCTTTATATGTCGGTTACTTTATTTTTCCACAAAATTTTTGAACTTTTTTAATATGATAAAGACTTCAAATTATTTCTCACGAAGAAAACCCAAGTCATTCTTGAAAAATATCAATAAAGAGGAAAAATACATGTTGTTGGAGTGAGATGAAGTGTTCATTGGCCCACGAACATCTAGATTTCATGATGATTTTATAAAGCACTGTTGATTTCACAAAATTATTAGCCTTTTCTATAATTTTTATAAGTTAATTTCAATATTATTATCCAAAATTTAGCATTGCAATTTTATTTTTACTTAAAATACAAGGGGTATAATGGAATTAACGTGGGTATAGTATCACTCAAATATTTTTAAGTAATTAAATAAGCCAGCCAAAATAAAATCATTCTCGTGATAGTCTAATTAAATGGCCATGAGTTGATAATGAATTGATCCTAAACCATGTATGTGTCAATTGCAAAAGCATAAATGCCTATCATACTTTTGTTGTAATGCTATAGTTCTTGAAAAGTACAGAAACATTTTTATAGATTACAGAACTTGGGAAATCAATCGTGAATCATATCAACATGCAGAAGCAAAAAGAAAATCTCAATGCAAGTTCAGAAAACAATTTAACTCAATAATATAATTTGAATTCTACATATTCATCCAGCTAGCTCTGTTAGAAACAGAGCATTAAATAAGCGGATAAGAGGGTTAGAGTTTGGTTTACCTATAGGTGGTTTAAGATGTATCATGAGAAAGTTTCAAAACAATTGCAAGATTACTTTACAGCTGGTTGATAGTCTTGGAAACTGTAACAACTCCTCTTTTAATGACGGTTCTAAATAGCTATCTATGTGAAGGGTGATCTTCTCCAAGACTTTTGCATTTGCTAAGAAGAGTCTCACAAGCTTAACTTGGTTCTTGCTACCGGGAAACAGTTTCATATTAATCCATTTTAATTCTCCGGCACGGAATTCTTCTGCCGTCAGCTCTCTCTTACGGTACCCCGAAACCGAGGAAAATTTGTATTTGAAAAATGTTATGTCAAGGGATTGAAGAACAGGAGAGCAACGGAGCAGAGAAGCCATGATTCCAACATCACCGTCCATAACTCCAACATTCCCATCCTTAGTATCAACTAGAGTAAGCTCCAGATGCTTGAGATTGTGAAACGTGGGCAAATGTTCCAGTAAATTACTTTCAGTTTGCAAAAGCTGCATAGAAAATGATTGATTAAGCCAGTAAGTTATTGCAAATCAAAGTTAGTTCAGTGTAGAAATATTTACAAACAACAATGGTTGATATAAAATTATAAATATAGCTAGAAAGTACCTGAATATATGAGTTGTTTAGGCATAGATGCTCAACATTAGAAAGCTTTCTAATGAGTTCACTAGAACAGATACCACTGTTCCCCATGCCAGAATTATCACTCAATCCAATAGTTGCTTTTTTCAACTTGGAGAAACATCCTGAATGACGATGATCATCTGCAATCTTAATCAAATCCTGAAATGGATCATGTGTATGTGAACTTGGAGAAGAATTAACCTCAATTTTACAATGGTTTAAGAATAATTCTTCAAGATTTGGACTGTTGAGCAGTTGATGGGTAAAGTTTTTAGCAAAAATAACATCGTACACATCCATGGTCTTCAACTTTGGGAGACAAAACTTATCAGGAAACTGGAATACATATCCGATATCCAGTTTCAGTCTCTCCAAGGAATTGCATGTAAATAAGCAGGATGGTAAACCACGACCGATGACTTTGCATGGGAGGGAGACTTCAACCTCCTGAACTCCAGCCCTAACTGCAGCACTAATCCAAGCCTGGGTACTACAACTTTGATCACTTGCATATCCGTTTGCAAGTTGAAATCTGATTATTCTTGAATTCTCATGGTAGTACAAAACATGATCCACGAAATCAATAAAGCTTTCCTTACTAGTGAAGCCAGATTCACCAAAGTGAAGATAGGGAAGCGAAATCCATAGCTTTTGCCACCTCTTTGACAGAATGCTGGTTTGCACTACATCTTTTGTTGGGAGAAAAGAGAAGATGTGACAAAGAATTGAATCATGCAAAGTGCTTATTCTATCGGCTGCCATTATGTTTTCCAGGTAGAATTAAGCGTTCAAAGAAGTCAACTCGTTGTTAACTTATACGTAATATTTGATAAGAAGAGTTCTAAAACGAATAGAAAATGTACTAGTACTCGGAGAGCTACTTCATTATACTATAATCAATTCAAATCGTTTTTAAATGAGAATTAACTTGGTCTAACACTTTAGAATTCATAAACCGTCCAAACTTTATGAGTACATATCAATAATAATACAACGGTATGTTAACCAATATGAAGTATGTCCAAACTTTACAGAGCAACCCCCAGCCAAAGGTTGGTAGAAGCCCAGTGAAATTTTTGGGAAGCCATAGTGGAAATAAAAGACTTCATGAGAAAGCTAAACATAATTACAACTAGAAATATGATATTATTTACATGTAATAATAGGAGAAATAAGTGCCACAAGAGTTTCCAACTAAATTCCTAACAAGATGTGTTCCCTGTATCGAAGCTAATCACTTAATCTCATAGCTTTACAATGGAAAGAATTGAAGCCGAAAGATAATATGATCAGAACAAAAGAAGGCACAGAATCAGGCAACAGAAAAGAAAGATAGATACTCTGTTGAGAGACTTGTCAATCTCCACTTCTTGCCTTCTGATCCTAGGATTGCCACTCACCATAAGAGGATGAGGAGAAGGATGTGTTAACAAACTCGTAACTGAACTTCCAAAAATCCTCTCCAACGCCATACCGCCGAACATTCCCATCAGTGGGTTAACAAAACTAATTGTTGCCATTCCACTGAGACTAGAAGATGCAATGGCTGCGTAACCACCATAATGGTGAGGAAAGTATTGTGGATTGTGGAATGACTGTGCTTGTGACTGGAAAAAACTTGGATGTATTTGAGGAGTTGGATTAATGGTAGAGGTTGTGGAAGAAATTGAAGAGTTCAACATAGAAGGTGGTGGTCTACAGGGTACAACCACATCCGAATTCTGCTTCTTGGTCTCGGATTCAGAAGAGGATGTTCCATGGCCGTAGAGAGGGACCAATGAAGAAACGGAAATGCTAGCCTTACAGACAGGGCAGTTCTGCTGCTTCTGATCTGCATCAAGGGAGGAAGTTTGAACATGGAGCCACTTGTAAATGCAAGGCCAGCAGTACAGATGACCACAGAGGGTGACCACGGGGTCACGTGCAGATTCTAAGCAAATGTTACACTCAAAGCAGCTGCTGTCACTTTCTGAGACCTTCATAGTTGCAGCAACGGGACTCAATTTCTGCTTGAGCAAAAGATCTCCATCAGCTCCATAGTGTGCCTCAGGCTCAAAGAAATTCTGTTCCATAGCCATGTGCCCTGTTACAAAAAGGATGTTTTCTTAGCATTAATGTGAAAAAAGCCACAAAGACTTGTAAATGTAGGGAAAATACATTTAATAGGCAAACATCCAAAAGCATCCCCTAATTTAAAACCCGGTGAACAAGGAGAAGGTTAAGGGATTTATGGCTATGAAAAAATAAAAAGAAAAAGAGGACAAACAACCCAAGACAAAAGCACCTAGATGTGTGTACCAGTATGCAAAGACTTTAATTATGAAAGAAAGAATCGACATATGAATGAACAACGAGAGCAAATCATTCATTGATATACAAGGAGGGAACTATATGCATATATGTCTCTAAGAAAAATTGTTTTATGATCAAGGTCGAATGAGCAAGCCAACATCTACCTAAACCAAAATATTCAATCATTTGATTCCTACGCATCCAGACAAGCTAAGAAGAACAAAAGCAAAGAGGATAAAGTTCAAATATTATGTTCGATCATTAAATACAAGAAGTGGGCATATTAAAAGAAAAATAAGAAATGTCAATTAGCTTATACTGGCTCCACATAATCAAAGCCAAAGGTTCCCCAACCGACCAATTCAAGATTACAAGAAAAAAGAATTAGACAGGGTCCCCCCAAGCAAATAAAAAATGAAAAAGGATGATGACTAGAGTGCCAACATCATAATTGAAGATGGGCCCCTGAAACCTATCTACATTGAGCTTTATTCAACACCTCAATCTCACAGGACCCAAAGCTATTTGCATTCATTTTTATCCGGCAGGAACGGCAACTCTAACACCAGAAGACCATTTGGGCACCCGGAAAGCATCAGCTTTCTGGGTATCCATTCTTCACAGACAAAATTCTAACCTAGATCATTCTAATAACTCAAGTTGTCAATTCTATGTTACAAATCGCAGATACATATTATTATCAAAGCACACAAATTATAACCAAAATTTGCTTTCCAGGTGTAAGCCAAACCATATCAAAGTGCATAAATAATAGTATTCATTCACGGAAAACATAAACTCAAGAAGATAGGTGGGGATATTGAAAAATCTATTATTATCACATATCATATTGATCTCCTCCAGTTGCTAAATAAAAGTATTGTGCTAGCCATTCAACAGAAACAGTTATGTATGTCAATTAAAATGGGATTAGGACTTAGAGACAGCACATCAGTACAAAAATTGGTCAAGAAAGAGGCCTAACAAGCAGCCCCATTACAACAATCTTATGCTTCACTTTTGCTAAAGAGAAGGTTTCTCTCTTTTTCTTCTTTCTTCAACTATTATTCCTCAATCCAAATGACATTAACATTAAGATCTAAAATTTCTAACTCCTTCGCCAACAAAATAAAGGGCATCACATCAAAGCATCTTCACATCATCATATCCAGGTTCAAGAATAACAAAGAAATAGATTTTCAGGAAAGAAATAGATTTTCAGGCCTTAAAATTACAAAGAAATAAAGCAAAAAATCATCATAAAATGCAATTAGCTTCCATCAATCTCAATAAACACTCAACCAAATCAATCTCTTCTTCTTTAAAATATTAAAAAAGAAAATCCCAAAATCATTCATTACTATATCTGGGTCAAGAAACCAACAACACCAAAAGAAAAACAAAATCAAATCTTTACAAAAAAGCATTGAAAACCAAAAATACCCAGATGGAAAAACAATGAAACACAAGAAAATAAAAAGAGAGAGAGAACATACCAGTACGCAAAAAGCTGAAACAAGCCAAATAAGCGATTAAAAACAGGGCTTCAAATGAAAAAAGAAAGAAAGAAAGGTAGATAAAAGGGTTATGAGAGGAAACGGTTAAGAATGAATTGCGGAGGGAGTGAAGAAGAAGAAGAAGGTGCAGGATGAAAAATGTGAAAACAATCTGTTGGCTTCGGCGATGTGCAGACACATATGATACCGCGGCTATATGTAGCGGTTCCGTTGGTTTATTATTTTAATATAATAACTCGGTAAAATTGGAAAACCGTGTCTCGGCTGCTTCTACTAGGTGACTTCTCACTCTCGGACCGCTTTTTTTATTTTATTCTTTACGTTTTTTATCTGTTTTTTATGTTGCACGTTTCTAATTTGAGATTTCCATTCTTCTTAATAAATATCCAATACGGTAGTTAGATATTTTTTAATTGTTCATATTGGAATATGATTCAAAATTTTTACCAACCCCATTAATATTTCTTTGCCAATCTCATTATTTTTTGCAAAAATATTATATTATTTTATTTAATATTTTTACTCACAATGTTGTTGATCTAATATCGTCTGATAAAGTTAATAATAGATTAATTCTAGATTTACAATCAACTTGTATCGTTAAATGCATATAACTTAATTTGATACAATATTTTTATATAAGAAAATCTCATTTTATTTAATAAAATTTTTAATTATTTTTAATTTTCTACATATCCAACAAGTTTAAGTTCATTATATGAATTTGATTGTTTAAATTATGATTATATATAGAACTAAATCTTCCACGATAATACAATCATAAGATTGGGTTAATATTATTATAATTCGATTAAGATTTTTAAATAATATAATTAACTTAAAATATCACGATAGCATAATCGTTGACTTGAAAACCGACCGATAATGATATGCTCCTAATTAAGAAAATCCTCAGCATTACGAGTCTTATAAATGAGCAATAAGCCCATTTATCGATTGATTGTGATTTCTTGTGACCATCCAGAAGATCACGATCTCCATTATTATGACGACATAAAATTGACCGTTAATTCTGCTTACTAGATGAGTAGTTCCTAATTTTGACTTGTAGACGCACCCACCAACCTTGTGATGCAAGTAAAGCAATGATGGTATACGTGGCATGACATGATGGGCTTCATGGCTCATGAAGCCCGAAAATGAGAATACGGACGGTTAGATGTACCACTTTAAAAGTAAAACTATGGGATTTCTAGAACAAGAAGTTTCTCTAGCCACTATTTGAGACTTGTTTTGTTTTTGGTTGGATCTGAAGTAAAATCAAACCATGGATCATCACAATGGGGCTGCTATCCACACTTCCAAGAAACTTAACTAAAAAGGTGAATTAGAAAAATATATAAATAAATAAAGCACTTTTAAGGAGTTGTTTGTTTGTTGCGTGGTAAGTGCTTTTGGCATTGAAAAAGTTATTATAGAAGCTCAATGCTGAATGAGAAAAGCTTGAATCATTATATTACTTAGCTATGAATATATACAGATATTATATAGTATAATTGGTGAGAATTACAAGAACAAATATGAAAAGAATAATCAAACATAATTACAATGACTGATTTTAAGTGATTGTCTATGATGAAGAATCTGTTTCATTTAATTCCTTAATATGCCCCCGCAAGATTGGGGTTCCAGCATGAACGCCAATCTTGGACCGATGATGATGAAAAAGTTGTCGAGGAAGTGGCTTGGTAAGGGAATCAGCAAGCTGGTCTGCAGAGTGAACATGTTTGACATTGAGACATCGATTTAAAACTTGATCGCGCACAAAGTGATAATCAATGGCAATGTGTTTCATTCGTGAATGAAACACTGGATTGGTTGATAAATAAGTCGCACCCAAGTTGTCACAGTAAATGGTAGGGGGAATGGACAGCTTGAATTGTAACTCACCAAGTAAATTTTGTATCCAATTTAATTCAGCAGCAGTGGAAGCAATGGCCCTGTATTCAGATTCTGTGGAAGAGCGAGCCACAGTTTTTATTTTTTTGTACTCCAGCTTATTGGATTATCACCCAAGAATACAATATAAGCAGAAGTAGATGTGCGGTTATCAGGATCCCATGCCCAGTCAGCATCAGCAAAGGCATTAAGAGATAGGGAGGAGCTTCGGCGAAGCAGAATACCATGGGAGGATGTGCCCTTAAGATAACGAAGTACACGTTTCATGGCACGCCAATGAGTAGCAGTGGGATGATGTATGAATTGAGATAATTTGTTAACAGCATAGCAGATGTCTGGACATGTAATGGCTAAATATTGTAATCCGCCAATGACATGTCTATATAATGTGGCATCAGCTGGGGGAGAACCATCATCAAGACAGAGAGGTTCATTTGTAGCTAATAGAGTGAACACCTCTTTTGAACCTTGCATCTGAGTACGGTGTAGAAGATCCCGAACATATTTTTGTTGCGTCAGAAATAACCCGGTGGAAGTATAGATTGCCTCAACGCCAAGAAAATAATGAAGAGTTCCAAGATCCTTTAGGAAAAAACGATCAGCCATCCGTTGAATAAATGAGTTGACAAAAGCAAGTGAGTTCCCTATGATGATTATATCATCCACATACACAAGTAAAAGAATAGTTAGTCCATTATGTGAATAAATGAACAATGATGTGTCAGATCTGGAATTAGAAAAATGTTGTGCCAAGAGGAATGATCTCAGCTCATGATACCATGCCCTTGGAGCCTGACGAAGGCCATAAATTGCCTTTCGTAACTTGCAGACATGGGAAGGATAATTAGTATCAGAAAATCCGGGTGGCTGAACCATATATACATCATCATACAAATTACCCTGCAAGAATGCATTATTGATGTCTAGTTGACGAAGTGGCCATTGAAAATGTAAAGCCAATGTAAGGACAATACGGACAGTTGTAGGCTTGACCACAGGACTGAAAGTAGAATGAAAATCAATCCCGGGTCTCTGATTAAAACCTTTCGCCACCAGTCGTGCTTTGTAGCGCTCAATAGTCCCATCAGCTTTCTCTTTATCCTGAAAATCCACTTACAACCAATAACGTTTTGTGATGGATGAGGAGGAACAAGGTACCAAGTGTGATTTTTGGTTAAGGCTACAAATTCATCACTCATGGCTTTACGCCAATGAGACTGTTTTTAAGCTTGTCAAAAAGTCTGTGGTTCAATGTATGAGGGCTTAATAGTGGTATAAAAATTGGCATAACGAGGATTGGGTTTGATGATATTATTATGAGAGTGTGTGACCATATGATGGTGGGAAGGAGCTGTTTGAGGAGGGTTGTCTTCTGGGCTTGGAATTATAGAGGTGTCTGAATTAGAAAAATGAGGTATGGAAAGAGAAGTAGGAACTGAACTTACCAAAGGTGTAGGAACAGATTCACGGTGAGTTGAAGACTCTGAGACAGGTGCAATTTGCGCCAAAGAATGGGATATATCTTGGAATGACCGATTTTCTTCCAAAGAGGTAGGTGGATGGGCAGGAGAGGAGGAGAAATTATCAGAAGATTTAGAAAGAGTACCAGAATTGAGAGGTGGAGATGATGGAGGATTTAAGTTAGGAATTTTACCTAGGATATCTTTTTGAGATGGAACAATATAATGAGTAGGTTCATGGTGTAGCCAATGGGCTAAGGTGACATCAGTAACATTCAAAGGTTTGGAAACTGATTTTGAAAAAGGGAATACACTCTCAATAAAAACAACATGACGAGAAAGAAAAATTTTGGATGTGGTTGGATCATAACACTTATAGGCATTGTGTGTTGTGGAGTAACCAAGAAATACACAAGGGCACAATTTTGGTTGAAGTTTATTTGTGGAATATGGCTTAAGCCAAGGGTAACATAGACACCCAAAAATGTGAAGTTTGGAGTAACTGGGTTTAGTGCAAAATAATTTTTCAAAAGGAGATAAGAAATTAAGAATGGTAGGAAGACGGTTAATCAAATAATTTGCTGTCTCAAAGGCACTGGGCCAAAAAGAAAGAGGCACTGATGCAAAGTGAAGAAGTGCAAGACCGGTTTCTACAACATGGCGGTGCCGATGTTCAGCAGTGCCAATGATTTGTGGTGTATATAGAGGTGAAATGAGATGCTGAATACCAAGAGATTTAGCAATGCAACTCAAACCATGAAATTCAGTACCACCATCAGAGTAAACTGTAACAATTTTGGTTTGAAAATAATTTTCCACCAATTTCTGGAAATGAAGAAAAATTGTAGGGACATCAAATTTGGCTTTCATAAAAAATAACCAGGAATATTTAGTAAAGTGATCCACAAACACAATGTAATAACGAGACTGATCTGTGCCAAGAATAAGAGCTGGTCCCCAAACATCTGTGTAAATAAGTTCAAGCAGTTTGTGACTTTGCAGGGAATTATTTCCAAATTTAAGACGTGACTTTTATTACAAAGACAAGAATTACAATGAGTAAAGAACGTAGAATCAGAAACAGAAAGTGACTGACTAGATAAAGCTTTATTAAGAATGCGTATGGACGGATGACCTAATCTTGAGTGCCAATCAGAGAATGATATTTTGGTGGAGACAAGTGCATGAGGTTGATGTGATGATGAACAATTCGGCCATTCGTAAATATTCCCATTACTCTTGCTTTTGGCGAGAATTGCCCCCGTACTCAGATCCTTCACAACAAAAGCAGAGGGAAAAAATTCAATAGATGTTTTATTATTCTTACAAAACTGTGAGACAGAGATCAAATTTTTTTAATGAGAAGAGCGCACAAAATGTTATGTAGTTGAAAAGTAGATACAAGAGAAGAGACAGATGTAGAACCTGTATGGGTAATTAGAATTCCAGAACCATCACCTATAATGACACCATCACTACCTCCATAATCCGAATGAATTGACAAGTTCTGCAGATCTGAGGTAATGTGATGAGAGGCACCAGAATCGAGTATCCAATTGTTGTTAGTGTTGGTTGATTCACCTTGAAGAAAATGCGCTTGTGGCTCAAAAGGAGGGATTGAGCGAGATCGGCATACCTTGGCAGTATGGCCAATTTTATCACAAAGTTGACAAATAACCCGTGGTTGATTAGTGTTGGAATGTCGCCATTGAGGTCGATTATTGCTATGAAAGCCTCCAGGATTATTGTTGAACTTCGGATTGCTAGAATTGAAGGAACTATTTTGTTGACGATTGCGATTGCCAAAGGTACGATTGTAACCATTAGTAGCAAATTTACTTTTATTACCAGAATTGTTTGAAGTACGTTGACTGAACTGAGCAGTGAACCTGGAATTATCAGAAGTTTTTTCTTCAAGCTTGATTATCATCTCATGATCCATGAGCTTTTCATAGAGTTCTTCAAAGCTAATAGGATCTGAGCGTGCTCGGACAGCAGCACTTATTTCCTTGAATTCAGAAGTCAATCCCCATAAAACATGATGAACGATTTCATCTTCTGTTAGAGGTTCTCTGATTAGTGCAAGATCATCAGTAACAGTCTTGATGGATTGCATATATTCGGATACTGTCTTCCCTTCCTTGGAAGTCTTGGAAAGAACATCACGAAGAGTTAGATATCGAGTTCGTGATCGATTGGCATAAGTTTCAGTCAATTTGCGTAAGGCTTCAGCTGCTGTCTTGATTACAGTAAGAGATGGTTGAACGCAAAAAGTCGAAGAAGCATGAATAGCATGGCGAATGAGTGTATCTTGACGAAGCCACTTTCGATAATCTGGATTTGCAATAGTATCACCATTGTGAGTGATAGTTGGTGAAGGACAAGGAAAAGTTCCATCAAGATAACCATCAAGATCATAACCAAGCATAAGGCTATGAAGCTGTGTATACCAGGATGCAAAGTTATCAGGGGTGAGTTTGAGTGGAAGTTGGGTAGAAGCGTTGATGGAAATAATTTCTCCAATAACCGATTCTGAGGGGGCCATGGAGGATTGACCACTGGCTTCTTTTGAGTTTGGAACAGTTGACATGATGAAAGAAAGAAAAAATAGAGAAAGGATCGGTAAGGCTGGTTAAAGCAATAGCAGCTCTGATACCATATAGAAGCTCACTGTTGAATGAGAAAAGCTTTAATCATTATATTACTTAGCTATGAATATATACAGATATTACATAGTATAATTGGTAAGAATTACAAGAGCAAATATGGAAAGAATAATCAAACATAATTACAATGACTGATTTTAAGTGATTGCCTATGATGAAGAATCTGTTTCATTTAATTCCTTAATAGTTATTATAAAATAAAAAGTAATTTTCTCATAAAAAAATCTATTTATAGTCAATTTGTTAGAAAATAAAACGATCGCACATTACCGTTAGATTATTGAATTCATGTAAGAGATCACACAATCTATACACTTATGACAACCCGTAATCTGAGCAATTTAAAAAGTTTCATTTAGAACCATTCATAAATTATTTTGAATTCAAATTTAAGCGGTATGTCTCTTCTAACAATCACATTCATTTCTATAATCACATCTATTATCATGCAATATGTTTTTTATCTTTGTGAAATAAACCCGCACTCTTATATGTTTCCATACATAAGTCAATTACATATTCTTTCACAACTCTCCTTGTAATTTAAGTTGTCAAAATTCTATTCGATATAATTATCATATCATGTATTGTATTTTTCTTTATTTACTTTTGTTTTTTTGCTCTTCCAATAATTTTTTTGTCAACTCAAATTATAAGAAGTTAATTATACAATTTGATTATAAATGAGCATTGCTCTTTCCCCGTTGCTAAAATTAGTTAGGATTTAACTTGGGATAAGATCAAATTTAGCAAATTGGATAAGTTTTCGTTTATGGGCCATTTGGTATGGGGGCTAAGAAAGTTAAGAATGATTCAGATTATTGGAAAAGTGATTATAGAAATCTGATGTTTGAGAAACTAATATTACTCTATTTGATTGTCCATCAGAATCTTGTCTTTAATTATTATGGGAATCAAATTACTATGTTGAGTTGCACAAAAAAGTCTTAATTTTGTTTAATATGTGAATAAACTTTATAATTAAAAATTTTTCAATGTATAAGAAAAAATATTTAATTTAATTTTCATATTATAGTATAAAATAAAAAAATTCAAAATTTTTATTTTGAATGATTACAATTTTCTTCCACTCTCTATATTATTAAAAAAGAAAAGAAAAATAAAAATAAAAAAGGCCCAATAACCTTTCTCTTCCACTTTCTCCTTTTTTTCTTTCAACTTTTTTCTTCCTCTATCCTCTATTATCCTTATTTTTCTTCCTTGGCTCTTTTTTTTATTGAAAAAATTGAAAAAATAGACATTTTTAGGGCCTTAAGTAAAATTTAGACACATCTTGAAAAATTTTCATCTCATAGGCACTTTCTTAAAAAAATGACTAAAATGCCCTTTAAAATTCAATTTATTCCTAAACTCTTTATTTTCCTCTTTCCTTCACTTACCTCTTCCTATTTCCATGACTGATGCGTTCAAAACTAGCAAGTATACTAGTCGCACAAGTAATAAAGTGATGAGTAAGATATCGTTCCCACGAGGATTGATTCTAATTGAATTTGTTATTCGAAAGCAACAATAAACTAAATGAGGGGGGTTTTGTTGGTTGATTAACTAGATGAAAACTGAATACGATGGTAATTAATGAATAACACAATGCAAACTTAATTGAAATGGGAATTAATCAATGATAGAAATCCTGTCAAGGGATCATTCTCCACCACAAACTTGGATTTACGAATTAATTGTAGAATTATCATCCCAATTACACCATTGAAATATCAACCGTAGATAACAACAAGCTCTGTTATCCCAATCTTTCCTTACTTTGTTGTTAAATAACACAGGCTCTTTATTTAATCTTTATCCATTAAACAATCTAGAACAAGCTCCCTAAATTTAATTCAATGGATGCATTACAAAAAGAAAGACAGGTTGATCTCAGCAATAAACACACAAGCTCGGATTATTTAACTTAGGTTATATTCTTCAATTGCAATCTCTGATCACAATTTTGCTACTAATGATTAGAAATTCAAGACAATTACGGATCAAGATTTCTAATCTAGTAATAGACAATATCCAGATTATATTCAGTTGGCCACCCAAATACAATCAGGCAAGATCATAAGCATTAACCTGGGAAATACAAGCACTCAATTAGAGAATTGGATACAAACTTCTTGCAGCAATCAACTTACAAAAACCATATCAAAGGCTTTGAAAACACCCTCAACCAATTCAGATTTAGTTACACATATTCAGATAGAATACAAATACAATACAATATGGAGACATTCCAGAAAATGAAAGGGAAAGGGAAAACTTAGCAAAATTGATGAAATCTCTTAGGATTTGTAGTTCTTCCTCTTTCCAAGCCTTCAATCTCCTTCAAGAACTCCAAGATATGAGAGAAATCCAAAGATGCAGCCTCCTCCACGTTCTCCCCTCTTCAAGTTATGAAAATAAAACCCTAAAATGTGTTTTAATACTCTGCTACAGTAACCTGCTACAGTGTCCCGTATTATACCTGTCTCTTATACACATCTAGATGTGTATAAGAGACAGTTTCTATACTTCTCACACTGTTTTGTTTACAATTTCGGTACCCTGAATGGATTCATAAACCGTAAATTTCTCCAAAAAGTAGACTTCGAGAGCTTTTCAACGGTAATGATATGCATCGATTCATGTAATATCAATACAATTAAATCCTGAGAAGAGGTTGGCTAACAGAGGTGAAAATAAAGGGTTTTTACTCCATTTTTGTGGCAAGTTGCTCCAAAACTCCTACAAACATCAATCAACAAAACATAAAAATACCACGGAATATAGCAAAGAAAAATGGACGAGTGTTGATATGAAAATGATATATAAAATAGACCACTTATCAAATTCCCCACACTTAGACTTTGCTAGTCCTCGAGCAACTACGACAATTAGAAATAAAACTAAACCGAAACAGAATCAACAAAAAATTAAAACCACTGCTTCAACTTGCAAATAGGCTCAAAGATTGTACTTAATTATAACCCAAGGAAAACTTCAAAATAATACACTTGATCAAGAATCTCATTACAAAGATTAGTTTCGCTCTACTTCAATTCCTCCAATGTGTGTGTGTGTAGAGCCATTCTCACCTAATCATTTGTAACCCGGATGAGTTTATGAATGAAAATGAATCATATGTAATAGTTAAGATGTGTTGTCTAAATGACGCCATAGCCTTCCCTTTTCAAGTCACTCTCCACTAATGTAGACATGTACAACACCAAGGATCAAGTAGGACTTTATTAGCTTGTAACGTTTGACTTGGGTGAAGGTATGATCAAGGATAATAATTTGGCTCAAATCACCCACAAACACATAAATCATTCAAGATTATGTGGAGCTCATCCCTTATAACACAACTTATTTCAATTCACCAGGTTACTCCCCCAAACTTATTTAGAACACTCAATCTTTTTTTTTTGACAGAAAACAAAAGAAAACTACACCCCCACACTTTGTTGTTTCATTCTTTTTAAGAACATTAAGGGTATAGATCTCTTATTCTTCTTCTTTGGTTCTTTTTTTTCTTTTTTTTCTTTTTTTATTACACTTCCCTCCCCCACACTTAAACACACATTGGTCCCCCTCAATTGTGTAACTACTGGACGTGATAAGTACAGATTGCTTTTTTTTCTTTTTTTTCTTTTTTTTTTTTTTTTTACAAAAACAATAGAACTCACTTGCATTGCTCATGACACATCCCAACCTCCTCTAACTTCCCAAAACCAGAACATAGCTCAAAATTTAATTGTGAATGATCTACAGCTCATAGGTAAGGGATAAACTGTTTGGAACAAATTCATTTGAGGTTAGGAAATCTTTTAGTGAGTTAAAAAAGAAAAAGGCTTATGGAGGCTCAAAGGGGTAACTAGGGATCAATTTCAGTCAAGGTTGGCTATTAAGGCTCAAACGGTCCAAAGATGGCCTAAATCATTTCCCCAATGTTACACAGTCTAGGATTTCGCCTCGAGTTACCATCAAACAAGTTCTAGAATTCATTGAAATCTGAAGAAACATTTAAATTAAATAACCTTTCTCTAAGTGAACAAATAACTCAGTGATAATAGCTCAGTGCTCAATGTTGCACAAGGAATCAAAAGCAAAACGAAAACCAATAAACATTTCAAGCACACAGATCCATGCATCATTTATCATTTTCCAAGATTATTCTTAAATTCAACCATTATCTTATCATCGACTCCACACAATGCAAGAAAAGAGTACGTTGCATTTGTTACACCTGATTCAAGATTGGTATATTTCAACTCCTTAGGACCAGTAGCCCGCAGACTTAAGGTTTCCAGCCTATATACCTTTATTATGAAAGAACAAAACAAGAAACAAGACACTTCAAACAACAAGAAATAAACAAACTACCAAGTTATATAAGTAGAATGCATTTCAAGGGTTAAGAAACCCCATATTCTGCCATTCTTAAGTTTTTCCACAAATTTTTTTTTTGAATCGGAACTGATAAAGACAAAAAAAACACATAACAACTCTAAATTACATAAAACTAAACCTACTCATAAAATAATAAAGTCCAGCAATCAGGAAACAAAAACAAGTTAGTTAGAATGGCTTAAAAAGTTTAGAAGTTAGCCTCCTTATTCAGCATTATGGATTAAAGAAATCCAGAATGCTTTCCAAGAGAACTTGACTTTTAAAGCCATCACTCTCAAAACCGAGATTAGAAAATATTACCTGGGACAAAAGAATAACCTGAAAAAGCTCAAAAGAAACGCATGAAAAATCTCAAATAAACCCAACTAAAAAGGAAGCAAACAAAAACGAAGCAAACCAGCAAATAGAGATTACAGATGGAGGGTTAAATCCATTTGACGCCTTTTGTTGCCTTCTCCAAACCAATTTATCCGAGCCATTGTTGGATCAGGTGAATAGACGAATTCTTGTAGTTTGTCAATTAACTCTCCTGCAGTTGAAGCTGTAACCATCATTTGCCTTGCTGACGGTGAGATGAAATTTTTTTCTACAGCTTGATCAAGAAAGGACAACAAACCATCAAAAAATTATTAACATTTAACAAACCAATGGGTTTCCGATGGATGTTTAGCTGTGCCCAAGAGGTGATTTGAAATATCTCCTCTAATGTACCATAACCACCTGGCAAAGCTATAAATGCATCAGATTTAAGGACCATATGTGCAATACGCTCATGCATACTAGAGACCTGTAACTCTTTCCCCTCCCCGATTGTGTTTGCCTACGATATCCGTACAGCTAATGGTTTAGGGAAAATGCCGAGAACTTTGCTCCCTCCTAGGGATGCAGCTGTTGACACACACCCCATTAACCCAAGACTACCCCCTCCATAAATCCAATTAATACCCCTCGCAGCTAATGTCCTACCAAGATCAAGAGCTGCTGTGGTAAACTCTCCATCTTTACCAAATTGCGATCCGCAAAATACGAATATATTGCGGAATCGCCGAATTGGTGTTTTCTCCATTTCTACAAGTGCTCTAATCTTGTGTAAGACCGTTAGGTATTATGCTTTTCAATTGCAAGACAGGTTATGGAATGACATATGAAATATGCATAATGTATATATACACCATAAAACTCTCAATTTTGACACATGGGGACATACTTTCGGTGGGGGTTGCTCGATGCAGATTTATCGCACCAATATTTGAAAAAATGAGATATGCTTTCGGCGAGGTTTGACAAAACCTACACACTTGTCTCCCACGTGTGCATGAAAAATGGCGATAAACTTTCGGTGGGGTTTGAAAAAAACCGCCACACTTGTCTCCCACGTGAAGCATGAAAAGTCAAGATATACTTTCGGCGGAGGTTGACAAAACCTCCACACTTGTCTTCCACGTGTGCTTATATCATGGGGTAGTCATCTGGTTTGTCAAAAAGAAAACTTGAAATTAAACAACAAAATCAACAAACAACAACAACACAAAAACAACATTGATAATCAGATCAAACGAAACAAGAAAGAAATAAAATTCGACAACAACACCACACATTCGAATATACAAGTAGTTGTGATTGTGGCTCACATCTTCCTCTGGTTGTAACGTCATAACGGCTGACACGCCTTCTATGGTCCGGGATTTGCTTCCCATCCAGTTTTCTTATAAAACTGCAACAGGTCGTTTTTAGTAGATTCCTATACTTAACAAATGGGCAATTCATCACGAAATTAGTGTCCATAGATTAGCAATTCACGCTGAACAAGTCCACAAGAATGTGACTCGAGAGTTAACAAAACATCATCCAGCGACTCATTACTCAACCATTCTTAATAAATGAAAGTTTATCTTCTCTATTCCTGGACGCAAAACCTAATGAACGACAAGTCTGGTTACAATTCAATCTAGCACATTTATAACATACTTGTAACCTTTTCGCTCTTCGCCTCTTGGCGTAGTAGCTCTTTCCTAGACCAGGCATGTATTTTGCGAGATTAATGTCCGGCTCACCGGACAATCACACCTTGGCTTCGATAAGCCATCGGATATCAGCAGGCACATTTAGGAGCATCAATGCCCAAAGTCTAGTCATCCGTACTTTATCAATTTTAAACACAGCATTTTGAGGAAGTGAAGGGAAATATTTATGAAGGTTCGACAGAAAGATATCGGCATCCATTGAAGAGGAGAAAGGAGAGATTTACCGATAATGCGATCCGGTTGTGTTTTCCTCCAAGATATGTACGTTTCAAACCTTGGCGAATGACTTCACTTCCGTTTGGATGTTTCCACAGCTGCTGCACAAATGAGCTCAAAGCACAGAGTAATCAAATTAAACAAAAGAAAGGAAAAGAAAAGAGCAAAAACGAAACTAAAGACACATAAAAGAGATAACACACAATAGCAAACAAAAGTCAAAAACAAGTAAAATATAAACAAATGAGACGTGGCAAGAGAGATAAAACATTATCAATTTATGCCTACGAAAGAATCTCCTTGAGACACAAAAATCAATCATTATTAACCTCATTTTATGTTTTCTTTTCTTCTTTTGTTTTTAAAATTTTTCAAAAACATTGGGTTTGCCTCCACCATAAGCCTTGGTTTAACGTCCTCAGCCCGACGTTGGTTGCATCATGGGAGATCCAATTTCTGTTGTGCTTCTCTAATGGGCTTGGATCCCTCTTCTAACAAGATACGGTCAATGCATATGGATGGGCCTTGGTTTTCAACAATTGTCCACTCAATAGCTATTTTGTGATCTGTAAGTATTCGGACGAGTTTATCTTCTTGTATTCGTGCAAGGCCATTTCCATTGTAACTTGCAAAGTATCATTCTCACCCAAGAATCCATAATTCAAATGATCTGGAAGTGACTTAAGCTCCAGGGTATTGGCTTTCATCACAGAAGGAAGAAGTTTCTCATTAGTACGAAACATCAAACCTATTTGTGGTGATAGCTATAGTCTCATCCAAGCTTGTCACAGCTTCCTCCACTTCTTTAGACACTTGTATCAGCTTTCTTGGTTCTTTGAAACTTTCTATCCTTATTTGTTCACTAATAGCAACATCCACTCCATTCTTGCGAGTTAACTCAAAACATTGTTGTGGCAAATAATCAATAACGTCAACTGCAAAAACAGAATGTAAGTCATTAGAGTAACTCATTTCCTCAAAAATATTAAAACATATCACCTTGCCATCAAACTCTATGGTCAAAGTGCCATAATGAACATCAATCTTGATTCTAGCAGTTTTCGAGAATGGCCTCCCTAAAAGAATCGGTGTTGGATTAGGAGATGTCTCATCCTCTATTTTAAGGACATAGAAATCTGCTGGAAAAATCAATTGATTCACCTGCACAAGCACATCTTCCACAACTCTTTTGCGATATGCATTAAAATGATCAGCAAACTGAATGGTAATACCAGTTTTCGCAAAAGGTCCAAGATTTAAAGAAGCATAAATAGAATATGGCATGACATTAATAGATGCTCCTAAATCTAACATAGCTCTTTCAAACTTGGTATTACCAATGGTGCATGGAATGGTGAACGTACCTGGATCTTTGCATTTCGGAGGAATTTTTCTTTGCAATACAGCTGAAACATCTTCCCCCACACTTACTTTCTCATTTCTTTTTAACTTTCTTTTGCTGGTGCATAACTCCTTGAGACATTTTGTATAATGAGGTACTTGCTCGATAGCATCCAGAAGTGGTATATTTACCTCGATTTTGTGAGAAGTTTCCAGGATTTCTTGTTCTTGTTCCTCCTTCGATTTTGCAAATCTACTAGGAAAAAGTGGAGGAGAAACATATGAAGGAATGGGAGTTATAGGATTTACCTGAGAAGTCAGTGTTTTGTTCATGGTGGAAGTGGTGTCATCTCCTTCATCAGTTTGTGATTCTTTGGTAGGACATCTAATTGCTCTTCATTTTGCAAAGTTATCGCACAAGAATTCTCTCTTGGATTGATCATCGTTTGACAAGATAATTCTTCTGAGCCTTGGCCCTCGAATTTGCTCATGCTAGTGGCCAATTGTCCCATTTGATTTGCGAGGTTTTGGATACTTGCCCCAGTTTCCTGCTGGAATTGCATTGTGTTAGTGGCAAGTGCATTAACAATATCCTGGAGTGACATACCTGACTTTTCTGGAGCTGGTTGTGGCATTGGTGGTGGTTGCATTTGAAATGGTTGCTGCACTCTAGGCTGATTAAAACCTTGTGGCTGATTTGGTATGGCATTTGGGGCGATTGGTTGATGATTCCAGTAACTGAAATCAGGGTGATCTTCCCATCCAGCATTGTAAGTGCTAGAGAAAGGGTCATACCATTGCCTCGTTTGTCCTGGAAATCCACCCATGGCATTGGCTTGTTCCATATATTCTTCTTGTAAAGTTGGATACATGTCGATTGGATGCTCCATCGTAGAATATATCCCACATTCATAAGATTTTTGCATATCTCCTACAGCCATGTTTTCCACAAGAGAGGTTAGCTCAGAAAGTTGTTGTTCAATGTTCGGAGTGCTTACCTCATTTACTCTCCATGGTACTTGTGGCTCAAATCCGCTACTGAATTGATAGAAGTTTACTGCCATGTTGTCTAAACACAAACAATCAGAAAAGAAAAACAAAGAAAATATGAATCAACAATGAAAACAAAATAACAAATCGATTAGAAAATCAATCCCCGGCAACGGCGCCAAAAACTTGATGCGTTCGAAACTAGCAAGTATACTAGTCGCACAAGTAATAAAGTGATAAGTAAGATATCGTTCCCACGAGGATTGATTCTAATTGAATTTGTTATTTCCAGCAACAATTAAATAAATGGGGGGTTTTGTTGGTTGATTAACTAGATGAAAAACTGAATACGACGGTAATTAATGAATAACACAATGCAAACTTAATTGAAATGGAATTAATCAATGATAGAAATCTGGTTAAGGGATCATTCTCCACCACAAGATATGGATTTGCGAATTAATTGTAGAATTATCATCCAATTACACCATTGAAATTATCAACCGTAGATAACAATAAGCTCTGTTATCCCAATCTTTCCTTACTTTGTTGTTAAATAAAACAGGCTCTTTATTTAATCTCTATCCATTAAACAACCTAGAACAAGCTCTCTAAATTTAATTCAATGGATGCATTATGAAAAGAAAGATAGGTTGATCTAAGCAATAAACACACAAGCTCGGATTATTTAACTTAGGTTATATTCTCCAATTGCAATCTCTGATCACAATTTTGCTACTAATGATTAGAAATTCAAGACAATTACGGATCAAGATTTCTAGTCTAGCAATAGACAATATCCAGATTATATTCAGTTGGCCACTCAAATACAATCAGCAAGCAATCATAAGCATTAAATATGGGAGAATACAAGCAACTTCAATTAGAGAATTGGATAACAATTCCTTACACAATCAACTTACAAAAACCATATCAGGGGCTTGAAATCACCCTCAACCAATTCAGATTCAGTTACACATGTTTAAGAACGTGGTAAATACAATACAACATGGAGACATTCCAGAAAATGAAAGGGAAGGGAAAAACTTAGCAAATTTGATGTAATTCTCTTTGGATTGTAGTTCTTCCTCTTTCCAAGCTTCCTTTCTCCTTCAAGAACTCCAAGAGATGAAAGAATTCCAGAGCTGCAGCCTCCACCACGTTCTCCCCTCTTCAAGTTATGAAAATAAAACCCTAAAATGTGTTTAAATACTCTGCTACAGTAACGTGCTACAGTGTCCCGTATTATACATGCTACAGTGATTGTGGAATTACATTTCTATACTTCTCACACTGTTTTGATTACAACTTTTGGTACACTGAATGGATTTATAAACCGTAAATTTCTCCAAAAATAGACTTCGAGAGCTTTCAACGGTATATAATATGTCATCGGGTTCATTGTATATCAATACAATTAAATCCGAGAAGATGGTTGGCTAGCAGAGGTGAAAATGAAGGGTTTTACTCCATTTTTGTGCAAGTTGCTCCAAAACTCCTACAAACATCAAAATCACACAAAAACATAAAAATACCAAGGAATATAGCAAAGAAACATGGACGAATTGATATGAAAATGATATATAAATAGACACTTATCAATGACCGTGTCCTATTTTCATAACTATCTGTTGTTGTTCAGTTTTCAATACCCTCGACACCGTCGAAAACGCAGCAAAAGAAACAAGGAACTTATTCTGTGTTTGGAGATTTTGAGTGGATTTTAGGGATTTTGAATTTGGGAATTTGAGTTTGGACTCCTATTTTGTACTTATTTTGTGTTTCTATAGCTAAATGAAGCGTTATTTTATTGATTTTTTAGCTTGATGTGTGCAAAAATCGTGAAAACTGACGCATTTCGTCATGATGAAGACGATGGCGAGTGTCGATTTTTTCTCAACACTTGACATACAGTGTCGATTTCTGTCGGATGCTTCAACCGACACTCTCCATCAAGGCATTTTACATAAAACCGATACTCGACATTTCCAATTACAACGATGTTAAGTGTCAGAGACATGCATCCGATAGGACTCGACACATTGTCGAGTGTCAGAGACATGCATCCGACAAGACTCGACACGATATCAAGTATCAGAGACATGCATCCGACAGTAATCGACACGTTGTAATTAGAAATGTCGAGTGTCGATTTTATGTAAAATGCCCCGGTGGCGAGTGTCGGTTAAAGCATCCGACAGAACTCGACACCGTATGTCGAGTGTCGAGCGAAAACTGACACTCGCTATCATTTTCGTCACAACGACACGCATCAATTTCTACAACTTTTACACACATCAAACCAAAAAATCAACAAAATAACATTTTATTTAGCCCCAAAAATACATAATAAATATAAAATACAAGCCCAAACACAAATCTCCAAATCCAAAATCCCTTAAAATCTATTCTAAATCCCTTAAAATCTCTCATATAATAGAGGAATAATATTTCGTAATGTTTCTTCCCTTAAAATCTATTCCAGATCCCTTAAAATCTCTCGTACAATGGAGGAATAGTATTTCGTGATGTTTCTTTCTTTTTTTTCTTATTTTTTTTCAAGTTTGAGTTTCAAATAGTATTTTAATCATTTTCTAAAAAAAAACATAAAAATTTTTCAGAACGTGTCTAAATTTAACTTAAGTTCCTAATTTTATCTGTTTTTTCAATTTTCTTTTTTTTTCCTCTTTCTCCCTCCTGCATCGTGGCCCAAAGAAGACATGTCATCACTGCTGTCATTGATCAGCCCTGCATCATCACCAGCCAGCAACACCTCTCAGTCGCTTGAAGTCTTCTCTGCTACGTCTAGCCGTCATCGACCAGTAACAACTCTTAATTTCTTTTTTTCTTTTAAAGTTATGCCTTTGTTTATTTTATTTTTTATGGGTTTCAATTTTGGGATTTTGGTTTGTTAAAATTGAAATGGGATTTTCATCTGTTGATATTGAAATGGGATTTTGGAATTTTGATTTGACTGATTTGGGAGATGGATTTTTGGTAATGGCTTGTCTACACTAAAGATCGAGATAGGAAAGTGATCATCGGTAATCTGAAACTCAAGGGACGAGAGGATTTCAGGTTACCCTCTTTTATCAGTAACGTGAATCCTGCTAGATTCCCGGATTCCAAAAATATAATAAGGATACTAAACGAGGGGTGTGCACAGGGAAAGAATGGAGATTGGAAGAAGAGATTTTGCCTTGTGCGTGCTGTTTTGGGTTTCTTTGGAAGTTTATTGGATTTTAGTTTTCCATTTCCCGTATTCTTACCCTCTACACCAAAATGGCCTCTTAATATTATATTCGATAAAAGTACAGTGCCGTTCATTCTTGATTTACTTAGGATTGGCAAAATGTTGTCGTTTTGCAACATTTGCCAAAGTTGGTAGGACCATCAATAATTTGAAGGGTAATTTTATTTCAAATTCCACTTTATTCCTTCTTATTTGGATGCTACCTGTCTTACGTGAATTCCTATGACCAAATGCTTTAGGATAACGTGTAACATGGTAAAAAATTAATAGTATTTATTATTAGTTGAATTCAAAATATTTTATTTTCTCTCCTTTAATATATTAGTATTATAGGTGGAAATATTATAAATATATGATATATTATCAGAATATATCAGTAGTATAATAAAATTTATGAAGATTTGATTTTGTTTGTGATACCAACTTGAAATTAAAAAGATTTTAAGAAGGTTCCAAATATCCAAATCCTAATAAGGATGGAATGGAAGACAGATATCTATAATATTTCTCTCTCATTTCCTACTAGAAAACCAAACCCTTTTGTTTTGATTAAGCAATTAACAAATGATCATGATTCACATGTTAAGGAAGTTTGGTACTTAAGCTATTTTCCTCCTGCAATATTGCATTCTCATAAAATTGTTTTCGAAAACATCTCAATTAAATTTTCTTTCGAAAACATCTTAGTTAAATTTTCTTCTAGCATTTGTTTTGATTTACAAGAAATTATCTCTGCATCTCCTATCAAAATTCAGACACTTTAATCATTTAAAACTCATCAAGAACTAATAAATCAATCATATCGAGCTTGATTTAAATAAAAAATCTTATCGAATCTATTAGATGTTAAAATATTATTACCACAACCTTATCTAATTTTCTTTTTAAGTATCTGACATCAAAACCTGATGATGATACGTAAAACGTTTCTTTTAAATACTTAGCAGCCCATCCCATCCATGTGCGATAAGATTTTGCAACCATCCAGTGCCACCTTGACCAATTCAAGGCCAAAATTTCAATGAAGGGAGAGAGATAAAATTTGTTTTGGATTTGATTGCAGAATACAAAAGAGAGCTGTAGCTTTTAACAATAACCCAATGAGGTTTGTGATAGGCAGGCCCCGCGATGCGATGTCATGATATGTAGTGTCAGTGTCTCAAGTATATAAAATATCAACCTAATCATTGAAATTTGTTGGCAACAACTTGCACTTGGCAGAGGCTAAAGCTTACAAGTTGTAGAAAGAGGATAAGATGGACACGTAAGTGAAGGTTATTTATCCATTTGTATTTATTTATGGTTACCAACTCAATATACATTTCAGAGTTTCAATCTTATCCAAAGCTAGAGGTAACTAAAGTGGTATTACTTTTTAGCTTAGCCGTGGACCTCCAATGCAAAAGAAGCAAAATACAACGTGCTTAGTTAGAAATTTAATGGAGCCCATTCAATTCGATGGGTTTTTTTTTTTAATTTATTAATTTTATTAAAAGTAGTTCTAAAATTTATGGACTTACAGATGGGAGACTGTTTAGGTAACAAATTTCTTTTGGCTTGAGTTTATTGCAAATTGTGTAATACATATTAGGCTCGGATAACCGTTTTCGATTGGATACACCAAAACTATTTATAATTAAAAAATTATAAATAAAGTCGAATTCCTCTATCTAATATTTTTATATCAAATCAGATTATATAATTTGATTATGTAAATTGATTGTGCGGCTAAAGTTGTTTTTAAATTAATACTATGTCACTTGTATTGTATGATTCCCTGTAGTTTCTTAAGTTCTCTCCTTACTCTCAACCTCTCTCACACTACATTGTCTGTCTTCTGTCCCTCTTTTATTTCAAATCAGTTTTATTATTTAATTATTAATTAATTTCTAAATATTTATTCATTTTAAAAGAGAAAAATAAAAGACACATTACTAAAACAGATTTCTATGAATATTTTATTTGAAAAAAGTAAAAACAAATTTTCTATTTTTATTTTGAAACAGAAATAAATAAATAAATAAACTTACTAGAAATGTTTTATGATTGATATCGTTACTAAATTTATTATAATTACTGCCAAAATTTTAGGTGTAGAATGCATCAAGATTGCAATTCTTAATTTTTTAAAGTATAACTAGAGGGAAGTGGCTTGTTCTAATTATATTTGTTTATTAAGGTTTTGGTTGATCCTTTTTTAAAATTAATTTATTCTTTATAAAATAGGTGAGCTAATGAATCCATAAGATAATATTTTCGAAGTATATATCATTGTAATTCTCTCTACTTTTAAGGGTGTGATATCATGATTTATTTTAATATTTTAAAACTTAAAAATAATAAGAATAATAATAATGAAAATTGAAATGAAGAAAAAGACAGAATTGTTTTATTAATTTTTGGATTAATCTTGCTTAATCCTTAAGCAATTGTACATTAGTATATATATACATGCAGGAAATCGTTTAACTGTCTAACAACTTTGCTGAGTCAGCTACCACATGACTTTTCAGCAATTACATGAGTCACATTCCTATACATGCTTTTTATCATAATGTTTTACTACAACTGCAGCTTATCAGCTACTGATTTTTATCACAATAACAATAACATCCACTAGCTATACATCAGCCTGTAGCAACTCTGGTTCATGCGTGTCCTGCTTAGCTTGATGCTCATCAACAGGACCCCTCAAGCTAAGCATTGATGCTCTAATAGTCAATTTGTCTCTGAGAAACTGAAACTGATTAACAGCAAGTGGTTTGGTAAACAAGTCTGCAGTTTGATATTCAGAAGGCATATATCTAACTTCAAGTTGCTTGGCAGTCACCTTTTCTCTAATAAAATGCACATCTATCTCTATATGCTTAGTCCTGGCATGAAACACAGGATTTGAAGCAAGTAGACCAGCACCAATATTATCACTCTAGAGTATAGGACAAGACACCAGAGTAATATTAAGCTCTTTTAGTAAGCTTTGGAGCCATACAATTTCTGTTGCAGCATCTGCTAATGCTCTGTATTCAGCCTCTGTAGAAGATCTTGCAACAACTTTTTGTTTTCTAGAACACCACTGCACTAAGTTTCCTCCAAGAAATACACAATAACCAGTTGTTGACTTCCTATCATCTAAGTTTCCTGCCTAGTCTGCATCAGTGAATGCTTCTAGAGTAATTTGTGCAGCTGGTTTGAATTGAAGACCATAATTTGCAGTCCCTTTTAGATATCTCAACACCTTTTTCAATGCTTGCCAATGTTGAGAGGTTGGTGCTTGCAAGAATTGACTGAGTTTGTTAATAGTAAAAGCAATATCTGGTCTTGTCAAAGTAAGATATTGCAATGCACCAATGATACTTCTATATAGAGAGGGCTGTTCAAATGGAGATCTATCTTGCAAACAAAGCTTGGTCCCGGATGATGCAGGAATAGGACTACTTTTAGCTTCAGCCATTCTATTCTTAACCAGCAAATCATTAAGATATTTGGTTTGAGTTAGATATAAACCAGAAGCATCTCTGTAAGCCTCAAATCCCAAGAAATAACTTAATGATCCAAGGGTTTTAAAAGCAAACAACTTATTCAAGTCAAATACTACTTTGTTTATGAGTGAAGAGCCATTTCCAGTTATCAAGATGTCATCCACATATACCAGAAGATATAGACTCTTTCCTGAAGAATGACAAACAAACAAGCTATTGTCTGAAACAGAATTAGTAAACCCCCACTGCAGTAAAGCTTGTTTGAGTTTGTCAAACCAAGCTCTAGGAGCTTGTTTTAATCCATAGAGTGCTTTATTAAGTTTACACGTATATGATGGATGAGTAGTATCAACAAAACCTGCTGGTTGAGCCATGTACACCTCTTCTTGCAAATCTCCATTCAGAAAATGTCAACTTATTGTATATCCCAACCATAAGAAACTGCTAATGTTAATATGACTCTAATTGTTGAAGCTTTAACAACTGGACTAAAAGTTTCAAAGAAATCAAGACCAGGTGTTTGTTGAAAAACCTTGGCAACAAGCCTGGCTTTGTACTTTTGGAGAGTACCATATGCATTATACTTAATCCGATATACCCATCTGTTTTCAACAATATTCATAGTATCATGAAATAGAACAAGAGTCCAGGTAGAGTTTTGAATCAAAGCATTATACTCTTCTTGCATTGCAGCTAACCATTGGGGATTTGATAATGCTTCCTGGACAGTAGTTGGTTCTATAGTAGAGGGACTAGAGATTGCTGAGAGAGAGTAAGGTAATTTGGGTTTAAGATGACCAGTTTTAGATCTGGTTTGCATGGGATGAGTGTTTAATGGTTGGGATCTAAAAGATGATGATTTATCTGATTGTACCTGATCATTAGTATGAGTATGTATAGTGTGAGAGGAAAGAGTATGATCACTTGCTAAAGGGGATTGATCTACACATGCCAACATAGAAGGAGACTGACTTGTATTGGAAGCTATAACCTGATTGTGAGTACCATATGAACAGGAAGTAGGAAAAATCCAAGAGGAAGATTTACAGCTAGTAGAATTTGAAGAAGAATCAAACTTAGAGGAAGAGTCAGATTAAGAACAGAAATTAGACACAAAAGGAAAATCCATTTCATCAAAATTGACACTAATTGATATATAAACTCTCCCATCAGAACTTAAACACTTATAACCTCTATGAATTGGACTGTAACCTAAGAAAACACATTTTGAAGAGTAAAAACTGAACTTGTTTTTGTTATATGGTCTGAGGTATGGATAACAAGCACATCCAAAGACTTTTAGAAAACAATAATCTGGTTTGGAAAGAAAAAGAACTTCAAAAGGTGAATAATGTGACAAAGTGGAAGAAGGAAGTCTATTGATTAGATAAACTGCAGTTTGGAAAGCATCCCACCAAAAATGAAGTGGCATGGATGCTTGAGCTAGGAGAGTTAGTCCAACTTCTACAATGTGTCTGTGTTTTCTCTCAGCTCTCCCATTTTGTTGATGCTGATAATGACAAGGATGTCGAAAAAGAATGCCTTGAGCTGTGAGATAAGGTAAAAGACTTATGTATTCACCCCCCCAATCTGTTTGCACACACTTGAGTTTCTTTTCAAATTGTTTTTCAACAAGAGTATGAAAGTTAATAAAGATTTGTTTTACTTCAGACTTAGTTTGAAGGGGAAATATCCAAGTGTATTTTGTAAAATCATCAACAAAGTGCACATAGTATTTATAACCTTCTACAGAAGAAGAGGAGCAGGTCCCCAGATGTCAAAATGAACAAGTTCTAAAGGAGATTTTGTTTTATTGCTTGAACTTGGAAATACAGCTTGACAAGCTTTACCATTATGACATGATGAGCAAAAGCTTTGTTTAGTAGCATTTGTAGCATCAAGAGAAAGAAGTTTACATACTCGAGATACAACTTGACTATTGGGATGTCCTAATCTTCTATGCCATAGATCAAACTGATTACAACTGACACTTAACATAACAGTAGGAGTAAGAGTGCAATTTTGAGTGGAGTTTACAGACTTAGAGAAAAGACCAAGTGAAGGAGATCCAGCAGTTAGCACATGCAGTTTATAGAGGCCATCTTCAAGTGTTCCTTGAAGTAGAATTCTCCCCGAAATTTTGTCCTTAATGAGACAGAAAGTATCATAGAATTCATCAATAACATCATTATCTTTTGTAAATAGAGACACACTAAGTAAATTCTTAGTTATTTTGGGAACATGAAGAATTTTGTTCAAAGAAAGAAATCTACCAGGGTATAAAGAATTTAATTGTGTAGAACCAACATGCTGAATAGGTAGAGTATTACCATTTCCAACAATGAGCTGCTCAGGACCATTGTAATCTGCTTGAATTGTAAGATTGTTCAGATTGGAAGTAATGTGATCTGTGGCTCCGCTATCCATGTACCAGGATGGATCATTCACAGTAGAAGGACTAGCAACAAATGCTTGAGAATTGCCTTGAAAACCTTGAGAATTCTGACTAGTTTGAGATCCAGCCACAATGTTATTTACATTGACCACACCTGCTCTGTTTGTGTGAGATATAGGGCCTTGATACTGAATATTGAACTAATGATAACATTGAATTGCTGAGTGACCAGCTTTTCCACACACTTGACAGATAATCTTTCCTTTATTAAAATTCTTTCCTCTTGCCCTGCCTCTGTTATTTTGTGGACCTCCTCTAAAAAATTGTGAATACTGAGAATGAAATGGTTCTGATGACTGCTTATATGAGTACTGATTTCCACTGTTAAACTTCTTAGCAAAGTTAGCAGAGTATGAGGGAACACCAATAGTAGAGACATGAGCTACACTTGCACCTTGCACATTAACAGTATAATTCGAATTGTACTGAGCAAGTCTTTGCTCGTGAGACTCTAAATGTAGCTGAGCCTCTTCAATAGTGATGAAATCAAATCTGGAAGTAAGGTTAACCACAATAGACTCAAATTCTGGACCTAAGCCTCCATAAATTTATGTTAACAGCTCATCATCAGTCATGAGATTTCCAGTAGCAGAGATCTTGTCTCCAATTTCTTTCATTTTCAGAATGTAATCAGCAATAGCCATTGAACCTTTCTTCGTAGTTTGAAGCATACTACGCAAGTCATCAATTGAGATTTAGATTGAGAAACAAATAATCGGTCAAGAGTTTGCCATACCTCAAAAGAACTTTTACACTTAACAACATAACCAAACATTGCTTTAGAAATCGAAGCCAAAAGCCAGTTGAGAATCAGTTTATCCATGCGACACCATAAAGTATATTTTGGATTATTTTGAGTTGAGATGACAGATGATCCATTGGAGGCTTGGATCTCAATAACTGAGGGAGGACAAGTTCTTTCTCCAGTAAGAAAATCTTCAAGTCTATACGCACTCAAAGCTGGAAGAATTTGTGACTTCCAGAAGCTGAAATTGCTCTTATTAAGTTTGAAAGATAGAGAGGGTAAGCTAGGTAGTGACGGATTCAAGAAATTCATTTGAGAGAAGGTGAAATTTAATCTGTCAGAATTGTTTGGTAAGTGAGAAAATGTAGGAAAATTAGCCATGACTTTCGTCTATTGGCTCTGATACCATGAAGAAAAAGACAGAATTGTTTTATTAATTTCTGGATTAATCTTGCTTAATCCTTAAGCAATTGTACATTAGTATATATAGACATGCAGGAAATCGTTTAACTGTCTAACAACTTTGCTGAGTCAGCTACCACATGACTTTTCAGCAATTACATGAGTCACATTCCTATACATGCTTTTTATCATAATGTTTTACTACAACTGCAGCTTATCAGCTACTGATTTTTATCACAATAACAATAACATCCACCAGCTATACATCAGCCTGTAGCAACTCTGGTTCATGCGTGTCCTGCTTAGCTTGATGCTCATCAACATGAAAACTTTTCTTTCAGGGAAAGCCAAGGATATAATATCGGGATTTAGAGTTGCAACATTCTTTTATGGAAAGCTCGATGATGTATGTTTATTTGTAAAACATGCATTTTCCGAAGACGAAAGCAAAGGGTGAAATGGGGAGGAGTCGTGGGGTGTTTGGACTTTCTGCGCATCAAACGTCTGCTGCCCTTCAAATTGCACCATCCACTTGTGTTTTGATTTTGTTTATTCATGTAGTGATCAAATGTTCGAAAGTATTTGTATGATTTTTTTTGAATAATATTATACTTATAATATTCATTTAATCTAAATTCTATAACCTGATGTGGTAATGTACATGATAAAAATTTACAGGAATACAAAAAAACAAAAAATGGACGAGAAGTGTTACATCTTTAATAGAATTTCGTCATATAAATTGCCACACCATGTTATAGAGTTTATATTGTATGCAGGGACAGGGCCAAAAAATTTCATTAGTGGGAGCAACTTAAATAAAATAGAACAAGATAATTAATATGAAATATATACATTGAGCCTTTACATTTACTTAATAACTCTATAGTTTTATCTGATTTTATGTTTAAAAAATCTTATGTTATAGTTTCCTTTATATCTTGATATGATATTAGATTTTATTAAATTTCTTTTGATATATAAAAAAATATCTATAGATAAAGATTCTCAAATTAAAAAAAAAAGATATATCCAAGAGAAAAAAATTATTATCAAACAAGTTGACAAGATTCAAAAGTTTGAAAAGTTTTCGTTAAATATAAAAGACAAATACTTATGAAATGATTAAATAAAAAAACAGATTATTTTATACTTTTATAACTCTTTATCTGTAGTATGAAAGTTAGAATTAAATAACTACAAAACAATTTAATTTTAGATAATTTATTAAAAAAAGTGATCGATTTGTATGTTTAAACAATGAATATGATTATAATTAAAAAAAAATCAATGGCCACATTAGACTCAATTGTCCCCACTCGTCTTAATGTGACTCTGTGATTGTATGAATATTATAAATTTAACATTATTTTTTTTCTTTCTCTCTCTTCTGCTGTGTATAGAGAGATTAATACCATATGTTAGTCTTCTTATTATTGGTAAAGAGTTTGAGTAATTCTGTGTTAATAAGACACGCAAGATGCACTGGGTTGCGGAGGCAAGAATTTCTTTTGGGAGGGAAAGAGTTAAATAACTTTATAAATTATTGGAATGATTATTCTAGTGTTATAATCTAAAATATTTAAAGAAATATTGATTTCACAAATTAAATGATTGTGATAATTGATTAATTATCATCGTTAAATACAAAATTTTTTACTCTTAAATGTCAATCATTAATTAGGTAAGATTAATGGTCATGTATTTAAATGTAGTTTTAAATTAAAAATTTAAGTCAAATTATCTCACATATTTATATATATATATATATATAATTAATAAATATTGATATTCATTAAGCCAAATTGGTTGTATAAGTCCATTGTACATCTAAAATTATTATTAATTTTTCTTTTCAATGTCATTACATATTTGAAAATTTTATAATAAGGGCATTATTATTAAAAATGTAAAATAAATAAAAATCAACTCATTTAATAAAAAAATG
The DNA here is from genome assembly GCA_013180625.2 of Boswellia sacra. Lineage (NCBI taxonomy): Eukaryota > Viridiplantae > Streptophyta > Magnoliopsida > Sapindales > Burseraceae > Boswellia > Boswellia sacra. Next base: position 47,162 of record SNVD02009719.1, read on the forward strand.
ATAATATATAAACAAATGAGTAAATATCATATCAAATTATATAAAAAAGTTTGTATAAAAAGTTGACAAGTGCAATTAATTGAATAATGATAGGTGAGATTACTATATGAATAATGGTATTCTTACAAATTATCTATATAAACTCACTCATACGAACTTATATAATATTCTTAAATGATTACCACATCATTCATATAATTAAAATTTTTAATTCACTCCTCCAATTATACATCAATTTATATAAGTAAATTTATATAGTTAGTATATAAAAATAATATTACCCCTACAATAAATTCCATCAATAGGAATTGGAAAAAAATTGTCTTAAAACAGTGATTCACTGAGATTAATAATAAAATGGGTAGAATTTTGCAACGAATGCAATAAATATTTTCTTCCGCATCTATCAAACTCGAATTCCAGAGGTGTATGTTCTCCTCTTGCTATGTGGCTATGTATCTACAAACTTATAGAGTGGCTTGATGGACCAGTTGGACACGGCTGTGGGGAGCTCAAGTGGCAATCAGCTTTCCGGGTTCTGGTATACCGGTATGGTTTCCTTGCTCATTTTCACATTTCCAACGACATGCAGGATATGCACTTCATGTTAACATCCAACATCAAGTTGTTGCTAATTGCACTTGCGTCTGAATAAAAAAATTAGGATATATTCATCATCATTTTTCTCTTCCATTGCTTTCTGGCAGGAGTGAAATAAAAAATTATGCTTAATTAATTAGCAAACGAGTGGAAAAATTGCCTAACATGGGGCCTGAGAAGGTGAAGGACCAGCCCCTGTTGACAGTAATATTTCATCCTTGAAATCATTTCGGCGACGGGGAACCTCTCCGTTTCATTCTTATGTATAATTCATTTTCATCCATTAAAAATACAACATGTTTTGCGGTTAGCCAACCTAGAAGCTTCTGTCTTCCTGCCTCTGAAAATCTTCTCCTCCTTATCTGGAAAAGGCTAAGACGATTCTAGAAATCTTATGCAATTGGAACAGAAAATGTTTGTTCATCTTGCAAGTCTACGTGTCTTTATTCTTGGCCGTTCATCATCTTTTGGCAATCAACGGACAAAATCCAGATGGCCATTTGATATTGAAAAGTTGGCAGCTGTCTATACAACAAAAGTAATCATATCTCTTCGTTTGTTTGCATCGTTATAATTTTTTCCTGACATACATTTTCTAACTGATTTTATGTGGTCTCATTTATTAATTTGGTAAAGAATAAAATCCCTATAGTTTCAGTTTTGAATATAAGCCAATTCCTTAATTTTAATAAAATAAGAAAAAAAAAAGATGCACGACCAGTGGCTTTGATGACTGGTAGACGAGAGAAGCTGTTTAATATCTTTGTGGTAAGGTTAATTAAAATAAATAAATAAATCGGGCTTAAAGAGATCTTTTATGTAATTCAACTAAAAATAATCTTCCCTGAAAGTAGGGGTGGCAATTTGCCCCGCCGGGTCCGGGGCCCCGGTTTGCCCCGGACCCGCCCCAAAACTGTTTTGGGGCGGGTCTGGGGCAAAAGAAACCTGCTCCGGTAGGGGCGGGTCAGGGTCCGGGTCTAATACTTAGCCCCGTTCGACCCGCCCCGCCCCGCACATTATAAGGGTATATATGATAAAAAATAAACTATTGGGACTTAAATGATATTATTAGGGGTGACTGTAACACATTTGAATATATTAGAGGGTTGATAGTAAGTAAAATAATATGATAAAAATTAGAGGGTGTAAATGTTATAGGGGGTTGATTGCAAAAAATATAAATATTATAGGGGGTTAATTGCAAAAATATAAATATTTAGGGGCGGGGCGGGGCGGGTCTAATTTGTTCAAAATTTTTTTGCCCCGCCCCGCCCCGCCCCGCAACGGGGCAATGGGGCGGGGCGGGGCAAAAAATATTTGAACGGGGCGGGGCTGGGTCCCGGCCGCCCCGACCCGCCCCGCCCCATTGCCATCCCTACCTGAAAGGCTAAAATCATTTAGGTGAAAAAAATGGAGGTAGTCCCAACCGGGCCCAACCCAATGTATGGCCTATTTATTTATTGTTTAGAATATGTAATAAATATTTAGCAAAAAAATCCAAATCATCATTAAAATTCAAAATTATACCATCAATGATTTGGGGTTTTTAAATAATTATGAACGATTAAAATGAAATGCAATTTACGGAACCATCGAATTAATTAGCCGAGATTAAAACTTGATAATCAGAACGGATGGAAATCCCCTCCGAAATTAGGCACAAGGAGCACAAGGACGCAAGAAGTCGGCCGAAACACGGTTGCTTGTTCCTGCGCTGGCCTAATCCGTTGTCAAATCTAAACATGCAAAATTCCCCCAAGTTGAACATGTTCAATCCAAATAAACATTTGAAGCTGACGAAGCATCTATAGCTCTAACAGTCTATAACCTCTCTTGTTTCAAACTGTAGCAGTTCTCCGAGTTCGATTATCAGCTGTCAACTACAACCTATACTAGGACTTCAGGATACAGTCAATTTGCTAAGTCTACATTGATACCATAGGAAGTATGTCGGTATCCAAACCCAATATATAAGAATTGATATTAACTTCATCCCTTTTTCTTACCCTGTTAACACTCATGAAACTCTCCTCTCAAGCTCTTCGCAGTAAAGTATATATCAGGAATTGCCTTTTGTTGGTCCATGGACATGTTATATAAGATTCTTTTGTATTTCTCCCAATGACAGTTTTAGGTTTATGTATCTGTACAATGAACAATGGATACTGTGTATGCACTGACATGGAATCATGAATCCAATACATAAGCCTTTGCCTCTTGCAATCCCTAACTGAACACAATAATACAAACAAAAGCAATTACCACACGGCATTAACAGATGACAATAACATCAATTAGAAATCAAAATTCTAATGTTCACCTGCCCATCTTCCTCTTTCCCCACTGAAAAACAAAATCCAAAGTCATCCATACCATCAAGCATATCTTGAGGGGAAACAAATTCAATTCCAAATTTGGCAGCCAAAGTAGAAAGGATTTGTACCAAAATATGTTTTGCAACAAGAATTTGGGGAATTGACTTGCACAGGACATGGATTCCAATAACAAAGTAAACAAGAGATTCTTTTCTCTATAATTGAACCAATCCCTCCACATCTCTCTCTAACACACACACATATGCTAACGGATTACAATAAAGTGATTGTAAAAAAAAGTTTTTACGTTAGGCAAAGCTAAGTCAATTCCTAAAACAACCTAGTTCAGCATAACAAGAATCAGATGCTGCTCACTTGTACAGACACAGATGACAAATTTGGTCAAATTATCGACAGTTCCAACCTGCCAGTCATTAACCAATATCTTCTACAGAAAACAAACATCAGTAAACAAATGAGTATAACAATAATCCACATATATTATGAACAATCTTCTAAAAGAGACAACCATGGAAGTGACAAATATATAAGCAACTAACTTTACTAAGTAATCAGAAAATACAATTGCATCTAATAACTATACATGGGCATATAAGAGTTTTATTGAGGGAGTAGTATCTGAACTCAAGGCAGTGGAAGCTAAAGACAAAGAAACAAACACCCCAAAGAGCTCATTTCCAGCAAAGGTGCCTTTCCTTACCAAGTCTACAAGAATTTCTCTATGCTGGTAGTCAAAGTAGATTTGGGAACAGCACCAATAATTGCATCTTTCTTCTCACCGCCCTTAAATATTATGACAGTTGGGATGCTTCGAATCCCGTATCGAGTAGCAATTGAAGGGCTCTCGTCAGTGTTAACTTTATAGCATTTAAGCTTCCCAGTGTACTGTTTCGAGAGCTCATCAATCACAGGGTGGATCATCCGGCAAGGCCCACACCAGGGAGCCCAGAATTCAACCAGAACAGGTGTTTCAGATTCGAGAACTAGTGATTGCCATGTTGCATCAGTAACTGCCGGTACTGCAAATTGTAACAAACAAGGAATAAATTTTACTTGTTCTCAAAGAAGGAATCTTTCAGCTAAGCAATCAAAAATGTCATATGAAAAATAAAAGCAATAAAAACAGATAATAAAAGACTCGGATCCTCACCTTCAACAGCAGTTTCTTGAGCCTCGCAAACGATTCGTCCCCCGCGGCCGAGTCTCGAGCTCGAGCTCGAGCTCTGGCTGTGACTCACCGATCCAAACGAGCGAGTCGGAATGACCTTGAGGCCCTTGAATTCCGGCAGCCTCCTCCGAGCCGAGACGGAAGAAGCGGAAGAAGAGGAAAGTTTAGCCGGCGAAAAGGCCGGCAGAGCGTAAGCGCGAGGGACAGCGACGCACTCGAGCACGGTGGCCATGGCAGCAGAGGAGAGGAGCGGAGAGGATCCGATTGGAGATTTTGCGTTGTGCGTGTGGTTTTGGGTTTGATTGGAAGTTTATTGGATTTTGGATTTTAGTTGCGGCGTGTGGATGGATGGATGATGATCAGATTTTCCTCAAAGCGATATTCTACAGTTTGGACACGTGGCCACTAAGATCTCGCCACGTCTGTCTCCTGAATTACGGGTCTATTTTGACATTTTTATAGAATTATTCGTTCATTGTAAGAATATTTCTATTCAGTCGATGGGACAGATTTTTTCAATTTTTTTAGTTATATTATTTATATAAACAATTCATATTTATTCTTTTAATTTATTGCATATATATATATATATATATATATATATATATATATATATATATATTATAATCACATTATATCATGTTAATTCAACATAAAATTGAATTCGATATCCGTTAATTGTTTTTTAAATCGTTATTTAGATCCTATGAATATGGTTAAATTTATGTCAGCAAAACGTTCGTGAAGAGAATAAAATATGTACATTTAGTGAAGCGTATTCAAGGTCCAAATTAAAGCCATCAAATTGAGCAATTCAGTCAAAATGTATCCGTAGTTTACGGAAAATTATTTTAATTTGGCTACAAAAATTCAGTTGAACATAAATATAAATATAAAATCATAAGAAAAGCAATTATATCCATTTTTGGTTTAGACTGAATGGAAGGATTTCAGTATTTTAATTATTTATTAGATTAGACAATTTGGATCCCAAAATATAAGAATCCAATTTGGTTTGCTTTAGATTCTAGTTTAGATGGTTTCGACATTTCATTCAATTAATTTATTGCATTATTTATAACATACATTGATTGATTTGTTAGGCTATTGATGAAATCCTCTGATCTACAAGAGAGAGAATACGCTGATATTGTTATTTTTATAAACCAAGATGTGATATTAATAAGTAGAATATTAATAAGAAAAATACTATTTTTATTAACTATTTTATATAAATTTATTTATACAAATTAATGTGTCATGATTTAATTAGATAAGTGAATTTCAAATTTTAATTATATTAATTAACATGTATGATATGACTATCATTCAATAATATAACATATGTTTGTATAAATGAATTTTTAGAGATAATTTGTAAGAGTAGCATATCTTTATTAATAAATTAAAATAATTATTTTTAAAATTTTAGTAATTATTTATATATTTTCATATTCTTATTTTTATATACCAAGATTTGATATTAGTAAGAGAAATTTTATTATTAAAAATTACATATACAAATTTATTCATACAAATTGATGTATTATGATTTGATTAAATAAGTGAATTTCAAATTTTAATTATTAATAATATAACATATGTTTGTATAAGTAAATTTTTATAGGTAATTTATAATAGTATTATATCTTTGTTAATAAATTAAAAAAATTATTTTTGAAATTTTATTTTATCATGACTAATATCTCCGGTTTAGTTAGAATAAATCCATGTAAAGAAAAAAAAAAACATATTTTTAGAATTTAATAGTTTTGTTAAAAATTTTAACGGGTTCATATGCCTCTTTGACGGACCACCTGGCTTCAATCATATAACACGCAATGACATGGCAAGATTTGATTGGTGAATCTTCAAGAAACCGACAAGACTCAGGTCAATAGGAATCAAAGTACACCGTTGCTAGCGACGTTGTCATAACTCTTTCCATGCTTTCCTCGTGTCAGTTTTCCTACTCGCAAACAAAGCCTTTTCAATTCAATTCCATCACCAACCTCCATCAATCCCACAAATAACCTCCAATCACAATCCGCCCAAAAACCACCATACCCGCACCTCTACACTTCTCATTTGACCTTGAAATAATATCGTCACAGCCGGTCTCATTTTGTTCTTCTCAGCATGGTCAAAGTTTAATAGCGAAAACAAACTTCTTCTTCAACAACTCCCTCACAGACGGCCGCTTACGCTCAGCCACTGTCTCTCTTTGACTCTCTGAACAAATGGAGAAGGAGAACCCACATGGAGTCTCGAAGCAGCCTTCGAAGAGCAGACATCCCCATGCAATAACCCATGAAAGGTCTGCGATGGAGGAAGTCAATTTAGCTGCCACCGCAATCAGCCTCAACGTGCGCTTGCGATCATCCGACATGCCGGTGGACATGCAGCAACGTGCTCTGCGCTTCGCCAGATCGCTCGTTGATTCAGCTCCCAAAACCAGCCGCCTCAACCCCACCCACATAGCTCGAGCCCTCAAAAAGGTCCCACTTCTTCATCTCTCTCTTTATATATTCTTCTTCATTAACGAAACCTGACCTGAGGTTTTGTGGATTGTTTGGTTGTAGGAATTTGATTTAGTGTATGGACCGGCGTGGCACTGTGTGGTGGGAAAGAGTTTTGGGTCGTTTGTGACTTACTCTCCCGGTGGCTTTATCTACTTCTCTGTTGACTCGCTTTGTGTTCTTCTCTTCAAGACGGAAGTTCAGGTGATCAAGGAAACCTAGCTAAAGGTAACCAAGGCTTTGAAAGTCAGCATATAGTTGAATCATCTTGAAGAGACTGTGAGGAAGGGGAGAAAAAAAAAAAAACACACACACACGGGGACAAAAACGCCTGCTAGTGCTATACATGTTTTGATTTTCTTAATTTTTGTTTTTGGAAATGAATTATAGTAATTAAAGAGTTATGTTGAATGTGTCAAGAAGAAGAACATCATAGGACTACGTTTTGTATGCACATTCGCATCGACTTACTTCAATGAAAATCAAAGTTGTTTCGGTAGAATAGAAAGCGTAAAAGTCGCCACCTTTGAGCCGTCTCCTTTTCTTTTTGTTTGTTTTGGGTTAAAGTTAGTCTCTTATTTTATTTTTCATGAAAGTAACATACGCCGAGTCATATCAAAATCAAACATCTTGAATCGAAGCTTTATTACAATGCAGAATTTTAAAATTGAATTAAAACATCCAAGCACAACATGATTGGAAAAGAATGATACATATAATATAATAAAGGGTTTTATGTGTTCCCATATGTTATGGACTGTGGAGTTGAAAGCTAAAATCTTTTTGGTGTGAGTGCTTGTTTTAATATGAGTTATCTAAGTCCATTCATATTTAATATTCTTCACTGTTAGGTCATTACTCATCGTCATTTGCCGCACATATGATGAAGTAAACGATTAAGAGTAACGCAAGTTAAACAAAAGGCAGCTAGAGATCTGTGTAATATGAAAATGAAGCGATGTGGGAGTCTTGAGAGAAGTTCGATTAGTCAATTCAGACCTATGATCATCAATCCTTGAAACTTTGAACAAAAACATGATGTTTACATCACAGTATGGGCTGGAACTGACAAAATCCACCCAACTGGGTCAAATGGAAAATCATGTTAGGTTGCATCAAAGCCTAATCACTATCTTTTACTAAATTTGGTGGACAAAATCAGACACAGAGGACGTGACTAGCTAGCTAGCTATATTGGCTACTAAAGTGATGAACTGCCTTCTGCCCTTACATCAGATCAACAACGATAAATATAGTAGTTCTCTTCTGTCACTCAGTTTACGTCTGGTTTGTCTTCTTGTAGTTTCACTGTTTCAGCTTCGAATTCAACTTCCCAAGGTTGATTTCTCCATATTTTAGGTATCTGACTAATCGTATTTGTTCCCTTGTCTCCTACGCCAAACTCTTCGATATCTGTGTGAGAGCAAATGGCCTAGACTTGGTAATAATAGAACTCATCACCATCAGTATCAAATATGTAACGCTATTTTTTTTCTATGATTTCATTTATAGATCTCTTTTTGATGTTAGTAATACCATTTTAATAACATAGTCCAAGTTAATAATTAAAATCATTTCATAATGTATCCCACCTTTTACAGGTTAATTAGTGGATCTTTATGTAATCAAGGGTCAAAAGTTTATACTATGTTGAGGTAATGTTACAAAACAAATTTCTGGAATGAAAAATAAGGAAATTTGCATTAATAAATTAGAGTTGTAATTTGATTACAATATTTAGAAAATATAAAAGATATTTTTGCATATAAAATGAAATGTGAGGTAGAAGTCTAAATCACAAACTCAACAAAACTTTTCGGCTTGTAGTCCAATTACCCACTGGAAGGGATGGAGGCCCGCAAGAGTCGCTCGGCCCATTATAACCATCAAGAGCTCCCAACGTTCTCGCCTGCTGCTGCGGTGGAGAAAAGTCAGAGGGAGAGAGTTGAGTGAGTGAGAGAGAGAGAGAGAGAGCTAAAGTCGGGGCCAATGTCAATCTGTTCACCTTCTGAATCTTCGTCAACTAAATCATGGATCGCGCACGGCATTGTAGCCGGAGCAGCGATTGCTATAGCCATCGGTGCACGCGCCTATCTGGGCCAATCCAAGAGGTTTCGGAGTCGGGTTGTCGGGATCATACCCGCGCGTTTCGCTTCCTCTCGGTTCCAGGGCAAACCCCTTGTTAATATCCTCGGCAAGCCTATGATCCAGGTACCCTTTTGTTTATAAATTGTGAATTTTGTGGACTTTTTGCTCCTGAAAAAAGAAATTTTTTTTGTCTACGAATTTGGTGACTTAACGACGAAGAAGAAATAGACAATTTTTTTTTCTTTTTGGTGTTTTGTGAAATTGTAGTTTCTAAGAACATCTCAGGATCTACTAGAATGTAATTAGCTGTTTGACTCACCGTTTTAAATGGTGTTCTGCAGAGAACATGGGAAAGGTCCAAGCTGGCTACTACATTGGATCACTTGAGTATGTCTACTTTTATGTGTTTTGCTTGTTAATTTAATGCTGAAATATTTTACTTTATCTTTTCTTAAACGAGGATAGAATGTCTATAGGTTGATCTTCCATCTGTGTATCCACTTACAGCCATATAGAAAATACTTCTGAAATGGGGTGTTTTCAAATTTGTTTCTGGATTGAAACTCAATTGCTAATTTCTGTTACGTGGTTCTGCTTTGCTGAATCTAAATGCTGTGCATGTTTAATAGTGTCTTTGGCCCTAACATGGTGGTGCCTGTAAAAAATTGATTTTTATTTTCGTGGTAAACTCTCCCCCTTTCTCTTCTTGGTACAATTATTTTGAAGGTGGATGTTGTGTATTTAGATATGGAATGATTAGAATGAAAAAAAATTTAATAAGAACAAAGATGAAAATGTAAAATATAGGGCACTGTTGGTCGTAGATATTCAATCTTTTGATATGAATATTTATTTTATGATTCCGGTGTCCCAGATCTTTTTTTTGTCATAACAGTGCTGTTTGAGTGCTTGCAGTTTGTGTTTTTAATGTCTTATTTATTGTTTCTTCCTGCTCTAGTTGTGGCCACGGATGATGAAAAGATTGCAGAATGCTGCCGAGGATTTGGAGCCGATGTGATAATGACTTCTGAATCTTGCCGAAATGGTAACAAATTTAGCTGCTGATTCTAGTAATATTGCAATTGGATTTGCTGATATTCCTTTTTGACTTGTAGGTACTGAACGATGCAACGAAGCTCTACAAAAGTTGGAGAACAAGTATGACATTGTTGTTAATATTCAGGGTGATGAGCCTCTTATTGAACCAGAGATAATAGATGGTGTTGTGAAAGCTTTACAGGTGCAATTTTTTAAAATGCAGCATGCACTGTTTTGTCTCTTGATATTGATTGCTGCTTCATTGAGAAATTTTAATCTTCCAGTATCTTAAATTCAAAGTTTTCTAACAAAAATAGTTCTTTGAACAATATGCTTTAACCTTGCTTTGAATTCATGAAGTAGATTAACTGAGCTTGATTATTTGTTTCTTGATTGTATAGGTTTGTTGTTGTACTGTGCTACTATATTCTTGATAAAATTTATGCGTTGAATTCATGGTGAAATTTCTAATTTTGCAGGGAGCGCCAGATGCGGTGTTCAGCACTGCTGTCACATCTTTAAAACCTGAAGACGCATTTGATCCAAATCGAGTGAAATGTGTGGTGGATAATCGTGGCTATGCTATTTATTTTTCACGGGGACTGATTCCATATAACAAGTGAGTTTATTGTTATATTTGATTTTTCGGGAATATCTCTTAGGGCTGTGTGATGGACTTGTATATTATTCAATACAGGTCAGGGAAGGTCAATCCGCAGTTTCCATATTTGCTTCATCTTGGACTTCAGGTATTGAAATTGCCCCCTCTTTTTTTATTCTTTTTTTTCCCCTTTTAACAAAAAGATCCTGTTTGTGAATGATTGAAATAAGTTGTGCTGTTCCTTTTGTTGTATTGCTGCCTGTTTAGTTTTCAGTGAATTTATGGATCTCTTCTTCATCTGTTGTTACAGAGCTATGATTCAAAGTTTCTAGGGATATATCCTGGGTTGCAAGCTACTCCACTTCAACTAGAAGAGGATCTAGAGCAGCTGAAAGTCCTTGAGAATGGTTACAAAATGAAGGTATAGTGAACATCTTTTACCCTGCTTTGCTGTTTAATTAATTAATTAATTTATTTTTCTAGTTCTTGCATAATAGTTGCCGTGCAACACATTTTAAGAACTTTTGTAAGTGTTTGGACCTGCTATGGAAAATATAATCTGGTCCACTTGTTGCACATTTGGGATCTTTAATAATCAATCTATTATGAAATTGTCTGAATGAGGTTATTCAAGTCGTGGAGGTGAATTTGTGTATCCTTCTGTTTCAGGCTCAAGTTTAGAGTACACGCAAATTGGAATATGCATGCGCTGATACGTTAATATATTTTCAAAGTTATCCTCTCTGGTGCATTTAATAATGCTGTGCTGTGAAACAAAATAAAGTAGTTTGTAATAATTTCGAACAATAGCAGTGTACTCAGTTTGTCCAGGATGTCTAGATATCCTTGTGTTTAATTACTAGGCCAACTCTTATGTTTTTGACTGCATGTTGCTTCTCAATTCATAGTACTTTACATGAATTGATGAGTCTACTAAAATGTCACGTACATTTTTTTGGTTTCTATCCTATGATGTATTAACACACACCCTTACACATCGGTCCTGTGTCAAAACATGACTGCAAAAGTTTAACGAAACTCTATTTCTGCAGGTGATAAAAGTTAACCACGAAGCCCATGGTGTTGACACTCCTGAAGATGTTGAGAAGATAGAATCGTATATGCGTGAGAGAAATTTGTCTTAATTTACCAAAATTGAGTCAAATCATGAAGATAGGATTCCAGCTTCTATGCCCTATTAGTGAGCTGTACGCTAGCTTAATGTTGTATTTTAGTTTGATTAGTGGTTGTAGTTTTAAAGTTGTACTTATAATCCTATTCCAGAGCTCTCATTTTTTCTTTCTCCAGCTACTTTGATTTAAGAATGTGTACCATACTACATATTTTTTAGGATTGGTTGCAATAATGGAACGAAATAAAAGGAAATATTCTAGTTCAACTTATTGGTTTCGTTTCTGCATCAGATTTTCATGCTTTGAGGATCTTTTAATGGTGCTTTCTATTGATTCGCATTGTTCCTTGACATTTGTTAATGGACTTGTTTGTCCTTGCACTCACCTAAGAAATGGTTTGGGCCCTCGTGCGAGGTGATTTGGAGCACAAACTCATAATTTTTTATTGAACGGAATACCTGGCGCTAGCCACCAGACTCTATTGAATAGAAACGAATATCTGATGACGATTTTTTGTGCAGCGGGAAAGGAAAGCTGTTTCTTAGAAGCTTTATTAGAACCAAATTCATAAGAACTCCGACCAACAAATTGTAACGGAACAATCAAAATTTAAACACAGATATAAACAATCACCCACCACAAAATGTGTCTGAATAATTTTTCGATATGTCAAAATAATCAATCTTTCAATATATCAAAATAATTATCTAAAAAAATAATAATGAAAACCTATATTTATACTAGACTAATTCTAATGATGCATAAGACATAAAATTTTAAACAGTTTAGGAATTTGAATCAAATTAAAAAAAGTCAAAATCCATAATTGAGTCAAAATCCCTAAAAACTAAAATTTCTAATTTAATTAAACCCTAAATAATTAAATTATTGAAAATACTAAATTATCTCTAATATAAAAATAAACCATGCTGCATCAATTCTCCTCTGCTTGAAAAACTCGACTTCTGGCAAGTTGTTCAAGGTAGATGTTGCCAAAGCACAATAAAGCATCGAGTCTTGTGTAGCACAAACATAGGAAGGTCGTTGATCTAAGTCTGCACTTCACGACAGGGACGGAGCCACATTAGGATTGCCCCCACTCAGTCCAATGTGGCCATTAATTTATTTTTTAATTATTGTATATAAATCATTGTTTAAACATGCAAATTGATCACTTTTTTTGAATAAATTATACAAAATTAAATTATTTTGTATAAAATACTTATCTTATTTAACTCTAACTTCCATACTATGGACAATGAGTTATATAAGCATAAAATAATCTGTCTTTTTATTTAATCATTTCATAATATTTGTCTTTTATATTTAATGAAAACTTTCTAAATTTCTTTTATTTTGGATATGTCTTTTACTTTTTTAATTTGAGAATCTCAATATGTAGATATTTTTTGATGTATAAAAAAAAATTTCATAAGATCTGATATCAGGATATAAATAAAACTATATAACATAACATTTTTTAAACATAAAATCAAAGAAAACTATGGAGTTATTAAGTAAATGTAAAGACTCAATGTGTATATTTCCTATTAATTCTTATTCTATTTTATTTAAGTTGCCCCCACTAATGAAATTTTTTGGCTCCGTCCCTACTTCACGATAGTCCAAAAACATAGATACTAATGGTTGAAAACTAGGCAATGTTGCATTGATAGACGTCAATGTTGGTGAATAAGCAATCAACATCATAGAAGACTTCAACATGGAGACAAGTATGCCTTGGTTTGAGCATTTATCTAATACACAATTCACACCTATGAAATCAATATCAACATTGGACTTGGAGATAACTTCTTAAAGCAGTTTAGGAGTCAAAAGAATTTTCTTCATGAGATGGTTCAGGAATCACAAGAGAATCTTCTTCAACCATATGCACAACTTTAATAGGATGCTCTTCAACCTTGAAATCTTCAACATGTCCAGAACCAATTTCACCCATAAGCTCTATTGAATCATTAACTCTTTTAGTTTCTACTTCTTGCTCTAGATCAATCTTACTAGTTTCATATTCACCTCTAATATCAATCTTGCCTGCATTATTGTCCTCACCAGAGTCTACGTCTTGATCATTCTGAACATCTTCTTTCACATTTTAAAACTTTTCTTCAACAAGTTCACATTTGATAGGTTGGACTTTTTCACAAGTATATGGGGTAAAGATCAAATACGAATCAATTTGGGGAGGTGTTTGAGTGGCAATAGGGCCATTCTCACAACACTCATGGTATTTTTGGGATGGTGAATAGATGATTCCACAATGAAGTTGAACTTTTGTTTACGAACAAGTTTATCAAGTTGGGCTTTTAAACGAGACTCATTAAACGTCTGAGATTGATCACTTACCATCTTAGGATACTTAAACGTTTAAGGCTCCCTGCTTATAGGTGCACATGAATACTTATCATATGTAGGTAGATACGTTCCCGTTACTAAATGTTTCATCTTTTGCCACCTTGGACTTCCTTCCATGCTTTCTTCATCCCTTGCTTTAGCCTTCCACCATTCATAGGCGAAATCTCTTGATTTGGATGCTCTACATTCAACCATAAAATAGTCTGGAAGATTCACATCATGAAAATATTTCTTAATGCTTCAAACCGATGAGGAAGTTTTCTTAGAGAACAACAAAAATCATAAATAAGAGGAGTTTCACAAGGAAGATCATATCCACAACGATTCAATTTCTCATTGAAGGCAATTTCATGAGAAATAAGGTCGTAGTAATCAGGTTTATAAGGTTATAGTAACCTTGATAGCTATGGTAAGCCATTTGGACTAAACTATAAAAATAACAAGGTATAAAGGATTGCACAGAAATGAGTTAAATCGCAAATTTTGAGGCATTGAGAGACTCGATGATGTTTTCAGAAGTTCAAAGGGGTAATTGATATTTTTTAAGGAAGCCAAAAATCTGATTTTCTAGCCACTTTATCGACAAAAAATTGGCAAACACAGGGCAAGGGTCTATAGATCAGTTGGTGGGTAGTTGATTTGAAGAGGTGGTGTCGTCTCACTTGCCTTATATAAGCACAGTGGTTGATGATGGTTTTTATGGTGATTACCAAAATTGAATTTTGGGTTTTTGATGACTTTTTGATAGGAATTGGCAATTGGTGAAAAACGAAAGTTGGGTTTGGGGGGCGGGGCTCGCGGCCTTGATCTATGGTTCGGTGTGGAAGTCAGATACCACTCACTAGTTGGCGGCGATTAACAATGACGGCAAACTGTTTTTGGGCGTTTTGAGGGTTTTCTGATGGGATTTTGGTGATAGTGATGAAAGAAAGAATGATGGGGGAAGTCCGATCTATGATCTCATGTATTCAGTGATGGGTGATTCACTAGTGACCGGTGATGAATAGTAAATCCGACGAGAAACAGTGACTGTATTTGGAGTTTTGTGTATTTAGGACTTACGGAATTTGGGATGATTTTGTAGAAACGAAGTTAGTCTCTGATACTAATTTGATGGGTAACCCATACAATTAACAATCAAAATTCAAACACAAATACAAACGATCTCTAACCACACAATTTGTCTGAATAGTCTCTCAGTGTATCAAAATAATTAAAGACTGAATAATTTTTAAAAAAATAATAATAAAAACCTATATTTACACTAGACTAACCCTAATGATGCATAAGACATAAAATTCTAAACAGATTGGGAATTTGAGTCAAATAAAAGAAAGTCAAAATCCCTAATTGAGTTAAAATCCTTAAATAATAAAATTCCTAATTCCATTAATTAAACCCTAAATAACTAAATTATTCAAAGACTAAATTATCCCTAATGTAAAAATAAATCATGCTGCATCAAATTATCTATGAAAGTTTGTTTGACTAAAGAATGGAGGAATTAATAAATTACCTTGACAAATTGGTTGAGTGAAAATAAGAGAGATCGATTTGCTTTAAGATATTGCCTTGAATGAATTTTAAGGTTTGTGGGAGAGCCTAGTAGTGTAGCTAATGACTATTGATACAAGATTATTGTATCATAAATCGCCATTTCTACATACTACAGCCAACTTCAAAATCAAGGTTAAGGTTTTGACTGCAACATGGTGATGGTATCAGTGACATGAGTGTGATTAGAGACTGACCAGTAAAAAATTATTATTATTATCATTGTTGTTATTGTTGTTGTTAGTCTGGTGTTCTATCTACTTGGACATTCTCTTCATTATCAATATATTGAAATTATTTTAGTATTCTAACTAGGGATGGCAAAATCCGGGTGCGGGTTTCGCATTTCCGCACCCGGATTGCATTATATATTTTTTTTCCACAGACACCAGATTTTTCCCTAAAATTTTGCATGCAGTGCAGGTCCGGGTTTAGTCGGATATGTTATTTCTCTTCTCGCACCCAGATTTTACCCGGAGAAATTCCCCGGATTTCCCCGGTTTGTGAATACTTCTGCAAGAGCTTAAACTTGAATGAATGAATTAATAAGATCCGTAGGCTACAAGGCACTTACAGAAGAAGCCTGCCTGACAGGGACCTGAAATTATTTTTGTTAGCTGTTTGAAAACGAATTGGCATGACCGTGTGAGAAAAGAAATTGTAAAAAGGGGCTTCTAATGTAGGCTTCGGACCCATGTTTTCAAGACTTTTTAATTTGAAATTAAAGTGTGGCCTTTATCTGTTTTGTCACCTGACACTTTTGAGATTTCTATTGCATGTTCTATGATTCTATCTCACTATTTTTATTCTTTTTTTTTTACCTCTTCTTCGCAACTCCCATATCAGATATTCAGACTTCCTTTCTGTTTTATATTTTATATTTTTACTTTTTTTATTTATCCTTTTATCCACAAACTATAGTTAATTAATTAACATATACACACATACACATACACACACACACACACACATTTGACTGTTCTATAGAATACTATTTAGAATACATAATAATAAGAGGTACATAGTAGTTAGGTTCTAATATTATTATGTTGGATATTTGTTGAATTTAAGAAACTTTGAATAAAAAATATATTAGCATGCGTGCTGTGTATACATGAACATATTACTTCTCAAGCAATAAAAAGTTTAATTGCTTTGAACTCATCTCAAGTACAACGTAGCCAAAGCACATATGCTAACTAAGACACAAATACTAACTTAAATTCTATGTTTTAAAGCTTGAATGACTATTCAATAAGTCACTGGTCACATACAAATAAAAAGTCCCAAAGTCTAATACAAATAAAAAGTCCCATGATACAAATTTTAATCAAAAAGAGACATTGAATCCTTGTTATCAAAATCATATTCAGTTAATGATGTTAAAATTCCATCTTTGTCATGCCCTAACATCTCTTATTTAGAGATTTTAGGTGTGATTGAATAAGAATTTAATACAAATTACGTCATCCATATCTCATAAATTTTTTTTTATATATACATCACAAGAATTCATTACAACTTATGACTATTTGTTCAAAATTAATTTTACATACACTGGTGACAAAATCAATACATCAGTTAATAGTCACCAAGCAAAATCTCCCATTACATACTAGGAGAATCAAGACAGTCCCCAAGAATTATATGCATACTGACTCCAGACTCCCTAAGAAAGCTCTGGAATATCTCTAGGATGAGCATCCTTCTGTGTACCTGTGAAGGAAGGGGGTGAGCATAAAGCCCAGTAGGAAAGTTCTAACATTATACGAAATTATTCACATTCCACAAATATTCAATCACAGGAGTAGACATCTAATAATAATATATCAAACTATTTTGTTCGTTCACATATGAAACTTCTGTTTGTATTTCCCTTGGGTCCTTATACAGAACGGTCCACCCAAGGTCCAACACCTCATATCAATATATTCGTGTTTCCCTTGAGTTCGTATACAGAACGGTCCACCCAAGGTCCAATACTTCATATCATTATATTTGTGTTCCCCTTGAGTCCGTATACAGAACGGTCCACCTAAGGTCCAACACCTCATATCAATATATTCGTGTTCGCCTTGAGTCTGTATACAGAACGGTCCACCCAAGGTCCAACACTTCACATCATTATATTCGTGTTCCCCTTTAGTCCTTGTACAGAACGGTTCACCCAAGGTCCAACACTTAGAATATAATATCCGCATTCTCCTTGGATCCGTATACAAAACGGCCCATCCAAGGTCCAATGCATACATTAACAGCTTTTTAATATCATCACTATGATAAATCTCAAGAAATTATGATTTTTATGCAAAATCCAGGATTTTTTGGGAAGTATTCAGTCAATTTGGGGTGGTTCTGAAATTTTGCTCGACACTCGATACTGTTCACTCGACACTGTTTCTTGATACTGTTCATTAAAATACTGTTCACTCGATACTGTTCAATAAAAACACTGTTCACTCGACACTGTTTCTCGATACTGTTCACTGAAAATACTGTTTACTCGACACTGTTTCTCGATACTGTTAACTGAAACACTGTTCATTCAGTACTGTTCAACAAAAATACTCATCGCTCGATACTATTCACTGAAAATACTGTTCACTCGACACTGTTTCTCGACATTGGACACTGTTCACTCGATACACTGTTCACTGTCGAGCGAAACACTAGAATCGAATTCCAGAGCTGGTTTAAAACGTGCCATTTTCAGATTTCAACTCCCAACTTCAAAAATCACCAAAAATCCGTTTTAACTCCAAATTCAACGAAATCAATGGCTAATTAAAGCTTAATACGTCTATTTTCTAAAACAAATGAGAAATCATACAATTCTCAATCCAGAAAAATGCATCAACTCAATCAACACAAGACAGTTACATGAATTACACTTCTCACAAAATCATCTCTACTCCACTTTATCAACACTTCAACTCACACATAATTCTTCATGCAGTCACAACAAACAATTTGCAATAAGTAACTTCACTCATAATTCATCATCCAAGCAACCAAGAATTCAAGTCAAAACATGTCACATACATAACAACAATATCAATTCAACTACAAAACACATAACATGAAGTAAGTATAGTGTTAGAATCTCCTACTTGTTTTTCCAAGCTAAACTTCTTGAAATCTTTCTCTCTCTTCTCCTTCCTCTCAAATCTCTTCTTCTTTTTCTCTTCTTTTCTTCCTGGAACGTGAACTCCTTCTCCTCCTCTCTTCTTTTCTTTTTCCTTCTCTCTAATTCTAGAAAACCTCACCTCTTATATACATAAGGCCTTGACTCAATGGGCCTAAGTCCAACAATTTCAAATTCAAGCCCAATTCACCCTTACCAATTCCAACACAAGGCCACTTCTATTATCCAATCCAATTATCATAAAATTACTCAATTACCCTTAGTCATATTTTCTAAAATTTATAATATATATATATATGTTGGAATTCTACAATCTTCATCTCCATCATCATCTTCCACAATCTCTTCTCTGGTAAATATCTTATTTTCAGGAATGATGGCAACTAAAATAAGAAATATAATGAAATAAAGTTACTAGTGAAACAATATATATATATATATATATATATATATATATATATATATTTATTTATTTATATACACAAAATAATATAATAATACAATTTAATTTTTTTTTTTACCTCACAATCCAGACCACAACCAATTTTGGGTACACATCAAAGCCTCCAATGTTTTGGGATGAAGTCTACTACGATGTGCACTTATATGTCTACCACTAGTACTGAATGCAGACTCTGAGGCAACTGTAGATATTGCGATAGCCATGACATCCTTAACAATCTCACACAATATAGGATATTTTTCTTTATTTGTCTTGCACCAATTCAAAATTTCAAGCTTCAGAATCCTCAACAGTTTTTACCTTAAAATAAGCTTCTAACTCTGACACCTCCTCAACTTCGTCTTCTTTAACATCTTTAAATGATTTCCAATCTGAATCTAACTCAGTACGTTTAGGCAATCTTCCAGAAGCTAATAGAGGGTCAACGGAAGGCTTACCTTGTTTTTCCAAAGCGACACTTGCCTTTGTAGGTAATGATTTAACTTTTGATTTGTATTCTGCCACCAAGTTTTGACAAAGCGCTAAAATCTTTTCCATATGAATATTGCCATTCTCATCTCCATAGATCCTATGCAATGAAAACTTAAGATATAGTTTCTTATACCTAGGATCTAACACAACTGCTACAGCCAAGACCCCATAAATAATATCCCAATATTTTTTGAACTTTTCTATCATCTTACTAGCCATTTCCCTTATCTTCTCATTTGGTGACTCAAGCCATTCATCCATCGAAACTCTTATATTACAAATCAAAGGGAAGAAAATATTAGCAGTGGGGTACTTAGTACCTGAAAAGATCTCTGTCAAGTTGTAGAAGGCACTCAAATGGTCACACAAAGCTGTAGCCAACGCCCACTGTGCTTCATTAGGCAAACAACTATAATGAGGCTCACGCTGTTTCATACGAGAAAAAACTTCTTTATACTTCAATGCAGTCGTCAACATCAAGTAAGTAGAGTTCCACCTAGTTTTACAATCAAGCACCAATTTTCTACTACATGGAATTCTCATTTGTCTCGTCGCCTCCTCAAATCTTTCAATCCTTTTAGGTGTTCAAATCCAGAAGGACACACTTTCCCTAATTTTGTCAATGCCATCCGCAACCACTTCCATTCCATCCTTCACAATTATGTTCAAGATGTGTGCACAACATCTCATATGAATAAATTCCCCTTTAAATATCAATGAATCCTCATTAAATCTTGACACCAATATTCTAATCATAGCATCATTTGTTGAGCAGTTATCAACAGTGACAGTGGATAATCTACGATCCATATTCCAATCCATCAAGCATCTTATTAATGCCGAACAAAGAACATCAAAACCTTGTGGACTTGGCACATATCTAAACCTAGAAAATTAACAAAAATATAAAAGAAAAAACATAATTAGAACACAATCATAGTATATAAAAAAAGTAAACAATTGAAAACACTGTGAAAATGTAATATTACCTCAAAATTCGGCTTCGTAATCGCCAAGAATTGTCAATGAAATGTGCTGTAATAACCATGTAACCTTTTTCTTGGTTACTATAAGTCTATATGTCTGTAGTGACTGCAACTCTACTACTACAATTCTCTAGAGCCAATGATGTCTTACTTTTCTCAACCTCATACAACTTAAAAATTTCCTTTTTCAAAGTATTCCTATTCATTGTGCCAACCAATGGTTGCACATAATCCATAAAATCTCAGAAAGCTTCATATTCTACAAATGAAAGAGGCAACTCATGCATAATAACCATCTTGGCTATCTTCTCCCTAGCAATGCTCTTG
Organism: Boswellia sacra; assembly: GCA_013180625.2. Taxonomy (NCBI): domain Eukaryota; kingdom Viridiplantae; phylum Streptophyta; class Magnoliopsida; order Sapindales; family Burseraceae; genus Boswellia; species Boswellia sacra. Next base: position 67,964 of record SNVD02009719.1, read on the forward strand.
TCAAAGTGATCAAGAATAAATTTTTGCAGATCAATATCTTCATCTTCTTTCTTCTTGGCTTTCAAAATTGTTTGCCTAAGTGTTTGTTGTGCTCGTTGAGAATAACTCTCATAGTGTTGTCTCAAATGTGAAGTTCCATCCCTATAATGTCCACCCAGCTTTTTTTTACAATAGTTGCACACAGCCTTGGCTTGGTCTTTAATAGTCTCTTTTTTAAAATGCTCCCAAACCCAAGATGCTTGTCTTGGTTTATGTGGCGGTGGAGGCTTTCTTATTCCCTTCTTTCATTTACTAGTGGTTGATTCCAATTTATTCTAAGTACCAAGATTAGGATTTGTATCTACTTCATTGTATGACCCATGTTGCTCCTCACCACCATGAGTTGGAGCATCACTTGAATCAATTGGGAGCTATGCTGAAGAAGACATTTTAATCCTATAAAAGTAAATATTTCACATAATAAATTTTAGAGTTAGGTTGCACTTATAAAATAATCTAGCTAACATCATCATTTGATGCACACAGGTTGCAAATAATATAAAACTTTTAAGTTCTATAGAAGCAATAAAAAGGAGAGACCACACAGGAAGCATGTTCATTTCACAATGTTTTCACTGTAAAATATGGCCTTGGCAACATCAAATCTACATATCTATTTTCTAACACACACTAATGAGAAAACAAGACTCAAAACTGTTAAAGAAATCATGTTTCTAAAGTAGAGTTGTTTATTGTTTACATAAGCTCGTTAAGATTTATTTGGCAAAGCCATATCTAAGATACAATACAAGTATACTACAAAAATCTCTTAATCTCTAGAACTACCAGTACAAAAAGAAAAGAAAAGAAACAAATAAAAAGATAAAAAAGAGTGAAGCACATAAATTATCAAAACAGATCGAATGCAGGACAAAACAAAAGTACAACAAACAAATAAAGATACATCGAATAAGGAAGCAGAAAATTAATGTTTAGAAAAGTAACCTAATGGCAATATAGAGCTTTCGAATTGTAATCTAGATCAACACATTTCTGTGCTTCAAGAACTAATTATTGTAGAGATATCATACATGAGAATTGAAAAATTCTTGAAATTGGCATTTGGCAACCTCATTCTTTTTAATATCATTATTATTTATTTACTATGTCTATCATCATCAATAACAATAGATCACATGTCACAATTACCCTTCGATTAAATATAGAGTGTGGAAAAGAGTACGTCTTCGACCATAGGCCATCACCACACAATCGACCTCAACCAATATCTATGTCCTATTGTTGCTCATGCACTCTCCGATCTCCATTTAAAAAAAAACTAAAATAAGACTGAATATATGAGGCATGATATATGTTCAATTAATTAATCTTTCTTAAATTCCAAACTCAACTTGGATTCTTAAATCAACGGACTAACCTCTTGTAAATCTAAGTGTCGATCTGTCTGGCCGTCTACCAGTGACTGACAAGCAACAAGGAGAGGACCAGGTGGCTGACTGGCTGCACTGATGGAGAAGGACGGAAGGACTTTCAGAGGCTGAGAGTCGTGACTCATGACCAGCGAAAGACGACGTGGTCACAGCGAGAGAACGACGACCAGAGGCTGAGAGGTGTGACTAGCCAGAGGATGAGGTGGCCGCAGCGAGAGCACAATGATTGCAGGCTGACTGGCTGAGCTGAGAGACTGAAAGAGGTAGAAGCGTAAGTTCAAAGTTCAGGCATGTATTAGGGATTTGAAATTTCTATCCCATGATAATAATATTATAAGACATTATTATTGTATTATATAAATAATTTTAATTTTTTAAAATATAATATATTTTTTTTGGTACGGGTGCGAGGCGAGGAGGGTGTATACCGCACCCGGATGTAAACTTCAAATTTTTACCTGGACTCGCACCCATACTTGATACCCACAAATCTAGGTAAATTTGTCCCCGGAAAATCCGGGTAAAATCCGGACTACCCGGTTATTTTTGCCATCCCTAATTCTAACAACAAACTTGTCATGCTCAATATCTGCAGGGAAACTTGTCTTGCATTAAGTTCTGAATAGTTTCTACTGTTAATGAAGGCAAATTCTATTAATCTAAGCTTTGGGAAAGCAATGGCCATAAAGTTATAAGAATTTCCTGATAAGAGCATCACCTCAAGAGGAAGGCAAGAAGAGGAATTTCTTTGGGAACTGGGAAGTGGGCATTGCTTTTTCTGCGCGATTATACTGATTCTCTTAACTTTGATTTAACCTTTTTTTATTTCTTTTTCTGGGATAAGTAATTAAAACTTTTTCTTTCTCTCAACCGCTTGGCTTTCGTTCTGAAAGCAAAGGAAAAGAGATTCTAGCTTGCATCAGCCATATAGGAATAAAATGCTTTTAGGTACCTTATACATCATGAAGTTGGATAATGCATTTTCTCTTCTCAAATCTTGTTGCTCCCTAGTGATCAGAGACTTTGTTGAGTTCTACGATACTAGTTGAGGCATGTTTCTTAGATACAATCTATTTGGGTGTGATCATTGAACTTCATTTTTTACTTATGTTATTGTTTTTTTATCTGATTTCAGCTAGCTAGACATCATTTCTGTAATCCTTCCACTTGTAATAATTTCAATTTTCTTTTCTAAGAAAACAAAGTTTGGATGGAAGTAATTTCAATGGCTATCTATCTGAATTGTTGAAGATAGATTTGAAAAATATATAGTTTAAGTTATTCAAACAGATGTTTTTATGACACAATGAAATTAAAATGAAGATAAAAACAAATTACTTGACTATGCATAATTTTTACTTCGAATCGTTTAAACTTTCCCCAAAATTTTCTATCTTAAATAAAAGTTGAAAATGCAAATAATATGGCCTTTTAATCCAACATTGCCTGATCAATATTATTGTAGAGGGAAATAATAGTTAATACTTAATAAAAACTTCATGCTTTTTGACTTTACTAGGGCTTATTAATCTATTATAATACTATCCCAATTTTCTATTTTTCTTATTTTTTGCAGTTATATTCCTGACGAAGCTCGGTGCTCATTAAGTTTGTTTCGTTCTTTGTTATTTAAAAGCTATAATTTCTCAAGTGTGTACATATAAAGGTACAAGGCACTTAAATTTTTTTATTTCATTAATCTATTTAATCCTTGTTTGCTTTGTTATTATGGGTAATATGTTATGCATCCTAATTATGAACTTTTAATAACAAACACAGTTGAAAATGGTAGCAGAAATCTTGAACTCTATTTTATCAAAGATCGGAAAATACTTGGTGGAAGCCACCATAAGCCAAGTTGGTTACTTAGTACATTTCAAAAGTAATATTGAAGGTCTGATGAAAGCAGATGAAAATTTGAGACTGGTACAAGAACACTTGCAGCATGATGTTGATGGAGCCATAAGAAGTATTGAAAAAATCGAGGGAGATGTACAAAAGTGGCTAACAGAAGTGAATGTTATCCTGGTAGATTTTCAAAAGTTGGAAGATGAATTTCAGGCAAATAAGAGATGTTTAAATGGGTGGTGTCCAAATTGGTGTTGGCGATATAGATTGAGGAAGCAGAAAAGAAGACAAGTGTTATATTGAAGCTTCAAGATAGCGGAAGATTATTGAACAAAGTATCATATCGTGATACTCCAACAGGCACTCAAATCTTTGCAGCTAAAGAGTTTATGTTTTTTGAGTTTAACAAATGTGCTTATGATAAGATTATTGAGGCATTGGAAGATGATAAGATCAACATTATTGGATTGTACGAGATGGGAGGGGTGGGTAAGACAACCTTAGCAAAAGCAGTAGCTAGCAAAGTCAAAGAAGAAAAGATTTTTGATGAGGTTGTGATTGCTGTCGTATCCAAGGATCCAAACATTGAGAAGCTTCAAGGTTAAATAGCAGACTTTGTAGGTTTGGAGCTAAAGGAGGAAAGTAAAGAAGGAAGAGCAGAACGATTGTGTAAGAAAATAAAGAGATTCAAAAAGATCCTCATAATTCTTGATGATGTTTGGGCAAAACTTGACTCGACAATTATAGGAATTTCTCATGGTGATGATCACAAGGGTTATAAAATTTTTCTAACCATCTGTCGATTAAGTATTCATTATAATTGAGATGTCAAGCTCAAATTCCTCTAGATGTTCTAAAAGACATGCATAAGTAGGTGACAATGCCATAACCTTGAATAATATGGCAATTGAAGTGGCTAGAAAATGTAAGGGTTTGCCTTTGGCAATTATTATAATTGGTAGTACTTTAAGAGGAAAAGATATTGAGGAGTGGAAAGTGATTTCTAAAAAACAAAAAAATTCAAAAGCTGTAGATATTTAAAATGCTAATGAAGATATTTATGGTCGTCTTAAATTGAGTTATGTTTCCGAATGAAATTCATTCGAAAATACTGTTAAGTTATGTAATAGGACTTGGTATGTATGAAGAAGTTAATTGAAGAAGCAAGGAGTGAATAGCATATAATAATTAATCAGCTCAAAGATTCTCGTCTATTGTTGGATAGAAAAAAAGAGGAATGCGTGAAAATGCATGACATTATTCGTGATGTTGCCTTATGGATAGCAACCCAAGGTAAGCAAATTCATGGTTAAAGCTGGCATGGGTTTGACCGAGTGGCCAAAAAAGGATGGCTTGGAATGATGTACAACAATCTCTGTGATGGTTAATCGAATAAATGCCCTTCCTAATGGTTTAGTTTGTCCGAAGCTTGAAATGTTGCTAATAGGAGGTTCATATCGACTTGGAATGGATGCTTCAAACATATTTTTTTTGAAGAGATGCAAGTACTAAAAGTTCTAAATTTGACTTATGGGAACCTGTCACTCAAGTCACTTCAATTCTTGACAAATCTCAATGTCACACCCTGTATCCAACAGAGTAATATTGCAGCGGATAAGGGCTTGTCAAGGGAACACAGTTATCACAATGCCGAAATCCTTCCTTAATCTTTAACTGATCGAATACCTGAGGTACACAACAGACTGGTGAGTATGAAACTCAGTAAGCAGCTAGAATTATAAAACTGGCATAACACTCAAAATAAAACAATTAATGGCGATAACCATTTCAGAATGTGAATACTAGTCAATACTTATTTCATAATCACTAATTACTATTTATTTCTTGGTATACAAACCACCAGTGCTTTACTAAGAAAAATCAGAACATTGATTTCGATGTTCAAGGAATGGGCCCCTATGCAAGAAAACTGGCACGGCGATGCCAAGTTTCTGATTTCCAATCCGTTACAAATTCCAGTTTCGCGCTCCTGTGCCAAGGGAGGGCACGCATGCGCCAACTCTCTATTCTCTCTTACTTGAGTCAGTGCAAGTAGCGCTTCAACGTGAAAGGTATGGCGCAGCGATGCCAATTCTCAGCTTATATCCCTTTAGATTCGTTAAAGATGCACTCTTGCACCATTTAATTATGCTCGTGCGCCAACCCTGTATCATTGGCCATTTCCTAGACCAATTACTTTCTTATCCAGTCACATTCATAATTTCATAAATACCTGTCTATGGGTAATCAAGCATGGCTTTTCCATGTCAAAGCTTATCACATACACCCATTTACATACACATCTCATTAACACATAAACTTTCCACAAGTCTATCACATCCTCATGTGCTCCCATAAACATATAAATCATTCACACATGAGTTTCCATAAGCTAGCTACATTGTTCATATGGATATCTATTTCACATCATTTCGGAAGCTTCCACAGTACAGTCACATATACTTAGGAATAGTGCTCTCTAATCAAGGTAGGACTTTTCGTTTCACAGTCAGTTCCCATATGTAGGCCTACCCATGAATCAGCTCAAGGCTAGTCTGACAATCCGGGTGATACCGGGCCCATGCTACCGAATCTCGTCTAGAGAAACACATGGTCCAGACCTCCCCTCAAACCATGGGGATATAAAACAGTATAGATACATTCAGAGGCCTACCCATAAAATAGCTCAAGGCTAGTCTGACAATCCGGGTGATACCGGGCCCATGCTACCGAATCTCATCTAGAGAAACACATGGTCCAGACCTCCCCTCAAGCCATGGGAGTACGTAACAGTAAGGATACATTCAGATGCCTACACTTGAAATAGCTCGAGGCTAGTCTGACAATCCGGGTGATACCGGGCCCATGCTACCGAATCTCGTCTAGAGAAACATATGGTCCAGACCTCCCCTCAAGCTATGAGAGCCAAATATCCTAAGTTGTGATATGCCACTCACATATCAGTTTTTCACATTCAGTCACATAAGTGAAGCTCTATATTAAGCTTTCACTCACATATAATATTCCACATTTTAGTCACATAAGTGAAGCTCTATATTAAGCTTTCACTCACTTATCACATTTCACATTTCAATCACATAAGTGAAGCTCTATATTAAGCTTCTAACCCAATCACAACTTGTCACAATTCATTCACTTTAATGCTAGCATTTAACGGTATCACATTTCACATTCGACATTTAATATATTCCCATGGGCTTGGCATGAAATTTCAAATTCATAACACATCATACAATGATGCATGCCTTCGTACATCACAGTATTGCAGTTTACTTTCATAATTGAGGTTTTACGTAGGCTTCTTATTAATCACATATACATTCACAATTATAATAAGCCTACATATCTCATATACGCTTATGGATGTACACAATCCACACATTGACATCATTTCAACACACATAGAACCCCAATGACATCTTTATTCGTGCCAACACCTTCCATTATTCTTCGATGTATTTCAATCATATCGTTGCACAACTATTTCCATGTATAACTGATCTCATTCATTTTTCACTCATACATATTCATGAAACTCTAATACACATGGTATTTCATGGACATTCGTTTGTCATGCCATCCACATAAGGAATTAGTATCTTAGAACGTTTGGCATATATTTCATTCTTCATATACTCACATCGTTTCATTGGCAATATTATTCAAACCATATCACAACAAATTCACATATATGAGGGCACATTCACATTTCTATGTCTCACACACGTAGAAGTTACACCAACAAATCAATCACATACACATCAAAGTGTGTGAAATCATACATTTCATAAATCACTATAAAATCCAATCAAATCGTTTCCTATATCAAGGTCCATGTATTCATGGCCTTATACACATTCCATCCACACAACTCACATATATTCACAATCACAATCATTAAACACATTTCATTAATAGTTAATATCTGTTGTGTCCTCAGAAGGTTCTAGCTACTTACTTGGTTAGCCTCTTAATCTGGTTTTCACATATTTCTTGATAAGCAGTTGTTTAAAGTTCATCTCTTCTTCTTCTTCTTCCTCTTTGTTAACCATTGCCATAGTCATGACACACTGATCAGTGTCCATTTAGAGGTCATTAAATCCCTTATAGGTTAACAACAATTCAACCAACCAATAGCATCATTTATTAAACTCTATCACACACATATTGGTTGGATTATTATAATAAGAAGTTATTCATTTCCAATCATCACCAAAATTCTTGGAAATCAAATAGACATACATATTATAGTCCATGAATTTTATTGAGTCAAAATAAGGTCATATACCCCTTGAAAATCCTTAATTTCATTCACACAGCAAATCTGTCTGTAGACCTCTCAACTGAACAGTGAAACTTTGAAGAATTTTATAAAATTCTACAATAATCAAATCTCTACCAAACTATCCAGTCTAAAACTAGACACATATAGGAGTCATTCCACAAAAAATCATGATTTTCTAAGGAGTTTAAGGCAGTCAAAGGGAATTTATTTCACAAACTCAGTTCTGGAACTTAACATTCACAGTTCTTTAAGTCCAGATTTGAAAAATCATAACAATTCATACACAACTCCAAAAACCATGAAAATTTACAGTCTAACATAAAACATACCCAAAGGTTTTTGTATTAAAAATCACGAAATTTTACAAAGATTTGCCCTCTCAAATCGAGTTCATTCCCCCTGCCCTATTTTAAAATAGGGGAATTCACAATTTCGAACCAGAATTTCAAAAATTCATTAAAATTCACACACTACGAATTTTCAAGTGTTTCAAAATTATATAAACTCCTTCAGGTGTCTAGTTTATCATATAAAAATTTCAGAGTCAGCAAACAACCATGGAATTTATAAGAATTTTCGGACTAACCCCTGTTCAGCAAAGAGGCCCTGCAGGAATTTCACTCAATCATGTTTCCTAGCTTCCCAAACATCATGCCGTCTCCTTCAATATACCATAACACATGTAATATCATGATTTCACACAAATTCCAGAATGCACATAACACAATTATTCCAAAATTTATAACATATCACATTAATTTCCTGTAAAAATAATGGAGCCATGCAAGGAAATAGGAGAAGAAGTTGATTTCTACCTCTACTTTGTCTCTAGATTTCTTCCTCTTGCTTAATTTGTTGGCAACCATGGAGAAGAAAGAGATTAGGGCTGGCTGCAGGGATATGATCAAAATGAATATATTTCTCTAGAATTCTCTCTTTTATACTTATCCAAATCTGCAAAATTTCAATCTAACCCTTTAAGTTTTCAATTCGTTAAATTAGCCTTCTCACCTAGAAGAGTTATATATCATGAGAAGCATCAAAGAACGGGGTGTTGAAGTGACAAATGCAGAGGGGAGCAACGCTGGCCTCTTTGAGCTGAATTCCTTATCCTGTTTGGCTAGGCTGCATTTTATGTATAGATTCTAAATATCTTCCAAAAGACTTTGCTTTTTCACATTGCTAAAGTATGTCATTTGTGTGAACATTGGATATAATAAATCATCATATGAAAGGGCTTTAACAATCTCAAAAAATTGGAGCAACCTCACTCATCGCATTTCAAGCACTATATCATAATCTAGAATACCTTGATTTGCGAGACACAATAGGTTGCCAAAATATCCTCCCAAGCATATACCAAAGTGGCTTAAATAAGTTGAAATTTATTGTTGTTAGAGATTGTAGTGATTTGAGATATATCATTGATGCATCACAGAAACATGTGCCAGCCAACGCACTCTCTGATTTGCTGGAATTATCTCTTCACCATTTGATTAATCTAAAAGAAACATGTTATGGTGGAAGGCTTTTTGAAGGGGTTTCTAGAAAAATTGGAAATTATTAATTTAGATTACTGACATGATGTTTGTATCTTATTTCCAAAAATATTGCTTCTAAGAACTCCATAAGTTGAAGGAAGTGAGCATCTAGTATTGTAAAAAGCTAGAAGAAATATTTCAGTCGGAAGGACTCTGTCTCACAGGGGAAGAAAAATATGTAATGCCACAAAGTTTAACCAACTTAAACTTTGAGAGATTTATCAAACTGAGTTGCATATGGATGGGACCCATCCATTATCTAAATCTCCAAAGTCTTAAAGAAGTGAGAATCTCACATTGTGCAAAGCTACAAGAAGTATTTCAATTAGAAGGACTCTGTCATACAGAGGAAAAAAAGCATGTGGAGTTACCAAGTTTAACCAACATAAGCTTGGAATGGTTGTCAAAATTGAGTTGTATATGGAAGAGAGCCATCCACCATCTAAATCTCCAAAGTCTTAAAGAAGTGAGTGTCTCATGTTGTCACGAGTTACAAGAAGTATTTCATATAGGGGAAGAAAAACATGTGGAGTTGCCAAATTTAACCAACTTAATCTTGGAAAGCTTGTTAAAATTGAGCTGTTTATGGAAGGAACCTATTCATTTTATCAATCTCAAAAGTATTAAGAAGCGAGAATCTTGCATTGTTTAAAGCTACAAAAAGTTTTTCAATTTGAAGGACTTTATCATACAAGGAAAGAAAAACTGTGGAGTTACCAAGTTTGACCAGATTAATCTTGAAAAACTTACCACAATTGAGTTGTATATGGAAGGGACCCATCCATCATTTGAATCTCTGAAGTCTTGAATATGTGAGTGTCTAATATTGTGACAAGCTACAAGAAGTATTTCATAAAGGGAAAAAACATGTGGAGTTGCCATGTAATATCCCAAAAATTGTGAGGGATCATAAGCCTTAATGTGATTAACACGTGTGTGTCATCAGTATTATTGATAATGTGTATATATATAGGTGTGACATGCAAATAGACAAGAGATGGAAGGGTTATGCAGGAAGGCTTAGAAACTTGGGGGACTAAAAGAAATTTTGCATAATTAGATAAGTATATAAAGGAGAGGATTTAAGAGATTTCTACAGAATTTGATTTGGTTCTTGCCATTAACCTCCAACCCACATCTCTCCCCATAGCCTTATCAAGAAATCAAGGAAGAAGAAGGAAGAAATGGGCAAGGAAGAGGTAAGGCTTAATTTCCTCTTCAATCTCTTGTACTTTTCCATAAAGTTTTAAATGGAATTTGTGTGATATAAGCATGAGTTACGGTATTGGATATTGTGCATAACTTGAAACTTATTAAAGAACATAGTTTATGATGAACTATGAAAGATTTGTAAAGATTAAGTGTTGTTAGGAAGCTAGCAATAGTGGTTGAATTCAAGTTCTAAAGAGCCTTTACACTGAGCAGTATGGGGTGCAAAAATTCTAAAAAATTCTAGAGTTATTCTTTGGTTTTGAAATTTTTATATGATAAACCAAACAATCAAGGGTTTTATATAATTCTGAATCACTTAAAAATCTGAAGTGTGTGATTTATGGTGAATTTTTGAACCTGCTGTGACTAAGTTGAATTTTCCCTGTTTTGAAACAGAGCACAGGAAAAGAACTTTAACTGAGGGGTTAAATCTTTATAAAAACTCCTGATTTTTTATGTGCAAGACCTTCAACATGTTTTCTTTTAAACTCAAAATTTGAATGGATTTTGAAGCTTTGCACGAATTGTTATGATTTTTCAAATTTGGGTTTATGAAACTGAAAATTTCAGCTTTTAAAATAGAGCAAACAAAGTAAATTGCTTTTGGCCAACTTAAACTCCTTAGAAAATTGTAATTTATGGTGAAATGAATTATATATGTGTGTATTACTAGATTGAAAATTTGGTGAAGATTCGATTATTGTATAGTTTTATAAAATTCTTTAAAGTGGTACTGCTCAGTTAAAAGACTTGTAGATAGAATTTATGTATAAACAAAATTAAGGGATTTCATAGGGGCACATGACCTCATTTTAATCCAATAAAATTCATGAGATATAATATATGTGTTACATAAGTCTCATGAAATTAGGTGATGATTGGGATAATTATTCCCTTACTACAATTGTCCAACTGACTATGTGTATAATATTGAATTGTTAGTGTAGTTAGTGGTTGGTTGACATGGTTGCTAATTCATAAGAGATTTGATGGTTTCTAGGTGGAAATAAAAAATCAAGAGGTCAAGTTAATCAAGTAACTAGCTATACCCCTTTTCTGAGGACACAACAGATTGTTTATTTACAATTATATGTGTTGTTTCTATGTGTTTACGAATGCAAATGGGTTTGGTTTGGTTAATCTACTATGAATGTTATGGATGGTCATGGGGATGCGACCATAGAAACATGGACCTTGATATGAAATGGTTTGATTGAGATTTGTAGTTGTTTTGTGAGATGTGTGGTTGCACACACTTAGATGTGTATGTGAGTTACACTTGGCGTTAGTTCTATGATTGTGAGACATAGAATAATTGATTGTGGTTCTGAGTATGTGAATTTTGGCATGAGTAAAATGTGATAATGAAATGCTATATGTTTTTAAAAGTGAAATTTATGCCTAAAAACCTTTAGACACTAAGCTCTTATAGCCTGAGCGGAGATCTACACCATGTACTTCTCTGTATAAGATTTGGTAGCATGAGTCCGGTATCACTCGGATTGTCAGACTGGTCTTAAGTTATTATGAGAGTAGGCATCTATGTGTGTATGGCAGGATAGGGTCTGATGGGACTATAATGGCTATCACCTTAGGTGATGGCGAATCTGCTCATATGAGTGATGCTCACTGAGGTAATGCCTTGCCTACGGATGCCACTGATGAGTGGTTATATGCGCCTAATTATATGAAATGAATCTATGTGTATACAATTCGTATGGCAGGATAGAGTTTGGTGGGACTATAATGGCTATCACCTTAGGTGATGGCGGATCCGCTCATGTGAGAGATGCTCATTAAGGCGATGCTTTGCCTACGGATGTCACCGATGAGTGGTTATATAGGCCCAATTATATGAAATGAATATGAAATGAAAAGTCCTATCTTGATTAGAGAGTACAGTATCCTAAGTGTGTGTTTTATAAGCACCACAGAAGCTTCCAATTTATGTGAATGATTTGAAAAACACCTTAGCAAACGATTGATAATTATGTGATATATGTGTCCTTATGGTTATGTGAATTTGAAAAATGAGACAAGTACATGTGTATATGTATGTGTGACAAGGATAGCCTAAAAAAGGTAAATGTGAATTGAGACAATTACATATGTGTGTATAAGTTAGGAGAATAGCCTGAGGAGGGCATATATGACCTGAAAGTAGAAATTGTATGGATATGAAAGGGATGGAAATGGGCTAAGAATGATAGACAAAATCAGAGATTGGCATAGACGCGTAAGTGTAGTAGTGCTGGAGTGCAGTCCTAACCAACTAAATGCTTTCTAGATAGAAAGTTAGCACAGGCATGCGATTCAAGTGAGGCAAGAGTGTCGTTTTGGTATCTTGTAAGGAGCACCAACTTGAGAACTGGCACAAGCGTGCCATCTTCCTTGTACAGGAGCGCGACATGTGAATAGTGAATACTATTTTGTGGCTTATAATTCAAGAAACTGTTACTTGAGAGACAAGAAATAAACAAGAACTATATCCTGAAATGATTATTGTCGTTAATTGATTACTATAGTATTTTCATTCAGCTGCTTACTGAGTTTTATACTCACTAGTCTATTATGTGTCTCAGGTACTTGATAGGTTACAGACTTGGTGGGGGGGGGGGGGGAGGGGATTTTGGCATAGCGACGACCGTGTTCCCTTGGCAACCTCTGTTTCGTTGCATCATTACCGTTTTCTATGCTAATCACTAGGTTGATTCCTTTTGATTGTATCAGTGTGTGGCATTATACTGTAGTTTAACAATGTAAAGACTCTAGATTTTTTAGTATAATTACTACAATAGCCATAGTTTTCTTCAAAAATCGCCTTGAATGAATGTTGTAGTTGCATTCTGTACCCTTTGGGTGTGAGGTGTGACATATCAAGTTTAAGTTGGTTAAACTTGGAAAAGTTGCCACAATTGAGTTGTATGTGGAAGGGACCCATCCATCATCTATATCTCCGAAGTCTTAAATATTTGAGTATCTCAGATTGTCAAAAGATACAAGAAATATTTCAATTTGAAGGACTTTGTCATCTAGGGAAAGAAAAACATATGGTGCTACCAATTTTAACTGGCTTAACCTTGATGAACTTACAATAATTGAGCTGTATATATAAGGGTCCCACCCAATATTTAATCCTCCAAAGTCTTAAATATCTTAAGATTGGCCGGTGCACGGAAGTGGAATATAATTTTCCAATGTCTATTGCACGAAGTTTGGTAAAACTTGACTTTGTATACAAAATGCCAGTAAGCTGCAACAAGTCTTTTATGTGGACGATGGGAGAGAAGAATGTAGTGTTCCAAGGCAACGAAAAGACGACATTGTCCTCCCTAAGTTAAAATGGTTTAAGCTTTGTGAACTTATAAACTTTATTAGCTTCTATCTAGAAAATTATCATTCAACTTGGCTAGCCTTGGAAGAGTTCAAAATGTACAATTGTTCTAATTTGAGTATATCTTTCGTTATTGAAGTTAATATGCAAGATCTAACAGAGGTATATCTTCTCTCAATTTCTTTTGCCATTTTCATGAGAAAAATTCAAAGTTTGGGTTTATGTTATATATATAATATATTTTTCTTTTTATTTATTTCACTACAAGAAAATTGACTTTTTATTGGGGACCAAAACCGCGGTAAAAAGCCTTCTACGGCGGGTATACGGCAGTTTAAGCCCGCTGTATAAAATGGCGCTGTAAAAATTTATTTTACTTTTTATCGCAGTTTTGGCCCGCGGTAAAAAGTGTTTTACTGCGGGCTCAACGCCCGCCGTAAACATTTATGGTCTGGTGGAGTTCTTTTACCGCAAGTGGCCGGCCTGCAGTTAAAAGTATTTACCACGGGCCAGGCCCGCCGTAAAAAGTCTTAATTATTTACCGCGAGCTCCAGGCCCGCTGTAAAAAAGTCTACCAGGTCATTAACCGCAGTCATTTGGCCTGCAGTAAAAAAGAGCTCTACTCCTGGATAGCCTTTTGTAATTTTGATGAAATCCGAGCCTGTAACCATATTTTCAATCTATTTTTGTCTAATTAATTTAAAAAATTCATCATATGAAAACATGAACCAATAAAATGATATTCCAATAAAAAATAAGAGTACAACATAAAAATATATTCACATACACATAAATTAATAAGTTGTACATTCACATACAACATAAGAGTACCAAATTTATTTGCAATCTCAACAATAATTGAAGTCTAGAAGTATAAAATATGCAATCTCAAAGCCTTCACGTTGCTGTTCAACACCTTGCTTCAGCCCAAGGATCTTCTTGATACTTCCAATTTCACTGTTATTTGTCACTTGATTGCTGCTGGCTTCCCTCATGTTCAGCAATTTACCTCTCAGGGGGAAAACACCGTACCGGTCCCGACCTACAACAGATAACCCGACCATCTGTTATAAGCTTAATACTGTTAGAACACTTTAAACTTGAAAATAGAAACCAAAGAATTTATATTTCTACTGAAATGGACAATGGACGACATGACAAGTCAAGAGAACTCACTGCAAGAGCCTTGGCTGAATCTCCTTTCGTCAAAATCAAGGTACACTGATTAGAGTTCTTCCCCCCAGCAAAGTTAGCATCTTTCAGTTTGGAAATCCCACGAACATCTTATGTCTTTGTTCTATCCGTTTTCTTAAGATCTTTGCTCTGCTTAAAATTCACCCATGAGAGCAGATTCTCCACAATGCCAGACTTCGTGGTAATTGCAATGGAAAACATAAACACGAGAACGTTCACGAAATGCATAGCCACAAACCTGCTGCAATATGCTTCTTTATGCTCTCCACCTTTTCTGCGACCATGGAATTGGATGGTTCCAGACATTGTGTAGCAACAGCAAACTCCAAAGCTTCTTTATATTTTGACAACTGCAAGAAACTATCAATTAGGAAGTGGCAACGATGAGTAAAATAAAGACAGACAGAGGCTTTCAATATCATCAGCATCCAATTCTATATAATAAAATTTTTAATGTATTATTTTAAAAAAGATTAACTGAAACCTTGAAACATTCAATCACGTAAGCACAAGTGAAACAGTAAGTCCCACCTAAATTAACAAAGAGAAAGCATACCAAATCCAAATTCCTTATACACAACTAAGTAAAACTCATGAACTGTTGGTCCCAAAGTCCACTATTCATATACTAAGCCCATTGAAATAGACGTAAAATCAAAAATTGCTTAATATTGCTTCTACTATCAGTAAAAAATAATTAAAAAAATGCAATCAATGAGGCCTATACATTATAATCTACTAAGCTGCAGGTAATCTAGATGCCAAGATAGCTTCATTAGCAAGTGACCAAATCAATCAGTTAGACTCATCTACCTAAGCAACTGTATTGGTCAATATTATTTCTGAACTCAACTGAAATTAGTACAATAAGATTACCTGCTCTAGAGCTTCAGACATGTTCTAGAGCTTCATCACATGGTTAGCAATCTAATTGGCAACATAATCAACATGAGTGCCAACCTTGATCGTAGAAATCCCGTTCACAAAGCTGACCTATATTGAAGAACAAAACACATAACCAGCATAAGCCACGACTGACAAGTTCAACCCTTAAAAAAATCAAATTCAAACAGTTCTAGATATTTTATGTGAGTTGCTATGCCATTCTTACATATGTATGGATAGAAATTTGCCACCAAGTTTGCAGAATTTTTTTTTTTTTTTTGAGTTAGTCTTGACACCAAAAATTCCATAAAGTAGAATTGGATCACATATGTAACTGTGGCATTAATAACGTTTCATAATTAATCTATAAATAACCAAATCTCCTACTGCAACAATCATCAACCATTTAAGGAACAGGTAACAAAACTAGAAGCAATGATTACAGAAGATTGCAAACTAGAATCTGAACCAGGAAAAAAATGTTAAGGACAGATATTACACTGGTTGTGAAGCTGCCAACGATACTTCTCCATGAGAGTAGAGATAAAGGTATGCTGTCATGCTAGTTGGGACAATTATTGTCATCCAAGTGCTACACTGCATATAACAAATCAGAAATTGTAAAGTTTAGAAGAAACAAAATAGTATGTCTGAACACTGACAGAAAAAGCCAAAAACATAGACAGATCATAAACTCAAGACCAGAAGATAATAAAAGCACAGGTCGTGGAATACATGAAGAAGCTGAAACAGAGCAATAACACTAGTGAAGAAAAGCATATCACAAATAATTTTCACAAGGGACAAGTAAACCTAATCCCAACCTTAAATGACCATTTTTTATATGAGAAAAGGTAAATTTGCATAAAGATCCAATAACTTAAAGCAAGCTATGCTGAAACAAATAAAAATTTCTAACTCACCATAAGAAGGAGAGGATTGTAGTACAGAAATGCTTCATACATGAATAAATCATGCAAGTCTACACCCATTCTCATAACAGAATCCCATCCAATCTATTCAAATAGAGAAAGACCAGCAACAAACAAACTGATAAGCAAATTTCTCCAGACTAGTTTATCAAGTTCTGCTCTGGGTCAAATTAACACAATGTACAACAGTTTATGAAGATTAATGACCACACAGCAATCACAAATTGAAATTTACCAAGATATTGGCTTCAAATTAAAAAACTTTAAATGCTGGTTAAATTAGGTATAAAGGGAATCAAATTCATGTGAACAGAATTGTTAGTAAAGTGTTTCACTGTGACCATCATAAAATTTTCTACTTCTTCTTTAAACAACACAACGATGCCTTAATCTAAAGAATCTAGCACAATTTATCTTGTTGAAACCGTCAGTCCAGGTTTCCCCTACCAATTTTTCATTGTACGTCTTGCTTTCCAAGTTAGGATGATATCAAGGAAAGCTGACCAAATGAAAATATTTTTAAAAACCGACGCAAATGGGCGTGTTATAAGCCCCAGTTTCTTGTAGTGTGATAAAGCAAACATGGTCAAATTTGTATGTAAAAGCAAGATATCCGAAAAAGGTGCGTGCTTTTATTGCATATGAAAGAATAATATGATGACAGGTGAAAGCAAAAGAGAAATATGCTGGCAACATATTTGTCCAAGTCCTCCAATCATGCAAAATGTCATGTCGTCTACTTTAACAAAGCAACTCAATATAAGAGCTTTATAAAGACCAAAGCTAAATTAACTGGGACCTCCACTTTCTTTATCCAAAAAAGATAAAGATGAATGGATGTTTACTATTTCTATTATGTAGAAAAGTGCTTCACCATGCTAATAAAAACTCCAGAAAAGTTTCAAGAGCATTACCTTTGAATCCATGGAAGGTGCATATCAGCATAAGTAATTTATTTTTCACAAGAAGCCAAATAAATTCCTTCGCTCTATTAGACATTTTTTTCCAGATATTGAATTTCCAGGGCATGCATCAGTGATCAGAAACAATAACACAGAAAAAATTGATAAATATTTCACCCAACACCATCTAAGTATAGCATTTATTTATTTCATTTTCCTCCAAAAAAACCAATAATGTCATTCTACTGTCCCAGAAAATTAAACCGAATGAGACATCTTTAAACAATTGTAAATTGAAAGCATACAGAATATGATAAACAAAAATGAGTTGTCACTTTATTGTCTTGACACCCCGTTCCTGGTTATCAAATTCAAAACGATATCATGGATGGAATTACTCCAAAAGGGAAAAAATGAAAGGAACAAAATTCCAACAAAAATGAAAAATGAAGATTAGCTCCAAACTTCTTTTATGAATAAAGATCCCACAGCAAAGCAAAATTCAAGTAACCTTATAACCTTATCTTGCTTCACTGAAGCTTGATATAAAAATCTTTTCTAATAATCAAGAAGTAGGTATATTATTAAGTATGAATGAATACCTTGATCTCCCAAAAAGAAAACGTCCCGTAGTTGATTCTTTTTGTGTGTTGAATCCTCCACAGTAAACAACAGGCAAGCTAGGAGGCACGAAGGTAATGTGCTGTCATGTGAGCAAAGCACTTCGTCTGCGGGCATGGGCACTAACCTCATCCATGTTTGTATTCACAAACAATCCAACTAATGTTAATCAACATGCTAAAAGGCCCACCAGGCACTAGGGTTTAACTTGTAGGAGGGAAACTTTAATCTCTCTCTCTCTCTAAATTAACTATTAACATAAATAGAACCCCCAGAAGTGTACAACCAGAACATGATATTGTATGAAGGACTATTCAAGACATATCACTTGAGAGGTTTAACATAAAATCTATAATATTTGTTTTGAGCTTCTGCAAGATGTAGATGCAGATACCATTTGAAATTTGTAATTAACTATGGCTAGTGGTGTCAACTACATAGGCCAAAATATATAAAACCATAATTTTTAGATGCTGCATTGAGAACAGAGCAACAAATGAAAACAACAAAACTTGCTTGAGATCATTAGACCTTGAGGACGCTTCCAGACTGCTAATTACATCCTACTTTATTAACTTAAATGATCACTCTAGGATCAAGTATTCTAAATGACCAAGTGTATCAACCAGCATAATGCTCTGATTTTGATCACACAATAGATATTTATTAAGTTGAATTAAAGATGGACTAGGTATAGAGTTCTCTCATAGCTCCGTGAATATAAAAGCTATCTTTATTCATTTCATATAATGAAACTTATAATAAGCCTTTCTGCCATGCCAATCTCCGACTGTAATCAACCTCAAAATTAACAAAATACATGTGCCTCTAGGCTTTTGGCTTAAATGATGAAGGGATTGGTTTATGTCTTTAGATAAAAATCTGTCTATATTATGTAAACAAACCTATTAACAAAGACATTCTCAACAACTTATTCTAAAAAACAATACTTGACCAACTAAAAATAGCTTCTCCCATGAACAACCAGAGAATTCATTTCTAAAACTAGGAATGAACTACTAATGAGCTGCTTTTGATCACTCCCAAAATTCTTACACGATTTCCAAGCAAAAACTTCAATTGAAACATGAAGCAACTTGCTTTAGCAATATTTCTTCCCATGTACATGAAAGAATAACACTCCTGGACCATTAGACCAAAGTTCTGGATGCAGTCAAACAAAGTGTAAATGTTTTAAAAGAGGATGATCATAGCCTTTCTGGTTTCACCGATTTTCATTAATCTATGAAACCATGATAACATAAAGTCTCTATTTCCTAATTCTGAATAATCTAAAACAATTATATGCTAACTAAAATTAACTGAAAAAAAGTTGATAGCAGAGGAAATCCTACTATAGAAAATCTAACTGTCAATTTTCCTTTCCAATCCAATTCCATGATTTTCTCAAATTCTTAGGAGAAGTAAAACAATCTAGGGCAAGCAATAATAAGAATGTTAAAAATAAATATTAACAAAGAAAGATAAAAACCATATAAAATTTGAAAACTTTCAATAAACAGTGAAACACAACCCGATCGAATTCATCCCAAAAATAAAAGAAATTAATTGAAACAGACAATTTGACTTTATTAAGTAAAATAAGCAGGATATCGACCAAGTTGCTATACATGGAACTTCACAACCCCACGATTTGCTTCCAGTGATAGAAGGTGACCCGGACAGCCAGAAGGTTCCACCTTCTAGAAGCTCTACCTTCATTTTGATAAGAAAACTGCATTAAGACAGTACCGATAGTTTGACAAAAATATATTATAAAGCTCAATGGGCTCAACAAAAAGATCTCATACCTTCTCCTTGTCATAGAAAATTTTGTGGAAATATCAAAGATGATTGTAGAAAATAAATGATATAACCATGAGAACCTAGAAGCATACCAGAGGAGAATGCCGTGGCAGAGACGATTAGAGATGGAAGCATGGAGTTGCGCATGGAATTGGAGCTTCAAGCAATCGTAAGCAAAGCAAAAAAGTGAATCACCGCCATGAATTTGGGATTGAGAAGCACATACAGTTAAACTAAATGAAGAAAGTTGGGTTTTTCAAGTTGGAGGAACCTGAGAGGAGAGGTGAGAGAGAGGATAAATAGGGTTTTTGAATTTTGGGGGAACTTCATATAAGAGGCAACAGAGAGGGAAATTGAGAGGTAAGGGTAGATTAGGGCGAGATCGTTGTCAGGGTCTATGGCGGTTTACCAAACCGACTCAGATATATAGCGCATAAAGCTATTTACTTCGGTTTTTAAAAACCGCCATGAATGGGTGTAACAAATCCCTTGCTTTCTTGTGAAGCTTTAGGAGGAAAAAATTAGGTAAGAAAAAATTTAGGGATCTGAGAGGGAAGCATAAGAGCGAGAGAGAGAGAGAGAGAAGCGGGAGAATGGGCAAAAATAAACAAAATTAAATTATATTGCATCTTTTAACTATGGGCCTAAAAAACGCGGTAAAATATGTAATTTTTACTGCGGGTTTCATGGCCGTCGTAAAATTTTAATTTTTACCGCATTTTGGAGGTCTGCAGTAAATAGATACAGTAAAAAACTCTTATTCTTGTAGTGTTTAAACATCAACTTCTTAGTGGGACAATATCAAAAACTATCCTTGAGTTTTAGCTTAAACTTACTCAAAGAACAACAATACCATTTCATCAATAACACCCTGAACTTACATCAAATTCATCATCTAGCTTTTTCTGATAAAAAAACACTAACATCGAGGGCAAGTATGTAATTTTATAAGCACACACATGGGTCATGGGCGAAATGGTAGAACGACATGCTATATCTTTTGTAAAGTGTCTATGTTAACCTTTTAGTGCCAAAAGTGCATAGTGTAGCAGTCGACGACTGATCAAGATGCTGTTGGCTATTTAGTGGGGCACTTAGTTTGGTTTTCTGTGGAAGAGATCACACGCTAGTATCGTTAGGTTCGATTGTGGAGGATGTCCATCAAGCTGGTAAGTTGGTTTTTTCTCCTTGCATATGTAGTGAAAAAATGGTTGGTGGCTTTGATTTTATGCATGATATTGTCATTGCATGGGGAAAGTTAAGTTTTTTTTTTCTAGTACAAAATCGTAACCCTAATCTTTATATTATGTTTGTTTTGGGAGTTTTGTCATGGGTGTTCTTAAATTGAGTGTAAAATGTATGAACTCTTGCTCTATTATTTCTATTTTTGCTATTCATGGTCTCTTTTATTATTTTATTATGATCAAAAGAAGGAATGTGGTAATGGGTGTTCTTCGTGTTCTGTTCTGTTTTGTTTTTAGTTGGTATGTGTTGGGTTGTTAATGAGCACACATCTGTTTTTGTTTTTATGCTTTATTGTAGTATTTTGCATGCTATTATAATGGAAAAGGTTTTCGTTGCATTTTGAGAGATTTCATTGCTTATATTGGGAGATTTCTTTTGACATTTTCCATTTTTTTCTTAATCATTTCTACTTGCTCTTTGAAGAGATCTTATTACTAGCCCACCAGGGTTCTGCATTTATTTGTTTTGTCATCACTTTTTTACAGATGGCATCACCGTAATTAATTTTATATGTGATTCGGGTCAAAGGCATAGGTGGAGTTCTTTAGCTTCTATTTCATGATAAGCATTCATTGTTCTTTTTTTTTTTAATATATTTTTGAGATCTTATTTATAATTTTCATTCAAAAGGCTTTTTAACAATGAGCTTAAATGCTTGAGGGTTGCTTGTTTACCAATAGCCACTAATCTGGTGTTTGTTATAGTTGTGATTACTTGAACGTTGTCTTTGTCTGCTAGGAAAAGGCTTGTAAATTTCAAATAGCTTGTAATGATTTCCTTCCTAAATACTTACTTGCTGAGTAGAATGAAAGTCTTTAATTATGAACTTTGTAGAAATATAGTTGCTTGGTGAGATAACTACCAATGATGCCGCTTGTACACTTCAAGTTAATTCTTTTAATGTGCCAAATAATAGTTACTTAAGAAGAAAACAAAGTTCTATTTTATTTTACTTAACGGATAAAATCTTTTGTTATTATACAACCTTGCAGGTCTCGTATAAATTAGATAACTATTAACAAATAAGAGTACTATTGTTAAATCATTGCTGATACTATATTGTTCCTCCAGCTCAGAACTGACTTTATGGACTCTAGACTTCCTTCTCTTTATTGTTTAAAATCATTTGTGATTCATAATATTTACTATTTCCATATTCAATATGTTTAAAATCATTTGTAATATGTTTTAGGATCCAAATGGGCAATAAGCTGATGTTGTTCAAGTTGGTAGCTCACAGCCACTACTAGCTGAGTGACTGGCAGGTATATCAAACATTGTTTATTGGTTGCATTATTTAGCAAACCACATGTAAAAAAAACCAAAGACTGAAAATATGTTATTTTCTCTTATTTGTTTTGCACAATTACAACTTTATTGAGAGTAAATATGACCTCACTGATAGTTACTTTATTTTGGTGAGATCAAGCTCATGAATGGCTACTCTTCTGGATTTTTGTCTTTTTTGTAAATAGATCTACAAAAGTCTTTATATAAATGTTATCTTTTGGCTTTTATTCCATGTAAAAATGCTAGAAAAACTATCCTAGGTAGTGGCAATACATATGTTATTGACGTATTACATTCTGGTTATAGTTGTTTTCAATTTTGATGATTGTGATCTTGGCTGCCAGTTTGAGTACTTGTGCTTTTCTAAATTTTTCCCTTGTTTTCATTGTGTTGTTTATATAGTTTGGTTATATGTGTGATTGATTGACTGTGGAGTTTCTATTTTTCCTAGTTTGTGGAGTTATATGGTAATTCAACTACTGGTTTGAGTGTGTTGTTGGTTTTCGATTCACTTTTTGGAGTTTGAGTGTACGGTAATTTGATTTCTAGTTTGACTATCTAGTAGCTAGAAGTTGAATGATTTTTTGCTGGAGTTTGAGTTTATTTGTGGTTGAAAATAGGTGATGTGGTTGAAAATGGGTGGTGATGTGGTTGAACATGGGTGATGATGACTGTTTATGTGTGAATAGAAATAAGTGATAGAGTTTTAGTAGTTTCAATTTATGTGCAATACGAAATAGAATGAAGTTGTGTTTGTGTGTTGTTTGAGTTGTGTACTCCTAAGAGGTTGTTAGAGTTTGAGTTTATGTCTGCTACGGTTGACTTGCTAGAGTTCACTTTAAGCTACTTATATGTGTTGTATCAGTTTATGTGTGAATTTCGGTTTCAAGATGTGGTTAAAAATGGCTACCTACGAAGTTTTTTAATAAGCCAAATGCAGTGCCCGCTTCATATCCCAATGGTTATGCATACCATCTTTGTTACCCAAATTCAATTTAAATGAAGGTTGTTTTCGTCTTTTGTTGCCCAAATGCTTTATTTCTTTTTTTGTTGGTTTATGGGTATTTTGGTCATTTTATACAAGGTTTGAGTTTCAAATATTGAGCTATATAAAAGCATGTGAAAAAAGGGGTATAATAGCCTTTTTCATTTTTCTGTTGGTGTTTTTGTAACAGAAAAAGTTAGATGATGAATTTGATCTAATTTCAGGAGTGTTATTGATGAAAATAACATAGTTGTTCTCTGAGTGGGATTAAGCCAAAACTCAGGTGTAGCTTTTGATATTGTCCCACTTCTTAATTATAGTAATAAATGTTATGTTACATATTGCTAAATATAATTAATCTTTATCTATAAAGCTCGACTTTGATAGAACTTCATGGAGAAATTAATTATTAGTTATTTTTAGTCTATTTTATCAATTGGATAGAAATATTCAGCAACAATACCTAATTACCAATTTATTTAATATCTCCTTTTAAACAGTAGGCTTATAATTTGTAAATGAATATGATTTTTGTCTTGTTAAAAGTTAGAAATTTTAAATTAAATTGACATGCCCTTTTACTTAATAAAGCCATCAGCAGCAGTTTATTATTATAATTGGTACTACCAGTATTATTATCTTTAATATCTCTCAACTAATGTCCACTATAACGAGTATTCACATTCAAATGTTGATAGCTATTACAATAGGATATCAAAATCATAATTAATGGTTTGCGCCCCTCCATAAAATTAAATTAAGATCATAACTGGATCTTATTTTTTTAATGTTTCTTTGTAAGTAACATTGCTATTTTAATTTTTTGTCGTGCCCTTTACTTATTGAAAGTGAACATTATTTTAACTAGTGAAAAAAATAACCTCACATGTTTTTACAAAAGTATTTGAACTCATTCCAATCAACATTTTCATATAATATGAGTTGACAAGATAATATTAGATGAATAGTTATCATATCATATCATTTAATTTAATATTCTTGATTTATTTTTATTTTTTATTCATTCAATAACTTACTAACTCATGTTTATATAAAATGGTGATTATAGATGTAGTATTCCTCTGTTAAGAATAAACGTTATTTTAACCAATGAAAAAAAAAACCAACGTCACATGTTTTTACTGAAGTATCTGATTTTAATTTCATGAAATATTTTAAAACAGTTATACTAAAATCTCATTAATTAATCTGGTTAAATACTAGATTTTGATAGCGTGACTTGTTTTTCCAGAATTTACAGGTATTAGAAGTTGGAGGTTGGAAGCAGCAATTGCGTGATGGAATTCTTGGTTGTTTGAGTCATGAGTTTAGAAATTTAGAAGAAATAATGATTACGAAATGTGGAGTAGAAGTGGTATTTGAGTTGGAAGGTGTTAATCAACAACAACGTCAATTATCACTCCCAAGTTTGAAGGAATCGAGGTTGATATCTATACAAGAACATTTATGCAAGGGTCCCGCACATCTTTTAAGCCCATAAAACCTTACCTTTCTTCACGTTTATAATTGCAGTCGGGTGAGATCTATTTTGACACCTAATCTTGCTCAAAATCTGTCAAAATTGGAAATGTTGTCGTTAGGGATCGTGGGGAATCAGAGAAAATCATAGTTGAAGACGATGATATCCAACCCTATCTACTCTTACCAAATCATAGAGAAATTACGGTTTGGGGGTGTAAGAAATTAAAACGTGTATTTCCTATCATTATAGCTAGAGGTCTTCAACAACTGAAAGAATTAAAAGTATGGGGAAACTTTGAATTAGAACAAGTATTTGGATAGAGAGACAGAGATGGCAGCAAAGTCATGGAGATGGATGACAACGCAATCGTGTCACCTCAACTTCAAAACTTATTACTGACACAATTACCAAGGCTGACCAACTTCTGCACAGTGTGTTATTACTTCATATTTCCATCTTTAAAGAAAAACGGAAGTTTAGTTATTAGAGACTGTAGTAAGATAGCAACAAGATTTTCGTTAGATGAAAAAGAGATTGTTCATGCGGAAGCCATCCAAGCTAAGGTAAGAAGTTACTTCATGAATAACAAATATATTTTTTAAATAAATAAATATGCACACAAAATACTTTCCTCAACTATAGTTGATGTTGTTGTTAGCCATCCTATTATTTAAGATGCATTTTTGGTTTGTGGATCAATAATTTCTTCATTGTCAATGATAATTTCCCTTATTAATTATACTCTGTGCAGCCACCCAAAGAAGGCAGCGATGATGATGAAGACTGCGCCATGGATATCGTATGCTATTATCCTTACCAATGGTGGGCATTACAACCATACACGGAACGGATGACAACCAATGGAATATTACCCAGCAGAAGGGAAACTTGAAGGTAATGTGGCTCTTTTTACATCACCATCTGCTTGTGAAATTTCCCCAACTACCTTGTCATCAATTTCAAAACACAGAATGTTGATCACTGCCCAGTTGATTTAAGATGGAACAGTAAGAGGCTTCATCATTTATCAATCAATGATTTTAATAATCATGAACAATGGGGCTTCTTTCATG
Source organism: Boswellia sacra (assembly GCA_013180625.2). Lineage (NCBI taxonomy): Eukaryota > Viridiplantae > Streptophyta > Magnoliopsida > Sapindales > Burseraceae > Boswellia > Boswellia sacra. The sequence continues at coordinate 94,051 of SNVD02009719.1, forward strand.
GGAAGATTAGACTGCAGAATGAAAGAATATGACTGTCCTCACATGTCGGTTATATGCTTTACGTGATTATCTTTTGGTATCATGAGATGAGAAATTGAGTTCATAATTTTTCCCTTTCTATTAGCACTTGTCGTGCTCAAAACTCGGATACTCTTCTTCTCCTTTTCACCCTTCCGAGTGCAAATATGTGATTATCTGCCATGCCTCTGTTTCTATGAAGATGAATGATTTTTCGATCTTTTGATTCTTGGCTGCTCTATTAGTTTCTTGTAAACAGGTCTATGAAAATTCATTTGAGATTCTGGCATGTTCTGTTGTTTTCTTCACGAGAGTTTGATTGATCATGATATTTGTTTCTGGATTACTACAAACAATCATTAAGGAGTGGAAACAATTTGTGTGTCTTTGTAGATTATTTCTCAAAATGACGAAGTTTTATACCATCAATTCACTCCATTTTCCTTAGTGAACAGTTATATTTAATTATCTGTGGTCTAAGGACCATTTGAAATGATGGATACGTGCACAACCATGAATCTAAAAGATTTGTGAAAGTTCTTGCTAAAACCTATTGAAATTTTTGAAATATCTTTGACGAAGTCTAAATTAACGCTCTTTCATTTAATATCCTCATCGTATGGCTAAAGAAGCAAACAATTTCTAGGAAGGAAGAAAGATAGGGACTGAGGTATAAACTGAATCAAGCCATTAAGATTTCTGAGAAAAGGACCTGCCACTACTTCTTGTGGCCAAGCTCAAGTATACTGTCTTAATTTAATAGAAGCTCGTTAAGCAAGTAATTTATGAAAACTATTAAGTTATAAATTAACTGCAGTTGGTACCTCACTTGAGAATTTCCTCTAGATCTTCTCCTCCTGTAATTTTTCTTCAAGAAATTCATGATCATGGCTTTGAACTCTTCGACAATCACCTCTTCGCAGAGGTTGTGTTACCTGCCATGGTTTTGTTCTTTCATTTCTTTAATCCTTTTCATTATCTTCTACATGATCATGGTCTCCTTTTTTGAATCAAGTCTCCTATAGCAATGACTCTACCTTGATCATCGATGAATAATCTACAGTTGCTCTGAAATAGACCAACTTCATTTACTGAAATCACAACATGTTTATTACAAATGTCTTGAAACGCTTTTTTTTTCAATTTTTTATTTTAATTTTTTGGCACTAGATATGTGTCCGTGAAAGTAATGTGGAAGGGTTCTCATGGTCAAGCGTGCTTTGACACTCCAAAACTTGAGTTTGTACAATGTTGTAAAAATTCTACATATATTCTGGAGCCATACCAAGGGGATCTTGTCTCAGTTCAATCTGATTCTAATGGCAGCATTTCTGGCCAATATTTTCTAGTGGGATGAAGTTCTAGTCATTCTAGAAAAGGTAATTTACTTAACCTATATTCTTTACTCAAAGTTCAAGATGTGAAAAATTTATGTCTTTGTATTTGAATTCTACTGATGATTCTGTTTGATTTTAACCATTTTCTTTACTAATATTTCCATAGATAACTTACAAGTAAACTAAGATTTTAGAAGAGTTTGGTAAATATGGATGTTCTGTTGTGATTCATATTTCCAAGAGTGCATGGCTTAGTTTGTAGCTGAGTGGTAGTAGTTGTTCTACTTCCATAATTTTGGTTTATATAAACTTCTTCATTTTCCTTGAGCAAATTACAGACAAATACCTGCACTGTTAATCGTTAAATGAAGTTAGGGCCTTTTCACCTCGTTTATGGAAGTTCAACCATATACATTTACAGATTGATTGATTGATCATATGGTTTATTTATTTATTTTTTGGATTTCTATAACAATCTAACAGATTGGATTGTCATTATATGGATAAGGAAAACTTCTAGCTATGGCTCTGTAATTTATAGGTATGGATCCATCTCAAATAGAAAGGGATCAGTGAAGAAAGACGAATTCTAGCATCTCTGAGTTGAATTCACTTACTTGCTTGGTCATGCTACATCTGACAATAAATACTGAAAGCCTTTAGAACGAATTTGCTTTCCCCAACTTGCCAAGGTATGGAAAAGTTAATCACTTAATGGTAATAATTGTGATCTGTATCCATACACAAAACATTTTAAAAATTACAAATATTGAAGCAAACCCACTATTGTTTTAAAGCATTGTGTAATCTACAATGCATTGAGTTGTACAAAGTATGAAAATATCCTCCCAAGCTTCGATGAATTATGTTTCTAATAATCATATTTGTTGCAGGAACCCGAAGACTCCATGACAGATTATGAAAAGATCACCCAGTGCAATGGAATAAGTAACATGGAAACTTGAAGAAATGCTCATGAATGTAACATTAAGGTAATTGGCTTTGTTTGAGTTTCTTTTTTGTGTATCATGCAACACACACCCTAGGAGACTTAATTGTATACTTGAGCAAAGCCAGAGCACTCGATCTTATATTTGATGCTACAAGACAATCAAGAAAATCAATTCGGAGGATGGATTTGGACGTCTTCTTCATAGGGTGGACCCGCCCTCATTTTTCACCGCCATACATGGAAAAACCTACAAGCAAGGGATCGCCCAGCAAAAGAGAGTAAAATAATTTGGGAACTTGAAGAAATGCTCGTCGTTGTTGACCGCTGGGGGTGCAGGCAGCTTGGATGTGTAATTCTGTTGCTTCACGTGCTGGCCGAGCAAGATAATCAATTTGGAGGATGGATGGATCTGGACATCTTCTTCATGGGATGGAGTGCTATCCTCATTTTACTTATTTTGCTTTTGATATTGTTTTATGTCACGTGAAAAACCTATATGAAATGGATGATAAACTCATAGAAATGAAAAGGATTTTGTTATTTGCCGAGGAAAGAGCTCTGTTTGTATCTTTACCATTATATGCTGGCTTTTCCAGTAGTTCCCAGGTTTTGAAGCTTTATACAAAGCCCTGATAACCTTCATTCAATATATTATATTTACGTCTTAAATATGCTATAAAATTCATCTTGTTGGTATTTTGATACTGTTTTTTCAACCCACTCTTGATATACAAAATCGTATTATTTTCCTATATCCAAACAGCTCCCTTATATGTTATTAGATCAAGAGGTACTATGAATTTGAACCTGAACGAGGTGAAAATCTTATTTATTATTATTAAAAAAATATGTTTAAACATAAAAATTCTAATTATATTATGAACCTTTAATACACTGAACTAGTCAATTAGGTGAAGGGGAAAAAGGCATAAATAAGATAAAAAAATAATAGAATAACATATATTAATTATACAAGACTATGTTTAATTGTCAAGACCTTTAATCTATACCGACACAGATTGTTCTGATGCCTTTGCTCGTGGCCGTCATCCCAAGACTTTGTAGCCAACAACCAAAAAGATCCAAGAGAAGCATGCATCCATTTCTTAATTTATGGTACCACGGATGCTTTTGATGGGCCCTAGGCTTAAGATAGTCTTCGAATTTGTCAAGATTGTAAAGCCCATTACAAGAGCCGATTTAGGGCATGTTTGATACGAGATACTGTATAGTACTATTTTACTACATTATATTAATAGTATAATATATATGTTTGGTACTAATTTAGCATAGTATTAATTAATACAAAGTACAAATCTTAGATGCATCAACATTGTATTAAATTATATATAGTTAATCCGTGACGTTAGCATTACATTGTATAACACTAATAAAAATATTAAAATTATTCTTATAAAATTCTATATATCCAACAATACTCTCTAATTTTTAAAATAAATAAAGATGTATTTAATAGATAAATTATAAAATCAAATTTATTTTACTCTCTAATTTTTAAAATGTTTAAAATAAATAAAGATGTATTTAATAGATAAATTATAAAATCAAATTTATTTTAAAATTTATTAAAAAAGGGATGAAGAGAGTTACAGCCCTCACTGGGTGACACTAGAGGTCCACTGCCTCTGTTACACCAATTGACACCTAGCATGCTACTATAAACTCAAATTGTCTAATAGGTCTAGTGGGGGTATTGGACCCCAAATAATTTTTTCAATAATTAGCAACTGTTCGATAAATTACTAAATAACTAATTTTATAAATAAACTAAAAATATATTTATACTTTGTATATCTTTTTTTAAAAAAAATTTACTTTTTTATATAAAGTAATGCAATACATGAGTATACCAAATACTTTGTAAGTTTAACATAATATTATTTTTAGTACTATACAATGCAATGTCATATAATATAATACTATACTATACTATACAATGTTGCATACCAAACATACCCTTAATCTACAAGAGGAAAAATGCATCCATACGAGTCGTTGAGTATGTCAAGGTTGTAATAATATCCAAGGCAGAGCAAAGTCCCCTTCTCTTGAAAGTAATTATAGTCTCATGATTGGATTTTTTGTTTCTCCAGCTACTTTGTTTTGGGAATATGTAGCATATTACATATTTTGGAGGATTGGTTGCAAAAATGAAGTAAGGAAAAGGATTCTATTATAACCTATTGCTTACTTTCGTGTCTGCATCAGATTTCCATGCTTTGAGGATTCTTTAACGGTTGTTTCCTATTGATACGCATTATCCCATGACATTTATTAATGGAATTGCTTATCTTAATTTAAATGCATCAGTAGAAGGTGAAAAAGAATGTTAAAGGAGATTGTGAAAATGGCTTCCATAAATTATGAGGTGGACTTTGTCGAAACTATTTTGCAATCTTCTAGCATTACCTAGCGCAAACACGTTTATTAGCATTCTTTTTCCTGTAAATGGATGTATTCCTCTTTGCAAACACTCTCACTGACGGAGAACCCGTAATCAAGAACAAACTAAAATCAAACACTCACTCAACAATCACTCACGCTTACACACAATCAACTAGCAATCCAATAATCTGAATACTCTTCAATATATCAAAATAATTAATGTTTAAATAATGTCTGAATAATAATAATCAAACCTTATATTTATACTAATCAAGACATATTGGAATTTGAGTCAAATTAGGAAAGTCAGAATGCTATTTGAGTCAAAATCTCTAAACTAACAATTTAGGTTTGAATCAAATTAGAAAAAGTCAATATCCTTAATTTGAGTCAAAATCTCTAAACTTATAATTTCTCAAATTAAATAAAATCCTAATTAAATAAATACTAAAAGACTATATTAACCATAATAATAAAATAAGCCATGCTACATCAATTCCCCCGACTTAGAAAGACTCGTCTCCGAACGAGTGAGACTGCAAATAAAAATCTAAAGCACGGGAGTTGATGCGACGGAGCTCATCCTCAGGAAGCCAAGTATCATCATCGGTTGGTCATCCCTTCCAAAGAACAAGGAAACGACGAAAACCACCAGTAGAAGAAGTAACAAAATGGTCATCCAAAATGCTATCAACCTCATCATCTGGTGTAGGATCGAACGAAGGCAAACAAGGTACGACAACAGTAGGAGAACCTGCAGAAACATAAAAAACAACTGGAGGCTCGAAATGTCCTCGATAAGGAAACAAGTCTGCCACATTAAAAATTGGATTGATACTCCAATCAGAAGGCAAATCAAGTAAATAAGCATTAGAACCAAGCTGACGATTAACTTTAAATGGGCCATGGGCATAGGCTTGCAATTTCTTGTTAGCTTGTTTAGGAAAGCGAGAAGGATCAAGGCGAACCATGACATAATCACCTTCCTTAAAAACCTTTTCTCTACGATGCAGATTAGCAGCAGACCTATATTTATCATTGCTCAAGGAAATCATTTGTCTAACCTCAGCATGCAAATCACGCATATGGGTAGTGAGAGGGTAAGCGAACAAGGTCAATAGGTCGGTGGGGTGCAATACCATAAACAATCATGAATGGACTCTTACCAGTTGACCTATGAACGACATTATTATAAGCAAACTCAGCCATAGGTAACATTAAATTCCAATTACCTAACTTTTCGCCTACCACACAACGAAGCAAGTTTTCCAAGCTACGATTAACCACTTCAGTTTGGCCACCTGTTTGAGGATGATAAGCTGAAGAGAACTTAAGATATGTACCAAACAACTTCCAAAGCGTCTTCCAAAAGTAACTAACAAACTTAACATCTCTATCAGACACAATTGACAGAGGCAGTCCATGGAGATGAATAATCTCTCTAAAGAATAGTTGAGCTATATGTGAAGCATCACTAGTCCTAGAACAAGGGAAAAAATGAGCCATTTTAGAAAACCTATCAACCACAACAAAAATAGAATCATGTTTCCTAGCAGTTTTAGGTAGTACTAAAAGAAAATCCATACTAACATCTCTTCAAGGAAGGTAAGGAACAGGGAAGGCAGTGTATCACTCTTGATTAAGTTTTCTACCCTTAGCTAGTTGACATGTATGACACTGAGATACAATCCTAGCAACATCCCTCTTTAATGATGGCCAATAAAACCTATCCTCAACTAAGGCAATGGTTTTATCTCTCCTTAAATAACCAGCTAATCCTTCAGCATGCATTTCCCAAAATAGAAAATCTCTCATAGAAGTACGAAGAATGCATAAACAAGAACCCTTAAAAAGATAACCATCACTAATGATAAAATCTACATAATCTCGACGGTTATTATCTAAGAGTTCCTTATAAATGATGCCAAAATCAAGACAAGAGGGATACTCAGACTTCATCCTATCAAATCCTACAATTTCAACTTGCATGGTTTGAAGGGTGTACATGACTCTACTAAGGGCATCAGCTACCTTATTATCCTCTCTAAGTTTGTGTCTAAAGACAAATGTGAACATTTGAAGGAACTCAGACCACTTGACATGTCTCTCATTTAATCGCTTTTGGGATTGAAGATATTTCAACGCTTGGTGGTCAGAGTAAAGGAAAAATTCATTAGGCAAAAGATAATACTGCCAATGTTGTAGAGATCTAACGATAGCATAGAACTCTTTATCATAGGTATAATATCTTTGTTTAGCCTCATTGAGTTTCTTACTAAAGAAAGCAATAGGGTGACCCTATTGACTCAAGACTCCTCCTATACCTACTCCTGAAGCATCACAAGCTACTTCAAAGACTTTAGAAAAATCTGGATGCCTAAGAATAGGGGCTTGAGTCATACGTTGCTTAACAAGCTCAAATGCTCTAGTGGTTGCAAGGGTCCATTGAAATTTACCCTTTCGCATGCAATCAGTGATGGGTGCCATAATGGTGCTAAACTCTCTAATGAATCTCTTATAGAAAGAAACTAATCCATGAAAACTACGAATTTCAGACAAAGTCCCAGGCGTAGGCCACGATGTAATAGCTTTTATCTTATTAGGATCAGCTTTTATACCCTCTGAAGAAATTATGAATCCTAAGAAAATGACTTGAGACTGCATAAAAGAACATTTCTTAAGATTGATGTGCATCTTCACATTCCTAAGGGTACTGAAAATTTTCTTAAGATGGTTTAAATGATCTTCCTCACTCTTACTATATATGAGAATATCATCAAAATAAACTACAAGGAACTTCCCTATAAAGGGTCATCACATATGTGTCATGACTCTCATAAAAGTACTAGGAGCATTAGACAACCCAAAAGTTATAACTAACCACTCATACAATCTATCAGGGGACTTAAAAGCAGTTTTCCACTCATCACCTGGTCTAATCCTAATCTGGTGATAACCACTCGTTAAGTCTATCTTGGAGAACCAACTAGAACCAGCTAACTCATCTAACATATCCTCAAGTCTAGGTATGAGAAACCTATACTTTATAGTTATTTTGTTGATGGCCCTACCATCGACACACATTCTCCAAGATCCATCTTTCTTAGGGGTGAGTAACACTGGAACTGCACAAGGACTAAGACTATGATGAATGAGACCTTTTTCTAACAAACCATCTATTTGTCTATTTAACTCAGCTCTCCGAGTAGGGTTTATCCTATAATGTGGAAGGTTAGGAAGTTGTGAACTTGGAACTAATTCAATGGCATGTTGAATATCCCTCATAGATGGTAGCTCACTTGGCAAGTCCTTAGGGGCTACATCACTAAACTCTTCTAAAAGCTCACCTATCTTAGGGGAAAAGTCTAAACTAGACTCCGGTGATTGCTCTTTTAGAACCAAAGTGTACACAACACCAGTATCTTGGCTTTCTTTCATAAAATGAGTTGGACCCAAAATATTCAAGTTCTATTTCTTAGGCTCTAAGTTATTTGATCTAGATTTTGGAGTTGGTTTATCCTTTTGAACCTAGTTGAAACCTTACAATTGTCATTAGGTTTGGCTGGTTTCAAGGTAATAAGCTTACCACAATGGTTAAAAACATATGTATTCTCTTTCCCATAGTTTATAACATCATGGTCATAAAGCCATGGTCTACCTAAGAGGATATGAGCTACATCCATGGGTAACACGTCACATAGATGTTTTCTTTGTAAGAACTCAACTTAAGAGGAACAAGACATCTATGGGTGACAGGTAGGATTGTTTTATTGACCCAAGCTACCTGAAAAGGATTAAGGTGAGGCTCTAGAGTGAGGTTAAACCTTTCAATTGCAGCCTTAGAGATGACATTTAAGGTATTACCTCCATCTATCACTAGTTTACATAACTGATTCTTAAGGGGAACTAAGGTATGAAAAATACTAGTTCTCTTCCAAGAATCAAAAACTACTGGAGTAGACGATGCAATGCATGACTGACAATTGCTCATTAAAATCCTCTTCTTGAATGTCTCCTAATCCTAAATCTTCACTCTTCTCTAATGGTTCTAAGACCTCTCCTTCCGGATCCTCATGTATTGATTCACTAGGGTCATATCCTATGGTCATAGTACGACTAGGACAACGAGCAGCAACATATCCTCTTCCTTGACAATTGTGGCACATAATTGGGGAACTAAAGGATTGGTTTGAAGCACTCATTGATCTTTCCCTATTCGAATTGAAATGAGGATTAGGATGAGATGCACTAGATATGGGGTAACTAAGAGTTGACGAGCTAGAAGCTCTAGTAGTGGAGGATTATTGATTAAAGTTGCTCCTATTAAAAGCCTTAATTTAAGGAGATAGAGTATGCACTGAAGAAGTGTGCCTAGCATTATAAGCGATAAAATAACCATTACATATTGATTAAAGTAAATATGTAATGGTTTTTCTTTTTAGATTGAAAGTGTATGGGCTAAAGTAAAATTTAATGAAATTGTATATGTTAACAGTGAATATTAAGAATGCAGGGGTTAATCTGTAAAAGGGGTAAATAAAATTTCAAGATTCGGACAATGGTGTAATTATGCAAAGTGGGTGGGTTTTCAGAAATTAGGCTTGATTCAATGGCAAATGACTTGAAAGCCCCTAATAAAAATATCCACCAATTTTAAAAAGTGACAAAGAAGTCCCTAACCTCAAACATCCAAACACTCTTCGGTGGTGGCTTCCGGCGATAAGACGGTGATGGCCAAACCTTTAGACGCTAGATCGGCAATGGCAGAAGCTTTTTCGATCGGTGGTGTAAGCCGCGGTGGTTTGTGGTGGCTTGTGTGGTGGCTTTCAAACTGAAAATTTAACTTTTGGAGACTTTTTGGCGAGAATTAGTGATCGGCCAAGAAGGGAAAGTTGACGGGGAGGGGCCGATCTATCACTTGGTGGTGGAGATGAGACCTTACTCGCCGGTCAGCGGCGATAAACAGTAAGGCGGCAAACTGTTTTTGGGTGTTTTGAAGGGTTTCCGGTGGGATTCTGGTGACGGTGATGAAGGGAAGAATGATGGGGACAACCTGATCTACAAGTTAATGCATTCGGTGATGGGCGATGCTTCGATTGCCGATGATGAACAGTAATTCCGGTGATGAACAGTGACTGTGTTTGGGTTTATAGAATTTAGGATGAATTTTGTGGAACGATGTTAGGCTCTGATGCCAAATTGACGGGGAACCCGTAATCAAGAACAAACTAAAATCAAACACTCACTCAACAATCACTCACACTCACACACAATCAACCAACAATCCAATAATCTGAATACTATTCAATATATCAAAATAATCAATGTTTGAATAATGTCTGAATAATAATAATTAAACCCTATATTTATACTAATCAAAACATATTGGAATTTGAATCAAATTAGGAAAGTCAGAATCCTATTTGAGTCAAAATCCCTGAACTAACAATTTAGGTTTGAATCAAATTAAGAAAAGTCAAGATCCCTAATTTGTGTCAAAATCCCTAAACTGATAATTTCTCAAATTAAATAAAAGACTATATTAACCATAATAATAAAATAAGCCATGCTACATCACTCACTCAACCACAAATGGGTTTCGGAGATGATTTCTCATGCTCCAGAATTAATTTTTTTTGAACTTGATTTGAAGCACAAACTCCATATTTATTGAATGGAATCTGACATGTTGATGCACTGCAGCGGAAGAGGATGGCTGTTTCTTACTAATGCAATAAAATCCCATGTTAAATATCAGTAAATATGGAACTCAATAGTTCCTGTTTTTAGGTTTAAAATAGTTTCAGTTGTCATTCCATGTAATGATGGAATTTTTGAGTAAATAATTTAATTTAGTTTTTCAATAGTTTCTACCACAGTGGAGGCAAAGTCTATTGCCACAAAGTAAAAGAACTTCCTAAGGAAAGCATCACCTCAAGACGAAGGCAACAAATGAAGTTGCTTTGGAACAGGGTAAGGGGCATTGCTTTATTCGAGCTCGAGTGGTTATTCTCATTCTCTTTAACTTCGATTTATTTCTTTTCTCGGACAAGTAATTAGAGTGCTTTTCTGTTACCTGTCTAGCTTCTTAGCTTCAGTTATCAAAATTAAAAGCCATCGAAGAAAAAGATATTCTAACTTGCACCAGTTATCCAGGAATATTGAAATGCTTTTAGGTACCTTATGCATCATGAAGTTGGACAATGCAAGTTCTATTCTCAAATATTCTTGCTCCTTGGCGATCAGAGACTTTGCTAAGTTCTAGAGTTACTAGCTGAGCTGTGTTTCGAGCATAAAACAACTATTCGGGTATGATCATTGAACTTCATTATTTATAACTTCTGTTATTGATTGTATTCTATTTTAGCTGTACAACATTTCTGTAGTTCAGCCACTTTCAATTTCATTTTAATTTTACTTAAAAGATTAGGTAAAGTAATTTCTGTAGTTATCTGTCTGAATTGTTGAAAATATATAGAATGGAAGGCAAGATAGCTTTTAAGTGATCCAAACTATTTATTTTATGAAGCAACCAATGGAAATGAAGATACAAACAAATTGCTTGAATTTGCATATTTTTTTCCTTCGAATTGGTTATGGTTTTTCCAAATTTTTCATTCTTGAATAAAATAAAAAATGCAAAGCTGTTTTTATAAAATCTCACCGTCAAATCATCTAATAAGTTTTGATCAAACATCTCATAATCAAGTCCAGTAAGCCATAAGCTACTGAACTGCTCATCTGCAGCATAAACATCTCATAAGCTGTTTTTATGTTCGCTCCATTGTTCTCTTTTCCATTTTGCCCATTCGATGTTACTGCTCATCTGCAGGAACTGCTGACTCTAAAATTGCAGCATTTGGTTCACAAATTTATAGTCAAGTGAAGTTCTGGGTAGTGATAGAAGATACCTCTTTTCATAAGGTAATGCAAACCAATTTCTATTTATTTTTCATCTTCGAAGAATCTAGTTTAATTATTATAAAGTTGGATATTGCATCTTGTCCTAAAGACAGGCTGAGTTGCATTTCCAAGATATTCTTATCAATTCTGCATTTTGCTAGGGGAGCCTAGAGCGCATATTGGATGTGAATCATCAGTAATACTTTCTTGCATTTCATATTACATCTGATGTTCTATATGACTGGACATTCCATATTGTTTGGCTGATGTCTACTGAAATCTTATCTTTAGTGATAATTAGTTCCTATGTTGAAGTTTACAATAGTTTAAGACTTGTTATTTTTGTACGTAAATGTTGACTAAATGATTAATTAGCTTTTCAATACCTTTTACCATAGTGACTGATTATCCTGCATCAATATGTGACTTCTTGCCTTGCCTGCCTTGTATATGGGGAATAGGCAAGTATTTTGTTTTTTGTCATCCTATTGAAGGTGTGAATTATAATAATAATAAGAAGAAGTTGTCTGTGTATTTTTAACGGATTTACTTGCCAAAAATAATGGAAACTTGATGAATCATTAAAAAATTGAGTTTATCTTTTGAATATTATACTGACGAGTAGATTTTATAATGCTTAAAGTTAATGAACTTCCTAATGAAATGATGAAAGCATCGCCTCAAGAGGAAGGCAAGAAATGGAGTTGCTTTGAAAACGAGGCAATGACCAATGGGCATTGCTTTGTTCACATGATTACTCTTTTTCTCTTGGCTTTGGTTTTTTTTTTTAATTTCTTTTTCTTTTTCTTAGATAAGTAATTAGAATTATTTTCTTCTTTTACCTAGCTAGCGTTTTAACTTTCACACTGAAAGCAAAAGTAGAGGATATTCTAACTTGCATTAATCATTTACGTATAAAATGCTTTTGATTTATGCATCATGAATTAGGACAATGCAATTTCTGTTCTCAAATCTATTTACTCCTTGGCGATCAGAGACTTTGCTAAGCCCTAAAGATACAAGATTATTTCTGTACTTTAAATAATACATGGAATTAATTTCAATATCTATCGGTTGTCTGACTCACTGAAGATATTTCAATAACACTGATGAATTTATGAAGCAATGAGATGAAAATAAAGTCGAACAATTACCTGGGCAATGCGTTTTTTTTAAAATAAAAAAAATCCTTTATGTTTTTTACACAAATCTCATTCTTAAATAGAAAGCTGGAAACACAAAGCTAATTGTACAAATATCAGTTCTCTACCATCTGATATGTTACCATCAAACAATAAATCTCATATTCACGCCCAGTATGCCTGATGTTCTCATGTCATTTCGATTTTTGCACATTCAATTTTTTTATTTTTTATTTTTTTAAATTTGCAGGGTTTTGCTTTGCTCTTTCTAAACCTCTGGGTCATTTGGATTCATATCCATAAGTTCTGGGTTGAAATCGAGGGTCTGTTTATAAAAAAGGTACTGCAAACCGATTTCTACATCTTGGAATAATGTGTTTTTTTTTTTTTAATTTAATTACTCATCATGAAGTTGGGTATTGCAAATTCTGTTCTCAAATCTTTACATTCATTGGTGAGATCCAACTTTGCCAAGTTCTAAAGAAAGAATCAAACGGGCTGAAAAGCATTTCCTAGATAATTTCTTTCCTTTTGGTTATGATTATTATGATCTTTGAACATCATGTTTACTTTTGGTATTGTGTCTTCCTTTCATTTTGCTTTTAGATGAAAGAAAGATTAGACATCAGGATGCTTAATATTATGCTAAAATGTTGTGAATTTAGGCAATTCTAAATAACTATAGGAATAATTTCAAATTTTTTCTGGGATCCTCCTTGGTAAGATGTCAATGGTAATAGAGAAATAAAATATAAAGAATTTTGGGTAGAAAGAGAGCGAATCTAAAAAAAATTATAACTTTTTGAACAAATAATTTACCATTAAATTTGAATTAATTTTTATAAATAGTTAAAAAATAGAATAAACCATTAGCAAAAGTGATACATTCTTGAGAAAAACCATAAACGAACTTTTGAAAATGGATAAAATGCAGTTTAAAAACTTAAAAAAAAAAAAATACAAAAACATTAAAAGAGCTTCTCATTTAAAAATATATAAGGCTAACTGTCCCAGTCCTTGGTCTAATATCAAGAGCAAGTATGATCCTTGGGTTAAGCAAGTTAAACACCCATTCTTTTCTTTGGCCCTTTGTAATGTTCTTTGAATATAGTTCGAATAATTTATTTTTTAAGTCTTTATTGTCAAATTTTTATTAAATTATAAAAAAAAATTTCTAAGATTTAAAATTTCTATAAAGAATATTCATTCCTGAATTAAGAGATCGAATTCTTCAAAACTGTAAAGTTCTCCCCTTAAATGAATAAATTACGGTTAGTTTAAAATTAATCAAAAATTCTGAATAGTTTGCAAACATGGCAAAACTAGTTGCTGGACGACTTGTGGGTTAAAATTACAAATTTATAAAAGGGAAATTACAGACCAATTAAAGACGAGTCTTATCTTAAAACAATACAAGGCTTTTTTTTTCTTTTATTACAGATAAATGAGTTGAATAATTTTGTTCAAAGTTGGAGATTTTGAGTGGTATATTATTAAGGGGAAATTATGAATACTTTTAGCTTAAAATAATAAACACAACTTTGTGTGTGTGTGTGTGTAATTGACAAAGCTTTAATTATACACGTGTAGATCTTGGGGTTAGTTCCTCTGTTAAAGTCAAAATTGTTTCAATGATAGCATTGTTCAACACATTCTATCATAGTGAAGGCAAAGTCTATTGATGTGAGCATTGAAATGTAGAAAATAAAAAAGAACTTTCTATGAAAGCATCACTCATCAGGATGAAGGCAAGAAATGAAGTTAGCTTTGAGAACAGGGCATTGCTTTATTCGAATCATTACACTTAGAGGGTGTTTGGCTGCATTAATTCAAGGGGGAAAGGAAACAATTTTAGGAAACTCAAGTCCTTTATTTAGTTAGATTAAAAGTCTTAGGAAAGAGGATTTCTAACAATCCTAATTCTTTAGACTTTGATAATTGGATTTTCTTTTAACCTTGGGAGGAAAACTTTTTTATTGTTAGGGATGACATATTAATTTACTAAATTAACCTTATATATATTTTTATATGTCCAAAACTAATCTTATTTAAATAAGTGATTAAATTATTTTGTAAATAATTAAAAAATTTATAAATATAATTATTTAAAAAATAAAAAATATCAAAACTTATATATTAAAAATTTAAATTTATTTAAATAATAAAAATACAAATACATCATAATTTGTTTTTGAAATTAAATTTATGAAAAAAGAGGCCATCTGATAATAGCAAGTTAAAGAGATTTAATCACTTAGGAGCCGTTTGCTTTTTTTACTTAACACTTATTAACACTTATTTTTGTATAACTTCACGATATGTTTGTTTTTAATTTTTCATTAGGTCTTAAATTGACAAATTAATTTCAGTATAACATGTTTAACCTTCATATTTAATATAGAATATACTGCACAAAATCAAATTAAAATATCAATCACAATAATATCAATAATTAATTATAAAATTACCTATTATACATATCTTCTTTAATAGGTAATCTATTATGATGAATTAAATAGACAATTTTATAAATAAAAATCTTTTATTTATTTTTCATGAAATTTAAAAATAAAAAATAAAAAATACTAAAATATGTTGTGTTTTTAGTGATGTTGACAATTTAAAAAAATACTAAAATATACAATTTTTTAAAAAATAAAAAGTAAAAAATTTAAGTAAAATTAAATTATATATTAAAAATAAATAAATTATTTTTATATTTAATATTATAATATTAAAATAATTAATATTATAATTTTTAAAAATATGAAAAAAAGAAAAATGCATTGTCGGATGGCTGCCATTGTCGTTGCCATCCGTTGGTGGCATGGTGAGTTTGGCGAAACTGCTTATACCATCGTGATCCTCGTTGGACAGTTGTTCAGCTTGCATTAACCTCATCGTTGATTAAGATGTTGATCGATAGGATCAAATGCTTAAAGTTTCAGCACCCTGAACGGCAATTCGACAAAGATCACGACTGCTATGGGTAATGATGTCTGACTCGCTATACCACTGACAGTTGGCGACGGCGACAACGAACTCCGACAATTGAATCCGATGGCCAATTCTGTAGATTAAAAAATTTAATTAAATCCAAAAGATAAATTTAAAATTATTTGAATAAAGTTTATAGAATTTCTAAATTTATATTAATTTTATAATGAGACGTATATGGTTATTTTGATAATAAAACATAATTCAGACATTTGAAAAAAAAGTGATAAATTTTCACCTTTTGGATTAAGTGATATACCAATTAAAAAAGTGATCATTGAAAAAAATGAACAAAAATAATTTACATAAATCTTAAGTCTAAATGAAATTAAGTGAAAAGTGCAAAAAATAAACAACCCTTTGGTATCTTTTATCTCTGGGCTTTTTATTTTTTCTTTTTTTGCCTAACCAAGCAAGTATCTAACTTTCATTATGAAGTAAAAGAGATTCTAGCTTGCATTAGTCAACCAGGAATAAAATGCTTTTACAACCTTATGCATCATGAAGTTGGACAATGCAAGTTCTGTCAAATGTAACGCTGATTTTACGAACTCTCAATTATCTACCATCTAGTATATCATGATCAAACACAATCTCATATTCTATTCCAGTGAGCTTTATGTTTCCTGTATTTGCTGTCTTCCTCTTTTTGGCCACTCAATATAACTGTTCATTTTCAGGAATTGATCTCTGAAATTGTGTGGCATTTGGGTTCTTACCTCTATAGCGGAGTGAAGTTCTGGATAATGATTGAGGATATCTCCTAACCAAAGGTACTGCGAACCAAGCTCTTTGTATTTCTCATCTTGGAATAATGTGTTTTTGCTTTGATTAATTACTAATCATAAAGTTGTATATTGCAAGTTCTTCTCTCAAATCTTCACTTTCATTTCTGTTCTGAGACTTCTATAAGTTCTAAGGAACAGGCTGGGGTATATTTCCAGGATAATACACTCCCATTTGGACCGGTAAGATTACTTGTGATCATTGAATTTTATTTTTACTTTTGGTACTCTTGCACCTACGGCACATATACTTATCTAAAATATCTAACTGTATACAAACTATAGAATTATAATATACATGAATATATCAACAAATTTATGATGAATAGAGACTAAGAAACAGGACCAACTGATATGTATTGCCATTTTCCTTAAAGAGTACTTCATCAAAATTTTCAAAAATATTGGACACTAGGGATTCCCATGTTATAGCTTATTAAAAATATGTAATGTTTTTTCATATTATTGCAATAGAAGAGGCAATCAGGAGGGTTCAAACTGAACAATGTCCAGAGCCAAATTTAGTTTAGTTGGAATATGGAAATTTGTTTCAACCAAACACAGTTTTGATGTGAATCCAATCTCTAAATTAAAGTTAACTCATCAAATCCAGTGAAAATCAAATTGATCAGTTTGGTCCAAATCTTAAATTCTTGCAAGTATAGTAGACCATGCGCAACTCGTAAGCTTGCTCTCTAACTTGGTTTCTGCGTTAAAAGATCGGTATAGTGAGTCATTCCTAAGCTAAAAATTGTTTGCTAATTTTGCTTTTCATTTTCATTTATTTTCTTGAATGCATTTTAATTAACATCTTCGACACAAATTTTATGAATCTATGCACTGAGATTTGTCAGAGAAACATGATATTACATACAAATTTTATGAATCCATGCACTCATGATGTCACACTCCCAATCCTATACATACAGAGTGTAATATATAAACAGTAATTTAATAGTGAACCCCATCATTTCTTTCAAAAATTGTATTGAGTATTATCAAATACAGAGTTCCTAACCACAATCACAAGATTTCACTATATATATGTACATTCAAAATCAAAAGAATTTTTACGGTATGGTCATGTTAATATACGGCAGCAATCCGTGGTTATCAAGGGAAGTCCGTCAATTTTGCCAAAAGTCCTCCATCTAGCTCTCAGTCTACTGTTCACCTGAGGCATATAATAATTTAATGAGTAAAACTCAGTAAGTAAGCTAAGTGGATTATCCATCAGTATTCTATAACAATAAAAATTCAGTCTACAGTATGAATACTGTTTATTTCTTAGTACACAAGCATAGGATAATTTGTTAAAGAAGAAATAACCTAGAAATCATTGCACAGGGTTCGCGCTTTGGCGCAAGAAAACTGGTGCAGCGGCACCAAATCTTTGTTTTGTAACCATTTCCATGTGCCAACTTGGCACTCCTGTGCCATATGAGTGGCGCACCTGCGCCAACTCTCTGTCTAACTAGTTTCATATCGGTTACATCTGCGCTCCTGCTCCACATATATTGTGCTCTCGCACCAATTTCTGTTTGGACCTCTATAGGTTGATTCACTCTCACATAAGTAAGTTCGCATTTCTCAATTCATCATATCCTCATGTACAATCATAATCACATAATTTATCCACACTTGAACTTTTTTAAGCTAGACACATTATTCATATGGATATCTATACACATATACACATTTCCCTTCAATGTACATTAAGAACTCACCTACAATACCATACTTGGTACCGTATTAATGACACATACCATGTCTATATCACATAATTTGGAAGCTTCCACAGTATCAGTTACAGTCACTTAGGAAATAAGGCTCTCTAATCAAGATAGGACTTTTCATATCATAGTCATATCACAATTATATGGGCTTTATCACATAGTCATCTATTGGTGGCATCCGTAGGCAAGACATCGTTATAGTGAATATTTATCACATTCTCACATTGCACGAATCCGCCATCACCCAGAGGTGACAGCCATATAGTCCTAGTGGACTTTATCCTACCACATGGAACAGTACAAATACACATAGATGCTTACATTTGAAATAGCTCAAGGCTAGTCTGACAATCAGGACGATACCAAGCCCATGCTACTGAATCCTGTATAGAGAAACACATAGTCCAGACCTCCCCTCAAGTTATGAGAGCTAAGTTTCCTAAGTTTTGGCATGTCAATCACATTTCACAATTCACAATCAATCACATAAAAGAAGCTCTATATTAAGCTTCTAGTATAATCAGAATATATCCCCATTCAAGCATCGAAGTGCTAACATTGAACAGTGTCACAATACACAATATTACATACAGTGTAACACAATTTATTATGGCCTCAGAATAGTTAGCTTACTTACTTTATATAGCTCCTTTGTCGATGCTTGTGTTTAACCTAAAAACAACACAAAATCATTTTAAGGGTCACCATACAAATTGGCGAACTAATTTCCCTTTTCAGTTCCATTTCTATTCATACTCAATCAAACAATTTCTAACAAACAATTGTGTATTCCAAACTCCCACAATTTCATATACAACCTTTACACTCATATAACATTTCTCTTTAAATTTTTTAGAGACAAATAAGGTCATATGCTCACTCAAAATAACTAAATTTATTAACCTAACAATTCTGTCAATGCATTCATCTCACTGAGCAATAGAGCCTTAAAAATTTATAGGAATTGCAATACTACTCATATAACTACAAACTTTTGGAGGCTGGTATATAACACATATAAATACTCCATACCAAAAATCGTGGCTTTTCAGGGGGTTTAAGTCATTTAAACCTAAATATTTCTAACTGCCCTGTTTTGGAAACTAAAAGTTACAGTTTTATCAATCCAACTTTCAAAATTCATAGCAATTCATATAAAGCTTCAATCTCAGTGAAAATTTACAATGTCATAGATAACAGGTAGAAGAACTTGATACCAAAAATCAGGTAATTTTACAAAGATTTGTACTTTTAACCAAATTCATTTTCCCTTACTCTGTTCTAAGATAGGGGAAATGTGAAATTCCAGAGCAGAAGTTCAAAAATTCAATAAAATTCACATACTTCGAATTTTTGAGTGAATCTAATTTCTATACACTCTTGGACATGTCTATTTTCATCAATAAAATTTTTAGAGCCAAAAAACATTTCCCTAATTTTCAGGAATTTTCAAAATAGGCACTGTTCAGTATAAAAACTCTACAGAATTTGGACTAAACTCTCACTTCTAGCTTTGTATCCTCATTCTCCTACTTAGTTTACTTCAATTCTCATTCAAATTCACATTTCCACACAATTTCTATCATACAATACAACAATTCTCATAATCACATCATAACACAAGGAAATTCTTGCACAATATTAGACAATAGCACAAGGTATACTAATTAGAGAATTGATTCTTAGCCCTTCCTTCTTCCTCCTTCGTTCTTTGCCTTCAATTCTTGATGGCTTGATGTGAAGAAGATTGAGAGAGCCCAAGAATGGCTGGAACGTGTGAGCCAAAAGAAAGGAAAGAAAACAACATAATTCTAGAGCTCTCCTCCTTTTATAGACAAACATTAGGCCAAAATACCACTTAGTCCTCCTTATTCTCCTTCTTTCAATTAATTCCATTATTCTTTCATTTATTACACTACAATTCTAATACATCACATGTACATTAATACATATTATTACATATGTTATACATCATGCCATGTACACTAGAAATTTAGGATGTTACACATGAGACCAGTATAGTAACATGATTTACTGTTAATTTGCAGGATCTTAATTATTGCTCCTAATTGTGTTGCATTTGGCTTCATACAATTACAGTTAAACTAAGTTTTGAGACGTGATTGATGATATTTCATTAAGAAAGGTACAAGAAACTTATTTTTATGCATCGTTGTTCTTATTTATATTCAAGAGAAAACAACACTCAACCCCTTGATTGTTTACTATACGTAAAAAACAACCAGCCCTCTGGCTAACTTTTTCTCAGTTAAATCTAACTGTATAGGGTTATCTAAGTAAATTTACGTCCCTAAGCATTTGCTTAACCACCTAAGTTATGCTAAAACAAATTCAAAGTTTGACTCCCTAAACTATCAGTAATTCTTGCGAACTACGTACATGTGTGTTTGTTTATGTTTCTAGAGTTTTTGTTTTCAAAATTTGAAAATAATACGTGATTAATTTTAATTCTTTTAATTTTAAAAATAATATATGGTTGATATTGATTTAAATATATTGGAAAGTATGCGTTTTCATAAAATAATTTTTGGAGTTTTTAAACAAATACAAACACTTCTCATTAATTTTTGTTTGTGAGAAGTGTATTTGACACATCCAGGTCTAAGAATTATCCTATGTACCCTTCACACAACCAATTAAAAATGATAAATTTTAATACCTTTAAAAAAATTATAATTGTGTTATGAAAATATTTTTATATAATTTTTCTTTCATTTTTTTTTCATACCATGTCAAAAGAAAAAAATTATCAAATTAGTAAAACCTTAAATCTCAAAGCTGCTAAATCTCTTCATCTCTTGTAGCCTTCCAATTTTGTTTTCTTTTGGGATTTAGAAAAAATAAGAATAAGAAAAATGTGGAAGACAATTATATTTTAAAACTTAAAATTAGCATCAGAACTTATTAAGAGTATTATAATCTTTTCGTTTGTATAAAAAATTTATTATTTTCACTTGTTTTTGAGAAGGATATATTGGACATCTCTCAACTTAAATTTGTCAGTCATCATTTTTGACAAACCAAAATCAACATTAAGCGAGATAGACTCAGCCATTATAGATAGTTCAACTTGTTGATTACTTTTCCAATAAATCTTACGGGGTTCAATGTTATTTTTTCTTTTATCCATTTTCTATAAATTGTATGACTAATATAGTAGTCATTTCAATGTCAAATTTAAATTTTGTGTTATTTCCCTTTATTTAACAAGGCTGTTCAGTTCAATAATTCTATGTTATGATGAAAAATATATCTCACAAATAACAAACAAAAAACTTAATCACAGTTTCACCTCAAATTTTCAAAACTTGATTACCTCTAACAATTGTTTTGAATAACACAAATATTGAATCTGGGGAAATCTATAGGCTGGCTCTCTAGTTTAGTGGGTTGAGCAACACTTCTTTTAGAAATTATTCATTTTGTTCTTGTCAATTACTCTCTAGCTAAGCACGCTTCACATGTGTAAAGGGTATCTTATGATAATCCCTATATTCACAGTATAGCTATTTTCAATTAATTATCAATTAGGCTTTCTACTTTTCCACGTTCTGCAGAAGCAAGCTTGTTTCTTGTCCTTTGTTTCTAGTAATTCAAAGCTGCCGTTAGATAAACATACAAGCATATCCAAAAGGAACAAGGTACCTAAATGTTCCCCTTGATTCATGTCAGTCCTTGTTGACTCGTACTTTTATTCATTTGTTTTTTAACTATTAATTTTTGCTTTCTTAAAAACAGAGATGGAAATTGCAATAGCTATATTATCAAAAGTTGGAGGATACTTGGTGGAGCCAACTATAAACCAAGTCCGTTATTTATTATGTTTCAAGAGCATCATTGAAGATCTTGAGGGAGCAGAAACTAAATTGGAGTCGGAACAGGATCGCATAATGCAAAAAGTCAGAATAGCGAAAGATAAAACTCAAACAGTTGAGAAAGATGTAGAAAAATGGCTAATTGATGCAAGCAATACCCTGGCAGAAGTTCAACAATTGAAAGGTGAAATACAATCAAACAGAACTTGCTTTAAAGGCTGGTGTCCGAATTGGGGTTGGAGATATCGACTGAGCAAGAAAGCAGTAAAGAAGACAAACATGATGCTGGAGCTACAAGACACTGGAAAATTTGATAGTGTGGCTCATCCTGCCGCTCTACCAGGCATAGAATTTTCAGCCCCCAAAGATTTTGAGCTTTTTCGGTCTTCAAAATCTGCTTTTGATAGCATTATTGAGACACTAAAAAATGATAAGATCGATGTGGTTGGATTGTATGGGATGGGCGGAGCAGGTAAAACGACCTTGGCGAAAGTAGTTGGTAATAAAGTCAAAGAAGGTAAGATTTTCGATGAGGTTGTGATGGTTGTTGTATCCCAAACTCCAAACTTCATAAATATTCAAGGCCAACTGGCGGCCAACTTAAGTTTGGAACTTTCGGAGCAAGGTGAAGAAGAAAGAGCAAAGCGATTGTACTTGAGATTTACAGACACTGAAAAGAAGATCCTTGTAATCCTCGATGATGTTTGGGAGAAGTTTGACTTGAAATCTAATTTAGGAATTCCAGTTGGCAGAGAAAACAAGGGTTGCAAAATTCTTATAACCACCCGCAAACAAAATGTATGTACTGCTATGGGGTGTCAATCGCGAATTCCACTTAATCTATTAGATGAAGATGAGGGATTGGCCTTACTTAAAAGGCATGCTGGAATTGATATTGATTCCCTCACCTTGAATGCTCTGGTGATTGAAGTTGCAAGAGAATGCAAGGGTCTTCCACTAGCACTTGTAACTGTTGGAAGTGCTTTAAAAGAAAAAGGTGTCGATGAATGGAAACTGGTGTCTCAAAAGCTAAAGAAGTCTAAACTTGTCGACATAAATAATGTCCTTGATGTTGATGTGGATGTTTATGCTTGTCTGAAATTGAGTTACGACTATTTGAAGGGTAAGGAAACCAAATTATGTTTCCTGATGTGTTCATTATTTCCTGAAGATTATGAAATTCCTTTGGAGAACTTGTTTAGATATGGAATGGGGCTAGGTTTGTATCCAGATGATGTCTCATTTGAAGAAGCAAGGAGCCAGTTTCATGTAATGGTTAATAGCCTCAAAGCTTGTTGCTTGTTGTTAGATGGTGGTGAAGAAGATTGTGTGAAAATGCATGATATGGTTCGTGATGTCGCTCTTTGGATAGCATCCCAGGGGGAGAATGTATTCATGGTAAAGGCTGGTATGGGATTATGGGATTGTCTAAGTGGCCAAAGGTGGAAAGCTTGGAAAATTGTACAGCAATCTCCTTGATGGACAATTACATAGAAGAGCTTCCTGATAGTTTGTTTTGTCCAAAGCTTGGAATTTTTCTAGTGGAAGGTGCAGGTTCTCCAGCAGAAGTTCCAGAAGAGTTTTTTAAAGAGATGAAAGGACTAAAAGTTCTAAGTCTGAGTTATTGGGACATGTCTCTGAGATCACTTCAATTCTTGACGAGTCTCAAGACTCTAAAGCTGATACATTGCAATTTGAGAGACATCTCTTCCCTCGGAAAACTAAACAGACTCGAGATTCTCAACTTCAAAAATTCCTCTTTTGATGAATTGCCAAGAGAACTAGGTGAACTTAGTAAATTAAGATTGCTGGATTTGGATAATTGCAATCAACTGGAAAGAATTCTTTCCAATGTGATACAAAGATGTTCTCAACTAGAAGAATTATGCATCATTGGTAGCTTTACAAAATGGGAGGTTGAGGAAACAAGTGAAGAAAGGAGCAACGTAAGCCTCTTGAAGCTGAATTCTTTACCTTGCTTGGTCAGATTGCATTTGCGCATATATACTACATATCTTCCAAAAGACTTTGCTCTCCCAAATTTGGAAAGGTATGTGATTTGTGTGAACACTTATTATGATGAACCATACGTAAGGGCTTTAGTAATCTCAAAAATTGAAACAACCTCACACATTCCATTTCAAGCATTATATCATAATATAGAGTACGCTTCTTTGCGGAACATAGAAGGCGTACAAGATTATTTCAATTTGAAGGGCTTTGTTATACAGGGGACGAAAAACATGCGGTGCTACCAAGTTTAACCAAGTTAGTCTTGGAAAACTTACCACAATTGATCTGTATATGGAAGGGTCCCACCCAATTTTTAATCCTCCAAAGTCTTAAATATCTTGAGATAGATAGGTGTGTGAAAGTGGAATATATATTTCCAATCTCTATTGCACGAAGTTTGGTAAAACTTGAAGAGCTTTATGTGCAAAATGCTAGTCAGCTAAAACAAGTCTTTTATATGGATGATGGGAGAAAAGAACACAGTGTTCAAAGGGATAGAAAAGACGACATTGTCCCCCCTAAGTTAAAAACTTTGATGCTCTCTGAACTTGTAAACCTTATTGGCTTCTGTCCAGAAAATTATCAATCAAGTTGGCCAGCCTTGGAAGAGTTCACAATATACGACTGTTCTAATTTGGGCATATCTTTCATTGCTGAAGTCAATATGCAAGATCTGATGAGCTCATGCATGACAACATGAGGCTTCCAGAATCCCTCCCATGTGATTAAATTAATTGTCAAAGTTAGGCACCTCCCATATTGTATGTCAAAGTTAGGTGGCCTAACTTGGTTGAATTTTCATGCAGAATTTCCCTATAAATATGGGACGAATTATATCTTGATTATGTATTAGAGAGATTCCAGAGAGAGTCCAGGTTCCAGAACCAGAGAGTTCTGAGTGTTAGAGAGCCTTGTTGAGCTCCAAGAAATTTAGGAGAGTTTTTGTGTAAATCTTGTATATTGAATTTTCTCTGTTAATACAAGTTAATTTTCTCTCAAAATCTGTTCTGAGTTTGCATTGCATTCCCAACAAGTGGTATCAGAGCCTCGTTGAGCTCTTGGAACGTCAGAACAGAGAGAAAAAAATTCAGAGAAAAATCGTCCCCTGTTTCTGGAAAATTTCGATTTTTCAGAAAGTGTTCGAATTTCGAATTTGAAGTGTCCAGTGTGTTCGTGAGATCGAGGTGAGCATTCTGCAATTTTCGGCGACCGATCCGACCACCAGAGACGCCGCACGCGCCGCCTGCCTGCACTACGAGTGGGCGTCACTCGCCTGACGCGCTGCACGCGCGTCTCAAGGAAGAAGACGACCCACGTCATCCGCCACGTCAGTGCACTTTTGCCACGTCAGCACAGCCACGTCAGAGTCACGTCATCAAGGTGGACCCCATATGCCACGTCATAAGGAAAATTTTATTTTGGCCCCTGTATTTCTGGGTAATTACTTTTGACCCCCTGAATTTCTGAAATTTACATTTCAGTCCTTAGGAAATATCAGTTTGGCCCCTGTAGTTCTGGTGAATAAAATTTGTCCCCTTTAGTTTTCTGAAATTTCAGTTTAGCCCTTAAGAAATTTCATTTTAGTCCTTAAGGTTTCCAAGCTTAGTATTTATTGTATAAAAAGAATTTCTGAGCCCCGAAAGAGGCTATTCCACCATTTTTGACCGTTCCGGACGTAACGGTGGGCTCGGATTTTTGAAATTCAATTTCCATTTTAGTGATTTAATTATTCTAAAATGGAAGAATCATCCGGAGCCATGATTAAATTGACTGCTACCAATTACACACTATGGAGGCCCAAGATGGAGGATCTCCTTAGTTGTAAGGATCTATATGACCCTATAGAATTTGAAGGGCAGAGACCTGAGACAGAAAAAGAGGCAGAGTGGAAGAAAATTAACAGAAAATGCATCGGTCAGATCAAACAATGGATCGATCATAGTGTCTTCCACCATGTAGCCAAAGAAACAGATGCATATACTCTATGGAAAAAATTAGAGAGTATGTATCAAGCCAAGTCAGCACGGAACAAAGCCATCCTGATGAGACGGCTTGTGAACTTGAAGTTGCGGAGCGGAACTCCTGTAGCAGAACATACAAGTGAGTTCCAGAACTTGGTGAATCAGTTGACAGCAGTCGAGTTACAGCTTGGAGACGAAGAACAAGCCCTTCTACTTCTCAGTTCCCTTCCAGATTCATGGGAGACGTTAGTGGTCTCCATCAGCAATTCAGCACCCGGAGGCAAACTTACCTTATCAATGGTTAAGGATGCCTTGATGAACGAGGAGGCAAGAAGAAAAGATGCAGGCGCCAGTCAAGATGAAGCCTACATCATAGAGAATCGAGGAAGACAGTCTCGAGGTGAAGACTGGAGAAGAGGTAGAAGTAAAAGCAGAGGTAGATCGACAAACAGAAGGGGTAGGTCAACAGATGGACGGAGAGCCACCTACAAATGCTATCACTGTGGCAAAGAGGGTCACATGAAGAGAAATTGTCGCAGTCTTCAGAAGCAGAACCAGGAGAGTTCACAAGCACAAAGTAGTGACGAGCCACGAGTTACAGTGGTAGAAGATGTGACCATCTGTGCAGAAGAGACGTGCTTCCACACAGCGGACCAAGGAGTAGAATGGGTAATTGACACAGCAGCTTCCTACCACGTCACTCTTTGCAGAGAGATCTTCACCACGTACAAAGCAGGAGACTTTGGGATAGTGAAGATGGGAAACAACGGCACCGCCAAAATCAAGGGAATTGGTGATATTCAATTCCAAACGAACGTCGAATGCAAAATAACTTTGAAGGACGTTCGTCATGTACCAGATCTTCGACTCAACTTGCTCTCGGTAAAAGCCTTTGATCAGCAAGGTTATGAGAGCTGCTTCACTAATGGTACATGGAAGATGTTGAAAGGGGTCATGGTGGTTGCTCGAGGTAAATTATGTGATAATCTTTACAGAACTCATGTAAAGATAAACGGAGAGAGCCTTCATGTAGCAGAGCACATGGTACCTCTGGATTTGTGGCATAAAAGGCTCGGTCACATGGGTGAGAAGGGTTTATCAACTCTTCAGAAAAAGAAGCTAATCACTGTTTCCAAGGATGCAGCGTCTCATCCTTGCGACTATTGTTTGTACGGGAAACAACGGAGGGTGTCATTCAGCTCCTCATCAGTGAAGAAATCAAAGTTATTGGAGCTAGTGCACAGTGATGTATGCGGACCTCTTGAAGTGGAAAGTCTAGGTGGCAAAAGGTATTTCTTGACCTTTATTGATGATGCATCTCGGAAAGTGTGGGTGTATTTCCTCAGGACGAAGGATGAAGTTCTGGAGAAGTTCAAAGAGTTTCACGCCATGGTAGAACGTGAAACGGGTAAGAAGTTAAAATGCCTTCGATCAGATAACGGAGGCGAGTATACCTCCAGAGAGTTTAATGCTTACTGTCGGAGATATGGCATTCGATATGAAAGAACGGTCCCACGCACACTACAACACAATGGAGTGGCTGAGAGGATGAATCGAACCATCATGGAACGAGTCAGAAGCATGCTCAAATTGGCTAAGTTACCCAAGCCATTCTGGGGGGAGGCAGTTCGCACCTCCTGTTACTTAATCAACAGAGCACCATCGGCACCACTGAACTTCGAGATTCCAGAAAAGGTATGGTCTAATAAAAAGCCCTCCTATAATCATTTAAAAGTGTTTGGTTGTTTAGCCTTCGTACATGTATCCAAGGAGCTCAGACAGAAGCTCGATGCAAGAACTGTTCCATGTATCTTCATCGGTTATGGAGATGAAGAATTCGGATACAGATTATGGGATCCCAAAGAAAAGAAAGTCATCTGGAGTAGAGATGTCGTGTTTCATAAAGACCAAACATATGAAGACGCTGAAAAGACAAAAATATCTAAAAATCCCACTAGCAGTGCCCCAGATATTGTTGCAGATTCTACCCCAACACCAACTACTACAGGAAATGACGAGGTACCAGAAGAAATTCTAGAAGCAGATCAGGAGGAGGAAAATGAAGAGATTACTGAGCCAGGGGAGCCACAATCACCTGTAGAAGCTGCTGTACCTCCTGGAAATGAAGAACCTCAGCTACGACGATCTGAGCGAGGTCGTATTCCGTCGAGGAAATATCCGGAATCAGAGTACACACTGCTTACTGATGAGGGGGAGCCAGAAAGCTTTCATGAAGCTTTATCTCATCCAGACAAAGAACGATGGCTGCATGCAATGCGAGATGAGATGAATTCTCTAGAGAAGAACAAAACTTATGAACTGGTTGAGCTCCAAGACGGAAAGAAGGCACTGAAGAACAAGTGGGTATTCAAGCTCAAGAAAGATGGAACAGGAAAGGTGATGAAGCATAAAGCCCGATTGGTGGTAAAAGGATTCCTTCAGCAGAAAGGAATTGACTTTGATGAAATCTTTTCACCAGTAGTAAAAATGTCCTCAA
Organism: Boswellia sacra; assembly: GCA_013180625.2. Classification (NCBI taxonomy): domain Eukaryota; kingdom Viridiplantae; phylum Streptophyta; class Magnoliopsida; order Sapindales; family Burseraceae; genus Boswellia; species Boswellia sacra. The sequence continues at coordinate 122,634 of SNVD02009719.1, forward strand.
TCCGTGCCATCCTCGGATTGACAGCAAGTCTTGATTTGGAGCTTGAACAGATGGATGTGAAGACAGCATTTCTTCATGGAGACTTGTATGAAGAAATCTACATAGAACAGCCAGAAGGATTCGAGGTTCAAGAAAAAGAACATCTCGTGTGCAAGCTCAAAAAGAGCTTGTATGGCCTCAAACAAGCACCAAGGCAATGGTACAAGAAGTTTGACTCTTTCATGGTGAGTCATGGGTACAAAAAAACCGCTGCAGACCAGTGTGTCTACTTTCAGAAACCTCCAGGTGGAGACTTTGTTGCACTCATGCTATATGTGGACGACATATTGATCGTCGGAAAAGATGCAACAAGAATAAAGCAGTTGAAGAAGGAACTTTCAAAAACCTTCGATATGAAGGACTTGGGACCAGCTCAACAAATCTTGGGGATGCACATTCGTCGAGACAGGAAACAGAAGAAATTATGGCTATCTCAAGAGAAATATGTTGAACGGGTGATCCAAAGGTTCAACATGGATGGTGCTAAGCCAGTTAGTGTACCACTGGCTAATCATTTCAAGCTGAGCAAGAGATCATGTCCCTCATCCAAGAAAGAGATAGAGGACATGGCATCGGTGCTCTATTCTTCTGCTGTAGGAAGTTTGATGTATGCTATGGTGTGTACAAGGCCTGATATTGCTCATGCTGTAGGAGTCGTGAACAGATTTCTTTCAAACCCAGGGAAAGAACATTGGGAGGCAGTCAAGTGGATTCTTAGATACCTTAAAGGTACCTCGAAGATATGCTTGTGTTACGGGGGAGCTGATCCAATCTTGGAAGGCTATACAGATTCAGATATGGCCGGAGATCCTGACAGTAGGAAATCTACATCAGGTTTTGTTTACACTTTTGCAGGGAGAGCTGTATCATGGCAGTCAAGACTACAGAAGTGTGTTGCGCTATCCACGACAGAGGCAGAATACATTGCCACAGCGGAAGCTGAAAAAGAAATGTTGTGGCTGAAGCGGTTTCTCTAAGAACTTGGGATTGAGCAAAAGGAGTACAAAGTACACTGTGACAGTCAAAGTGCTCTAGATTTGAGCAAGAATTCAGTGTACCATTCTCGAACGAAGCATATCGACATTCGCTATCATTGGATACGTGAAGTGATGGACAAGCAACTGTTGAAGCTTGTGAAGATTCATACAAAGGAGAATCCAGCCGACATGTTAACAAAAGTAGTCACTAGAGACAAGCTAGAACTATGCAGAGACATAGTTGGACTAGAAGTTGTCTAATTACTTTTATGGTTACTCCCCTTTCACATGGGATGGAGGGGGAGAATTGATGAGCTCATGCATGACAGCATGAGGCTTCCAGAATCCCTCCTATGTGATTAAATTAATTGTCAAAGTTAGGCACCTCCCATATTGTATGTCAAAGTTAGGTGGCCTAACTTGGTTGAATTTTCATGCAGAATTTCCCTATAAATATGGGACGAATTTTGCCTTGATTATGTATTAGAGAGATTCCAGAGAGAGTCCAGGTTCCAAAACCAGAGAGTTCTGAGTGTTAGAGAGCCTTGTTGAGCTCCAAGAAATTTAGGGGAGTTTTTGTGTAAATCTTGTATATTGAATTTTCTCTGTTAATACAAGTTAATTTTCTCCCAAAATCTGTTCTGAGTTTGAATTGCATCCCCAACAAGATCTAGGAGAGGTATATCTCTTTTTAATTCCTATTACCATTTTCTCGGGAAAAATTAAAAGTTTGGGTTTATGTTTTATACAGATTTCTTTCTGTTTTACATAAAACATTAGCTTTTTGATTACAGTAAGTTTCATGTTACATAATGCTAAATATAGTGAATCTTTGTCTAATATACATTTAATTTCATTTAACATGGTAGTTATGTCTAGAGATTGACTTCGTGATAACCTCCATAGAGCTTAACTTTTGTAGAACTTCATCTAGAAATTAATTATTATTTGTTAATCTATTTTATAAATTTGATAGAAATATTCAATGATACCTTACCAATTTATTTAATCTCTCCTCTCAGACGGTCCGCTTATTATTTATAATTTATTATTATTTTGTCTTGTTGAAAGTTAGAAATTTTAAATAGAATTGACATCACCTTTTACTTGATCAAGCTATCAGCAGCCGTTTATTATTATTATTATTACTATCTTTCAACTTGTCTATTACTATAGAATATATATTAATATCATAATTTACGGAATGCAACTATATAAAATTGAATTAATTAAGATCACAACTGGACTTTTAGGTTTATTTGCAAGTAACATTCGTTTTTAATTTTGTTTTAATTTTTAACGTTATTTTAACTGGTGACCAAAACCTCACATGCAGGGGGAAACAGCTACTTTGCTCCATCAGGAGGCCCTGGCCTCCCCCACCCAAAAATTTTCTTTAAATAATATGTAAAAAAGTTAAAATTTTGTTAGTTAAAGTTTTGTTACAATGTAGTCCATGTATTTGTATTTTCTTTTTGGTCCCATTTAATAAATAGTTTTCCTTTTTAACGTCCCTCCTCAATACTTATTTCTCAATACGTAAAATAGTTAAAATTTGGCTATAATGTAGTCCATGTATTTTTGTTTTCTTTATTTGGTCCCCTTTAATAAATAGTTTTCCTTCAACGTCCCTCCTAATACTTATTTCTAGCAGGGGCCCCCCAAGTATCAATACCAGGTTTCGCCCCTGTTCACATGTTCTAAAAAATCTATATGATTGTAATTTCTTTAAGTATTTTATACCAGTCATACATAATAATTTCATTAACTAATCTAGTTAATTTAGTAGATTTTGATAAATTAAATTTGCATGATTTGTTTTCCAGAATTTAATCTAGATTATGACTAGCTCTGTTTTTTAAGGTTTGTTTGTGAGTAACATTCGTGTTTTAATTTTATTGTGGCGCCTCACATGTTTTTCCAAAAGTCTCTGATTTTAATTTCATGAAATTTTTTAACCAGTTATATATGCGTAATAATGTCATTAATTAATCTAGTTAATTATTAGATTTTGATAAATTTGCGTGACTTGTTTTTTCAGACCTTACGGGTATTAAGAGTTGGACGTTGCAAGCAGCAATTGTGTGATGGAATTCTTGGTTGTTTGAGTCAACATGAGTTCAAGAATTTAGAAGAAATAAGGCTGGTGGATTGTGGAGTAAAAGTGGTATTTGATTTGGAAGGTGTTAATCAACAACACCGTCAATTATCACTGCCAAGTTTGAAGAAATTGAGGCTGATAGATCTAGAAGAGCTACAACATTTATGGAAGGGTCCCACACATCTTTTAAGCCTACAAAACCTTACCTTTCTTCATTTCTATAATTGCGGTCAGGTGAGATTTATTTTCACACCTGGTCTTGCTCAAATTCTGTCGAAATTGGGAACGTTGTTTGTTTGGGGATGTAGGGAATTGAAGAAAATCATGGTTGAAGATGATGAAGAGGATGATGATATCCGATCTCATCTACTCTTTCCAAATCTTAGACGTATTGATGTGAGGAGGTGTGAGAAAGTGGAATACATCTTTCCAATCTCTATGGCACGAAGTTTGGTAAAACTTGAAGAGCTTTATATACAAAATGCTGGTCAGCTAAAACAAGTATTTTATATGGATGACTGGAGAGAAGAACACAGTGTTCCAACGGATTGGAAAGACGACATTGTCCTCCCTAAGTTGGAAAGGTTGAAGCTTTATGGACTTGTAAACCTTATTAGCTTCTATCCAGAAAATTATCATTCGACTTGGCCAGCCTTGGAAGAGTTGGAAATATACAACTGCTCTAATTTGGGCATATCTTTCATTGCTGAAGTCAATATGCAAGATCTAGGAGAGGTACCATTTTTTTTAATTTCTTTTACCATTTTCTCTGGAAAAATTAGAAGTTCTTTTTAATTACAGTAAGTGTCATGCTACATAGTGCAAAATATAGTGAATCTTTATCTAATATGCATATTTAATTTCATTTACCATGGTAGATATAACTAGAAATGGACTTCGTGATATTAACCTCGATATAGCTTGACTTTAGTTTCTAGAACTTCATGAAGAAATTAAGTATTAGTTGTTAATCTATTTTATCAATTGATAGAAATATTCAATATAATATCTTATCAGTTTATCTAATCTATCCTTTAAGACAGTCAGCTTATAATTTATATATGAATATGATTTTGTCTTGTTTAAAGTTAGAAATTTTAAAATAAATTGACATGGTTTTTACTTTAGCTATCAGCAACGGTTATTACTAATATTATTACTATCTTTCAACTGGGTTCACTGTAACGATCGAATATTGAAATATAAATTTTGATAGCTAAACTTGAATTAATTAAGATTACAACTGAACTGGACTTATAGGTTTCTTTACAAATTGCAAGTAACATTCGTGTTTTAATTTTATTTTAAATATTAACATTATTTTAACTAGTGACCAAAACCTCACGTATCTTAAAAAGTATTTATGATTTTAATTTCTTTAAGTATTTCATACCAGTCGTACAGAGTAATTTCACTAATTGATCTAGTTAATTTACTAGATTTTGATAAATTTGCGTGAGTTGTATTTTTTTCCAGACTTTACGGGTTTTAAGACTACAAGGTTGCAAGCAGCAATTGTTTAAAAAGATTTGAATGCTTAGAGGATAGGCATGTCTAAACTTGAGTAATTTTGGGAATGATCGATGCAATGTATACATTTTCTAAAAAGTTGACTATGAATTGTTTAAAAAAGTTAAAGTAAAAAAAAAAATCATAACCAACCGTAATTTCTTACTTGGACGTTTCATAGTAGATATAAAATTTTTTCTAAGACATTAAATTACGCATAAAATCAGAGATAAATAAATGATAACTTTTGCATATAGTTTTCTTTTTATTTTCTTTAAACATCAACTTTTTAATTACAGTAAGTTGTTATGTTACATATTGGTAAATATAGTTAATCTCTATGACTCTATCTAATATGCATTTAATTTCATTTAATATAGTATACAGAAATATGGCTAGAAATTGACTCTGTGCCTTCGATAGAACTTCATGTAGAAGTTCATTATCAGTTATTGTTAATCTATTTTATCAATTGGATAGAAATATTCAATAATAATACCTAATTACCAATATATTTAATATCTCCTTTTTGAACGGTAGGCTTATAATTTATAAATGAATATGATTTTGTCTTGTGAAAAGTTAGAAAATTTTAAATTAAATTGACGTGGCCTTTTCCTTGCTAAAGCTATCAGCAGCAGTTTATTATTATTATTGTTATTATTATTATCTTTAATATCTCTTTTAAATGTTGATAGCTATTGCCATAGGATTTAAAATCATAATTAATGGCATGCACCACTCTAATATTATAAAATTCAATTAAGATTATGACCGGATCTGGATCTTTTTTTTTTTTTAAGGTTTGTTTGTAAGTAACATTGGCGTTTTAATTTTATTGTCGTGCCCGTGACTTATTAAAAATGAACAGTTTGTTAAGTAGTGAAAAGAATTAACGTGACATGTATTTACAAAAGTATCTGATTTTATTTTTGTGAAATATTTTAAAACGGTTATACATAATAATTTCATTAATTAATTGTGTGAATTGTTTTTCCAGAGTTTACAGGTTTTAAGAGTAGAAGGTTTGAAGCAGCAATTGTGTGATGGAATTGTTGGTTGTTTGAGTCAATATGAGTTCAAGAATTTAGAAGAAATAAGTCTGGTGGATTGTGGAGTAAAAGTGGTATTTGATTTGGAAGGTGTTAATCAACAACAGCGTCAATTATCACTCCCAAGTTTGAAGGAATTGAAGTTGTCATATCTCGAAGAACTGGAACATTTATGCAAGGGTCCCACACATCTTTTAAGCCTACAAAACCTCACCCTTCTTCATATATCTAATTGCAATCAGCTGAGACATATATTCTCATCTACGACTCTTGCTCAAAATCTGTTGAAATTGGAAGAGTTGTATGTTAGGGATTGTAGGGAATTGGAGAAAATCATAGTTGAAGATGATGAAGAGGACGATGATATCCAACCTCATCTACTCTGTCCAATTCTCAGAGAAATTACAGTTTGTGGGTGTAAGAAATTAAAACGTGTATTTCCTATCACCATAGCCAGAGGTCTTCAAAAACTGAAAGAATTAAGAGTATGGGAGAACATTGAATTAGAACAAGTATTTGGACAGAAAGAGAGAGATAGAGATGGAGGTGGTAAAGTCATGGAGATGGATGACAAAGCAATCGTGTTGCCTCAACTTCAAACATTGTTTTTATGGGAATTACAAAGGCTGACCAACTTCTGCTCTGTGGGTTATCACTTCATATTTCCATCTTTCATGAATGGAAGTTTAATTGTTAGAGAATGTGGTAAGATAGCAACAAGATTTTCGTGGGATGAAAAAGATAGTACTGTTCATGCGAAAGCCAAGGTAAGGAACTACATAATAATAATAATAATAATAATAACAACAACAACAACAATTATACTCTTTTAATACTTTCCTCAATTATAGTTGATGTTGTTGTTAACTATCCCCATTATTTAAGATTTTTGGTTTTTGGATCAATAATTTACTCATTGTCAATGCTTATTTCCGTTTTTAATTATACTCTCTGCAGCCACACAATTCCAAAGAAGGCAGCAATGATGATGACGAGCGCACCATGGATATCTGTTGCGAAGATTCTAACCAATTATGGGCAAAATTACCACCATACATGGAACAAATAAGAACAGAAGGAATAACACCCAACACAAGCAGAAGGGAAACTTGAAGGTAATGTGGCTCTTTTTATATCGCCACCTGCTTGTGAAATTTCCCCAACTACCATGTCATCAATTTCAAAACACAGACGCTGATTCAATTAAAAAACAGAGACTGCTGATTACTGGGCAGTGGATTTGTGATGCAACTGTGATCATTGGTGATTCTATTAATTTAATTTCTTTTCTGTTTCCAGTTCTCTCTCTTCACCACTGACTCCAGAGAAGATTGAGGCTCGTTTCATGGGAAGAATAAGACTGCTGAAGGGAAGAATATAGCTTGTTTCATCTTTATATTTCTTATACCTCTGTTCACACTTGCATCTGTCTTCTTATGTGGAGTGTTTCCTGTCTTTCACTTGTTTTGTTTTTATTGCTAATTACTTTAGGATACATGGAACCTCTCTTATGCTAAACTTTGAGGCTTTGGTTCCTGTAAACTCATAATAACAAAAATGCAGTTACTCAAGTGTTATTCATTTGCTAATTATACTTCTTCTTGCTCATTAATTTCCTCCATGATGTTGCAGCCTTGATATGTTATTACTTATGAGTGGGGAAAAGAAAAAAGTTATACCAACTTAGCACCTGCCCCACTCACCTTATCAAAAATTATGTATGCTTTACGTGATTACTTTTTGTTATCATAAGATGAGAAATTGAGCTCATAATTTTTTCCTTTCTGGTATTATCGATTAGAAGTTCTCCCCGGCAAAATTTGAATACTCTGAAGCACAATTTATAATTTTCTCATCTTATTAATCCTACTTGAGCTGTTCCATTGACAATTCAACCTTATGCTAGACTTACCTTAGTCTTGAAATAATGCTATGGTTACATAAACCAAAAAACATATAACTGTTCAGCAAAATGTTTTAGAAAAAAGGTCATCAAATTTTACTTTATATTCTTGCCTATTCGGTTGTTTCTAGCAAATGGTTTATTGATCATGATGTTTGTTTCCAGATTGCTATAAATATTTTTACATAACAGAAAATGTCTCTCTATAAAATATTTCTCATAAATGCTGTATCTTCTACATAATTTCAGTTCTTTGTCCCAAGTAATCAATTATACTTAATTATTTTACCCAAAGACTATCACAAAATTCGCAGGAGAGAGACCTTCCTACGGTTAACTTTGACTAAACTTAAGAAAACTCTTATTTCAATGGAAGCTTGTGAAATAAGTAATTTATGAAAACAGGAAGGGATATCAAGCTATAAAATTACTGCATTTAATACCTGACTGGGGTATTTTTCTTGATGATATACATGAATATGGCTTTGAACTCTTCCACAATCACCTTTTCACATGGGTTGTGTTATCTTCCATAGTTTCCTGCTTGTCGTTTGTCCTTTTTATTATTTTCTGCGTCATGATAATGTTCTTTGCTGCTTAATCTCATGTCTTTTAGCAATAACCCTTGTACTGCATTAAAATACACCAACTTCACATTTACTCAATGGCAAAAAGGTTATTTCACTGGTTTTAAGTTTTAAAATAAGAGTTAACAGATATCTCAAAAGGCCTGCCATATACATCCAAGAAAGATGTTACTAAGGAGTTTTGACTTTTCGAAGCTTGAGTTTGTACAATGTTACAAAAGATTTACGTATGACCGATTGTTTCACTCCTGTGTCATAGACAAGACATCTCATTCAATTCATTGACTAGGGATTATGGGCCATCTGGCCAATCCTTGCGGGAAAGCTGAGTAGAGGGATCAATTTCTAATCACACTAGACAAACAAATTTCTTTAACCTATATGTTGTACTGAAGCTTCACGATATAAAGAATTCAAGTACCATTATTAGTTTGGTTAGTGAAAAACTTTGAAGAGCATAAATTCTACTTATGATTCAAATTATTTTAAACCACTTTCCTTGCTGATATTTCCTTGGATAAATTACAATGTTTTAGAAGAATTTGAATGTTCAACAACTCTACTACTCTTGCTCGAAGTCTGTTGAAATTGGAAACATTGTATGTTTGGGATTGTGGGGAATTGAAGAAAATCATAGTTGAAAATGATGAAGAGGATGATGACATCCAATCTCATCTACTCTTTCCAAATCTTAGAGAAATTGATGTGGGGAGGTGTAAGAAATTAAAATGTCTATTTCCTATCACCATAGCCAGAGGTCTTCAACAACTGAAAAGAATATTCATAGGGGAGAACATTGAATTAGAACAATTATATGGAGACAGTGAGAGAGACAGAAATGGAGGTGATAAATTCATGGAGATGGATGACAAAGCAATCGTTTTGCCTCAACTTCAGTGGCTGTCACTATGGAAATTACGAAGGCTGACCGACTTCTTCACTGTGGGTTATCATTTAATATTTCCATCTTTCAAGAATGATGGAACATTAGAGATCAGTGGATGTCGTAAGATAGCAACAATATTTTCTTTGGATGATAAAGAGAGTATTCACGTGGAAGCCAAGGTACCACTTAATAATTATAATAACAAATTATACTTATTGTATAATACTTTTGTATTAACACTCGCATTATTTAATATTTTTGGTTTTTTGGATCAATAATTTCCTCATTGTCAGTGCCAATTTCCGTTATTAATTATACTCTCTGCAGCCACCAAAAGAAGGCAGCAATGATGATGAAGAGCCCACCATGGATATCCGATGCTATAATTCTAGCCAATTGCGGGCAAACTTACCGCCATACATGGAACAAATGACTACCAAAGGAATATCACCCAGCAGAAGCAGAAGGGAAACTTGAAGGTAATGTGGCTCTTTTTATATCACTAACTGCTTGTGAAATTTCCCCAACTACCATCTCATCAATTTCAAAACACAGAATGCTGATTACTGCCCAATGTATTTATGATGCAGCAATAAGAGGCTTCATCATTTATCAATCAATGATTTTACCAATCATGAACAATGGTGCTTCTTTCATGGGAAGATTAGACTGCAGAAGGAAAGAATCTGACTATCCTCACATGTCAATTGTGCTTTATGTGATCATCTTTGGGTATCATAAGATGATAAATTGAGTTCATAATATGTCCCTTTCTATTAGAACTTTTCCTACACAATCAAATCCTCTGCTTCTCCTTTGCCCCCTTCCAATTGAAAATTAATTTAACTAGGACATGTATTTATGCATCTGCCATGCCCCTGTTTCTATGAAGATGAATAATTTTTCAATTTGACTTTTGATTCTTGGCTGCTCTGATAGTTTCTTGCAGACAAGTCTATGAAATTTGAGTTGAGATTCTGGCATGTTCTGTTGTTTTATTTGTGAGAGTTTGATTGATCATGATATTTGTTTCTGGATTGCTACTAACAATTATCCAGAGTAGAAACACGTTGTATCTCTTAATAAATTATTTCTCAAAATGACAATCTTGTACCATCAATTCACTCCATTTTCCTTAGTAAACAATTATATTTAATTGTCTATGATCTGACGACCATTTGAAATAATAGATACATGCACAATCATGAATCTAAAAGATTTGTGAAAGTTCTTCTTGCTAAAACCTATTGAAATTTTTGAAAGTTATATAACCCCTCACCTGATATCTGTGATGAAGTCTAGATTAGCTCTCTTTCATTTAATACTCTCATTGTAAGACTACCGAAGCTAACAATTTCTGGAAAGGAGGAAACATAGAGACTGAGCTATATACTGAATCAAGCCAATAAAATTTCTGAGGATAGGACCTGCCACTATTGGGTATTTCCACTGGATCTTCTCCTCCTGCAATTTTTCTTGAAGAAATACATGAACATGGATTTGAACTCTTCACAATCACCTCTTCACAGGGCCGTGTCATCTACCATAGTTTCATACTTCCATTTCTCTTATCCTTCTCATTTATCTTCTACATTATCATGTCTCTTTGCTGAATCTCAAGTCTTCCATAGCAATCACTCTACCTTGATCATCTGTGAATAATCTGCAGTTGCTATGAAATAGACCAACTTCTCATTTACTCAAATCACAATATGCTTACTACAAATGTCTTGAAAGGCCTCTTTTTTTTTTTTTTTTTTGGCGCTAGATATGTCCATGAAAGTAATGTTGAAGAGTTCTCAAGGTCAAGTGTGCATTGACACCCCAAAACTTGAGTTTGTACAATGTCATAAAAAAATTCTACATTATATTCCAGAGCCATACCTAGGGCATCTTGTCTCAGTTCAATCTGATTCTGGTCAATAATTGCTGGTGGGATGAAGTCCTAGTTACTCTAGAAAAGGTAATTCACTTAACTTATATGCTGCACTCAAGCTTCAGGATGTGAAGAATTTATGTATTTGTGTTTGAATTCTACTGATGATTCAATTTTTTTTTAACCATTTCCTTTACTAATATTTCTACAGATAATTTACAAGTAAACTAAGGTTTTAGAAGAGTTTGATAGTAATAGATGCTCTGGTGTGATTCGTAATTCTGAAGAGTGCATGGCTTATTTTACAGATTAGTGGTAGTAGGTGTTCTAAATTCAAAATTTTCGGTTTATATAAACTTCTTCATCTTCCCTGAGGAAATTGCACACAAACAGCACTCTGCTACATGCACCATTAATCTTTAAATGAAGTTAGAGCCTTTTCACCTTATTTGTGGAAGTTCAGCCATATACATATACAGATTGATTGATTGATCATATGGTTTACTTATTTATTTATTTATTTATTTTCTTTTGGGATTTCTATAACAATCTAACAGATTGATTGTCATTATGTGGATAAGTAAAACTTCCATGGCTCTGTAATTTATAGGCATGGATTCAACTCCAATAGAAAGGGATCAGTGAAGAAAGACTAATGCTAGCATCTCTGAGCTGAATTGACTTACCTGCTTTGCCATGCTACATCTAACAATAACTACTGAAAGCCTTTAGAAAGAATTTGCTTTCCCCAAGTTGCCAAGGTATGGAAAAGCGTAAACGCTTAACAGTTAAAATTGTAACCCATATCCATGCACAAACATTTTAAAAATTAAAAATATTGAAGCAGACTCAATATTGCTTTTAAAACATTGTATAATCTGGAATACATTGATTTGATGATAACTACAAATTGTGAAAATATCCTCCGAAGTTTATTAATTATGCGATCTATTAATTATATTTTTTGGAGGCTTTAAGAATGCGCCAATGATGATGAGAAAATCACCCAGCGGAAGGCAATAAGTAACATGGAAACCTGAAGAAACGCTCACGAATTTAACTTGACGGTAATGTGGCTTTGTTTTTAGTTTCTCTTTTCTGTATCATGCAATGCACACCCTAGTAGACTTAATTGTGTACTTGAACAATACCTGAGCACTCGAATTTATATTTGATGCTACAAGACAATCAAGTAAATAAATTTGGAGGATGGATCTGGACGTCTTCTCCATAGGGTGAACTCTTGACCCTCATTTGTTACTGCCATACATGGAAAAAAAAACGACAAGCAAGGGATCACCCAGCAGAACAAAATAATATAATTTGGTAACTTGAAGAAATGCTCACCATTGTTAACTTTTGGAGGTGGAGGCAGGTAGTATGTGTGATTCTGTTGCTTCACGTGCTGGCCAAGAAAGATAATCAATTTGGAGGATGGATGGATCTGGGCATCTTCTTCGTGGGCTGGAGTGCTGTCCTCATTTTACCTGTTATGCTTTTGCTATTGTTTTATGTCACTTGAAAAACCTCATTTTATGAAATGGATGATAAGCTCATACAAATGAAATGGATTTTGTTATTTGCCAAGGATGGAACTCTGTTTGTATCTTTGCCATTATCTTCTGGCTTGTCCATTATCTACCTTTCTAGATTTTTGTAATTGCAGTCAGTTGAGATACATTTGCACACCTACTTTTGCTCAAAATCTATCAAAATTGGAAAAGTTTGGAGAAAATCATAGTTGAAGATTATGAAGAGGACGATGATATCCAACCTCATCTACTCTTTCCAAATCTTAGAGAAATTGCTGTGAGGAGGTGGAAGAAATTAAAAAGTGTATTTCCTATCACCGCAGCCAGGGGTCTTCAACATCTGGAATATTTAAATGTATAGAAGAACTTTGAATTAGAAATAATTTTTGGAGAGAGAGAGATGGAGGTGGTGAAGTCATGGAGATGAACGGCAAAGCAATCATGTTGCTTCAATTTCAGGTTGGCACTGAGTGAATTACGAAGCCTGACCAACTTCTGCGCTGTGGGTTATTACTTGATATTTCCATCTTTCAAGAATAATGGAACATTAGAGGTTATAGTATGTCCTAAGATAGCAACAAGATTTTTGTTGGATGAAAATGAGTGTGTTCATGTGGAAAAGAAATTAATACTTCATAATAATAACAATACTTCCTTCTTCAATTTTATATAATACTTGTCTTATTCCATGCTAATTTCCGTTGCTAAGTATACTCTCTGCAGCCACTCAATTCTGAAGAAGGCAGCAAAGATGATGGAGAGCGCACCATGGATATCCAATGCTATGGTTCTATCCTATTGAGGGCAATGTTACTGCTATTCATGGAACAAATGACAATCGAAGGAATAAGCAGAAGGGAAACTTGAAGGTATATAGCCACCAGCCAGTGAAATTTCCACCGCTACCATATCATCAATTTCAAAACAGAGACTGCTGATTACTGCTAAATGGATTTGTGAAGCAACTATAAGAAGCTTGATCACATATCAATATCATTGGTGATTCTATTAATTTCTTTTCTGTTTCCAATGCTCTTCACCGCTGAATCCAGAGAAGACTGAGGCTTGTTTCATGGGAAGAATAGACTGCTGAGGGACTTCAATTTGAATATACGGATGTGTCATCTCTTCTGCTGCTTTATCTGAACATTTTTCTTATATCTCTTTTTACACGTGCATCTCTCGTCATATGTGAAGTGCTTCCTGACTTTCACTTGTTTTGTTTGTTATTCCTAATTATTTTAGGACACATGAAACCTCTCTTATGCTAAAATTTGAAGTTTTGGTTCCTGTAAACTCATAACAATAAAAAGGTAGTTAATCGAGTGTTATTCATTTGCTAATTATACTCCTCCTTGCTAAATCATTTTCTCCATCATGTTGTAGTTTTGATATGTTATTACTTCTGAGTGGGGCAAACAGAAAGTTATACCAACTTCGCACCTACCCCACTCATCTTACTGAAATTGTATATACTTTATGTGATTACCTTTTGTTATCATAGAATGGGAAATTGAGCTCATAATTTCTATAATTTGTTCCTTTCTATTTTTATCTATTAGAAGTAGTATCTGGCAAAATTTGAATACTGTGCTTCTCCTTTTTGCCTTTCCAATTGCAACTTCAGTTATTAGAACATGTATTTATGCATCTCTCATGCCCCTTCTTCTATGAAGACAAATAATGTTTTGGAAAGAAAGTTATTCAATTTGACTTACAATTCTTGCATGCATTGTTGTTTCTTATGAAAAGTTTATCATTGAAGGAAATATGAGAGTTTTGCCTAAAACCATTGGAAATTGAGGCTTATGTTTAATGCACTGAATCAAGCTCTATTGTTCTGATTCTCTTTAAAACTTTTGAATTCTGTTGCACAACTTAGAATTTTCTCTTCTTGTTAATCTTCTTTGAGTAGTTCCATTGACAATTCAAGTTTATGCTACATGTACCTTAGTGTTTATTGTAGCAATTAAGTGAGAGTTGATTCCTATATAAAATGGTAATATTAACGACAAGTGGTTACCGAAGTTTTCTTATTTCATCGCTAATTATGGCTCTTGCAGATTTCCTATGTGATGTTGCTGCGTTGATATGTACACTAGATGTGTCCATGCTAATGTTGAAGGAGTTTTCAAGGTCAAGGATGTTTTGGCACTCCAAAGCTTGAGTTTACATTATTACATATGACGGATTGGTCTACCCCCACCTCATACCTAGGAGATCTCTTTCCATTCATTGAGTTTCCAATTAGATTATGGGTCTTTTGGCAAATCTTTGCCGGAAAGCTTTGTGTACTTAAGCTTGATGGTATACAGAATTCAAGTGCCATTATTAGTTTGGTTAGTGGAACGTAGTCTGGAGATCTTAAATTCTACTGATGATTCAAATTATTTTGAACCAGTTTACTTAGTTATATGCTCTGGTGTATTACTGTCCCTATAGTATATCGCCCAGTTTACAATGGGTAGTGGCACTGGCATTTGCATTGTGTTGTGTGACTATCTTGGGTTTAACTGTTTTAGCGCACATGAAAAGCTTTCTTATGGCCATTAAGTGAAGCGTTGATTCCTATATATAATCGTAATATTAACGACAATGTGGTTACCTAAGTTTTGTTATTTCATCGCTAATTATAGTTTTTGCAGATTTCCTATGTGATGTTGCAGCGTTGATATATACACAAATAAATGTTGTCTTTTCACCTCTCTATTAATTTAAATATGAACTTGGAATATATAATTTTTTAACACAGAATGATGATGTTTTAGAAACAAGGTTATCAAATCTGTTGATGGATATCCTAAGCCAGATAGCACGAAGTTCGACTAAATTTAAAGAAGCTTTTAGGTGCTATATATAAATATACTATATATAGTTGAGTTCCTGGATTAGTAGAGCAAGTAATGAAAATTAGCTTCGCAAAATGAAATCAGTCTATGGCTCTTTATAAAATACTTCTCAATGCTACTGATGAAGTCTCGTATCTCCATTTGAGTCCATTTCCTAATTAACTAATCCATATATCTACGTGTATATGATCTAACAGAAAATAAGAAATTTAACAGCATAAGTGTAACAGTGTTCATTTACTTTGTTTCCTTATTATTTCTCTTCGTTTTCGATTTTCCTTCTTTCTTCTTCCTTCTTATTTCTTTTCTTATTTTTCTATCTTTCTATCAATTGAAGCAAAATGACAATTCATCAGATGAAGGGGAAGGTAAGACTATTATCCCATATGAGGCAGTCTATAAACAGCTTGAACAGGAAATCAAATAACGTAAAAACCATATAGTCCTTGACCTCTATAGCACATATTACATCAATTTTGAAAAAATCCAAACCATAGCCCCTCATCTTTAAACATTTTGAGGCGCATGGGATTCCTATTTTGCATGTTAAAGAGTTTTGATCATCAAGGGAAACCAAAGTACCATGACCTCCCAGTGGATTTTATTGCAAACATTACCACAGTTCACAGGAACGAAGGATCCCAATTAATATATAGATAGGGGCTTCACATTTTTCTATGTTTTAATATATATGTAATTGTTGCCACATATACGTTAAAACGTTGATTTGGCTCTTTGTACGGTCACAACCTCAATTTTGTCGCCGTCAAGTGGGGTTTCACATGGTGGGTCGATTTTGTTATCATCAGTCATAAACTTGGGCCCATAGTTGAGACTGTTATGGTCACCCCAAATCTAAAACAAATCCATACTCTAACCCACTATGGACCTAGGATGCCAACTAGCGAGCAGCTGCCCCTGCCACCCTTGACTCTGTCCTTAACCTTTTTTTTTCCATAATATTACCTTAAATAGAATATTAGCTTCAATTATGAGACATTATGCAAATGATATAGATTTTTTTACTCATAAATGCCACAACTCAAATATTTTTAAAATGTTTAGATAATCATGTAAATTGTCAAAAGGATATTTTTAATAGGTTGACTTAATTATTCAAAAATTCAAAGCCTTTATTTTTGTTTTTAATTTCTTTTAATACATTAACTGAATTATATTTAAGCAATAATTCATGTTTTCTTTGTTAAAAAAAAGGACAAAAATTGTTTAAACATAAATAGTGTATCACGATTTCAAATAATTAATTCAACTAAATTGTACATGATAAAGCAAATAAATTATCAATTTACATAATGTGAATTTATATTCATTAAGTTTTTGGATATTTCTTCTGCTGATTTATCTAAAGATCTCTACGTTTCTTATATCTTTCTTTTCATTTGCGTGTGTATAACCATCAAGTTCAATTAAGTGGCGTGCTGGTCAATTATATATGCTATTTTTGATGTAGAATTATAAAAATTACCATCGCCATAGGAGAAAAAAAAGAGTAAGAGATATCAAGCTATAATCTATAAATTAAGTGCCTTGCTAATTAAATGTACCAAAATTTTTCTATTATTCATAATGTATTTCAATTTCAAATAAATTCTTCTAAATCATGGATGATAAAGCACATAAATTGCAAATTGAACGTAATTGGAATTTCTTGTTATTAACTAAAAAGCCTTTAATCTTGTTGATGATTATATAATTTGATAATTTGTTTTCTTCAATAAGCTATAATTTTGTTGATTAAACATCTTCAATGATCTTATGAGGACATGATTTCTTACTTCTTTTATTCATTTAATGAATTTTTTTTGTCAGTAATATATTCTTTTGTAATCTTATAATAATATGATTTTCCTTTTTCATTCCATTTCTTTTTTTCCTTTTGATGGTCCATGTGCATGTGCACCTTCTATAGGAGTGTAAAAAAATGAAGGTCAAGCTAGGTGCCAAATTGGGGTTAAGTTCTTTTCTTTTTTTTTTTAATAATCGAGGTATCCAGGCCAACTAATCTTCGAGAGAGACTAGTCACAATCTCCCATTCAATTCATGAGATAGTTCTTTGTGAGAAATCGAACCTAAGACCTCAACATAACCTTACCACTCCTTCCTTGATTGCGCCATTGCTACTAATTTGATTTTCTTTAAGTGATTCACCTAATTTCTATTTCCTATGCTGACAAAACCACCTAAAAACGATTATTGACTTCTCAATGACATAAACATAATTTTAATTTTTGTTGGGTTGGACATCCACGTGTACTTTGTTGTTGTGCTTTTTTTATTTTTTATTTATTATGAGAGAGAACTTAGCAAAGCAAAGTATATATTAATAATTGCATATACAAACCTGTTGGGTTTTGTGGCATATGGAAGTTACGAATAATATAACATAAAACTGTAATGTAAATCGGAACAGGATTTTTATGTGGTTCTGTTATAACCAACCTACATCCACGGGCAAAAAGAGTTACAATCCACTATGTTGTAAATATTTACACTCGACTTAGGACTCTTTACGGTGGTAGACACCCGCTCACTCACTAACCTAATTTATGTAAACTTGATCAACCCTGATCACAACCATAGTCCTTCACACACTCTTCTGATG
The DNA here is from genome assembly GCA_013180625.2 of Boswellia sacra. NCBI lineage: Eukaryota > Viridiplantae > Streptophyta > Magnoliopsida > Sapindales > Burseraceae > Boswellia > Boswellia sacra. Next base: position 140,568 of record SNVD02009719.1, read on the forward strand.
CCGCTCTTTTTCTGTCATGATTATCTTAACTACACGTTGTTAAGAATAATATAACACTTGTAACTGCTACAGACCCGTAACTGGTATAAACACATGTGATTACTTAACTCCCTTAAACTCACACGACTTATAACAATTAACCAAAGCCTAAAGCTTTACACAACACATAAAAACAAATAAAAAACGCACTCAATCTTTCTCTTAATTGCTCTCTCTCAATTTGCGTTGAATGCCTTGAATGTCTTGAATCCACTTCCTCCAAAATCTATGAAGATAGCTTTATATAGTTTTTTATATCAATTATAATCCTTGTCAAAATCCCGTAAAATCTCAATAAAACTCAAAAGAAAAGTTTGGATAACAATCAAACATTATATGAAGTGATAATATACTTTTCCTAACTAAACTTGAATACTTAAATGATATCCTAATCTAATAAGAGATAATTAATAAAACTTCCTATTCAACAAGGATTCCAAATCCAAACTTATTCCTATTCAACTAGGATACCAGAAAACTTATTTTTATTTAACTAGGATACCATATCAAGACTGATCATATTTTAATTAAAATTCTCTTAATACAAAAAATAAATGAGATTAGAAAAATATCCATATTTAATGTTTTTATCACATGATGACAAAATATTCATGTGCAATGCACATGCACGTCTAGAACCAACCATCTCTCCCTTTGGCATCTTGTGATGAAAACATCTAAATGTTGAAAAAAATGCATGAGTACATGTAATGCAACTAAAATGAAACACTTAAATAAAGACTATTATGACAACCTAAACAAAATAAAGAAACAACTGAACAATACCAAAAACATCCATACTTCTCTCTCTTATTTTCTGAACAAGTGCCAAAGTATAAAAGAAAAACAAAATGATAAATAAAACTCTCCATAACTAAATGTTCGCCTCTTCAAATTGTGCATAAATGTGAAAAAAAAATTTTAAAAACCAAGAAACTAATTAAATCAAGTAGTCTTGCAATTGAAAAAACTCCCCCTCAAATCAATTTCGCTGACCTGGAACTTTTGACACGTCAAAATACACTTAAGAGAATCAAACTGGGTCAGACATAAAGCACCGATTGTAAGTTGTAAAAACCATAACTGAAAACAATTGTAATACACATAACAGAAATATCTGGACATCATATAATCTTTTATAACCAAGCATGTATCCGAACTGTAGATAAACATCAAACATAAATATTATTTTATCAGTTAATCCAATTGAGTGATCAACTTGAACATGCTTCTTACACATACAAAAGTTAATCTTAATGTGAATTTTCTGAATGAATACAATAGCTTTTACACATATATAGAGGTAGCCCTTTTCCATTTGAGTGGGTAACCTCAACGTATTTCCAAGATATATTGAAGTTGCTCTCGATAGATGGCTTTCACACATCATATATTGGTAGCTCTCTCTGTATTTGACATGAAATTACCAACAAATTTATACCAATAAAACAGCTCAAGCATGCTTTAATTATAAATAGACTAATGATGCTATAGATATCAACAACATAACTGAACACTATTATAATTCAAGTAACTGCCAAGTGCCAATGTTCTTTCTCAGTTTTCAAATCTCAGTGCATCTTAGTGCTTTAAATGAACATGTCAACTAGTTGATTCTCAGATGAAACATAATCAGTGCAGATAATCTTTGATTCACTAAGTTTCTAAACAACACGTTTTGTCATCACTTGTTTGACTGAAAATTTTCAAACACTTTTCATTTCCTGTCACATGTTTAGAACAAGCACAATCATTATTTGAAGAAGCATTAAGTGCAGCAACTTTGCAGGGAGTTTTATGTTTCTTAACCCAAACCTGTCGTGTTTTATATAACTGTCTAAACTGACTTGCCTTTTTCTTTAAAAAATTTTGTAATTTATAGCACCTAGGTCTAATGTGACCTTTAACATCACAAAAATAGCAAGTAGAAACAAATTTTCTTACCTTTTCTGGATTTGAAATGAAAGAACTCATTGGGAAAGTAAAATCAGTCATATCTTTAAAGCTTGAGTTAGATGTGTTACCGGAATTTAAAGATTTAACAAACACTATCTTTGATGTTGAAGCGCCATTCCTTTCATCATAACCCAGCCCATGTTTGATAGAGTTATCACGGCCTAAACTCAGAATTTGATCAAGCTTTACTGAGCCTATCTTGAGTTTGATTAATGCTCTTGTTTGCCTCATTCAATTCTGCAGTAATTTTCTGGATACATCCTGTCTTGTCTGTCATAAAAGCTTCCAGTTTTATAATTTTTTCACCTACAGATGCTATTTCACTCTTGAGCACTTCTTATTCATTCTGAAGAGTTTTGATTTGTACTTTCTGCTTCTCCCACATCTCATAAAGTGCATTATTCTTGAAGTTCTCTATAGTATTCAGTATCCTTCTCAGCATCTGACTCCTCAATGTCTGATCTATTCTGTTCTGTTACGTTAGACACAATAGCTTCAATTATGTCAGACATAACTATTTGCTTTTTATTTGAAATAGTCCCATTGAATGCTAAATAATTGTTGGAGTTGTCTTCATCTGTTTTTGAGTCATCATCACTCCATGTTGTACACAAACTCCTTTTCTTCTTATAATTAGGACACTTAGTTTGAATGTATCCAAATCCCTTGCATTTATAACATTGAATACCTTTTCTCTCAAGCTTCTCTTAATTTTTCTTTATAGGTTCTTTACGAAATTTTTTAGCATCAAAGTTATCTGAATTTTTCTTATTGAAATTTTTCTTCATATATTTGACAAAATTCCTAGTCAAATGAGCAAGTTTATCATTTGAATCATCAAGATTTATATCTTCTTTTTCTCCTTTTTTTAAAGAAAGTAACAAAGGCAACACTCTTTTCCCTCCTTCTTAACTTTAAGCCCATCTCATATGCTTCAAGAGACCCAATCAACTCATCAACTCGCAATGATTTCACATTATTGCTTTCTTCAATAGCTGTGATCTTAAGCTAAAATTTTTCTGGTAAAGATCTAAGTATCTTGCCAACAATTTTAGCCTCAGTATATTCCTCACCAAGCATATAAGTAGAGTTAATAATTTTACAAAGTCTAGTATGAAATTCACTAATGGTTTCTTCTTCATGCATAACTAAAATTTCAAATTTAAAAGTCAAAGTAAGCATCTTACACTCTTTAACCCTTTGAGTACCTTCATTCTTTACCTCAAGGATATCCCAAGCTTCTTTTGCAATGGTGCACTTTGAAATTAATCCGAATTGTTGAATTGACAGCATTAAAAATAGCATTGATGCCTTTGGAATTCCATCCAGCTAATCGATATTCAGTTTCACTCCACTCATTATGTGGTTTCTAAATCTGCTGCCCAGTCTCATTGGTTTTTGTTGGGGGTGTCCAGCCATAAAAAATGCTCGTCCACACTCTTTCATCAATTGATTTGATGAAAGCTCTCATCTTGACTTTCCAATAAGCATAGTTTGCATCTTCAAGTAACAGTGGTTGAGTGACCGATCCTCCTGTCTTAAATCCTTCCATACTTGACAAAAAAAAATAATCTACACTAGTATGTCAGTGTACCTGCTCTGATATAAATTGTTGGATTTTGCGGCGTATAAAAGTTACGAATAATATAACAGAAATCTGTAATGTAAATCGGAACATGATTTTTACGTAGTTTGATTATAATCAACTTACATCCACGGGCAACAAGAGTTGCAATCTACTATGTTGTATGTGTTTACACTCGACTTAGAAGTCTTTACAGTGGTAGATACCTGCTCACTCACTAACCTAATCTATGTAAACTTGATCAACCCTGATCACAATCATAGTTCTTCACACACTCTTCTAATGCTGCTATTTTTCTATCACGTTTATCTTAACTACATGCTATTAAGAATAACATAACACCTGTAACTGCTACAGACCCGTAACTGGTATAGACACATGTGATTACTCAACTCTCTTAAGCTCACACGCCTTATAATAATTAACCAAAGCCTAAAGCTTTACACAAGACATAAAAACAAATAAAAAATGAACTCAAACTTGCTCTTGATTGTTGTCTTTCAATTTGCATTGAATGCCTTGAATCGACTTCCTCCAAAAACTATGAAGATAGCTTTATATAGTTTTTTATATCAATTGTAATCTTTGTCAAAATCCTGTAGAATCTCAATAAAACTCATAAGGAAAGTTTGGATAACAATCAAACATTATAAGAAGTGATAATATACTTCTCCTAAGTAAACTTGAATACTTAAATAATATCCTAATCTAATAAGAGATAATTAATAAAACTTCCTATTCAACTGGGATTCCAAATCCAAACTTATTTCTATTCAACTAGGATGCCATAAAACTTATTCTTATTTAACTAGGATATCATATCAAGACTTATCCTATTTTAATTAAAATTCTCCTAATACAAAAAATAAATGAGATTAGAAAAATATCCATATTTAATGTTTTTATCACATGATGACAAAATACTCAGGTGCAATGCACATGCACGTCTAGAATCAACAATCCTCATTTTATAGAAATTATATCTTTAAGATAAAAATATAAAAAAATTAATATGATATTACTCAATTAATAACAAATTATTCATCAACATTTATTATATTGATTTTTTTATTGATTTGATGATATCAGTTTTGTATATAAATTATGTTTATAGACTCTGTAAATGTAAATTAAAGAAACAAACAATAATTAACATATATAAATCTTTCTCATCACATTTGTTTTATTATTATTCAATTATTGTAAAATATTAAATAATCATATTACAAAAGAATAGGTAACTAAAGATAGTCCCTACAGCTAATAATATAAATCATCTAGCATTTTCACCCTCACAAGGACTTTTGGTTTTGGATGGCTGTGATCTAATCTTTTGTGTATCGATCTTCTGGTCTCGATGGATTATTATTTTTGTTTTCTGAAAAAATAAAAATAATCCTAATAAAGCATTCCGCTACTCCTAGAGCATGTCTATTGATAATAGATATTTTTTGTTTTCTTTAATTTGGTGAGAAGGAAAGAAATATCTATCTTGACTAGTGTTCATTTCTTTCCCACCTCAGGTCATACTTGTACACGACCAAAATTTCTTCAAATTTGGATTCTTTCAAGTCTAATTTACTGCACTACACAAATAATAAATAGGAAAAATTAAAAAATAGACATAATTAGGGACCCTTAGTGAAATATAGATACATCTTAAAAAATTTTCATGCCATAGACGCTTTCTCGATAGAAAGACTAAAATATCCTTATGTATTCAATTTATTCTTAAAGCCTTATTTCTCTCTTCCCGAAACCCCTCGACTCTTCATTTCTGAAACCCCTCGACTACACTCGAAACGCAAACCAAAACGAGCATTCTCTAAGGATAGAAATAAGACGACGCAGAGTGATTTATTTGGTTGTTTTCTATTTCGTTAGATTTGAGTTAGTTTTTAGGGAATTTGAATTAGAGATTCGAGTTTTCATCGGATTTGTGAATTTATTCAATGTTTTTAGGGATAAATCTAGTATTATTAGGTGATTTTTGTGGTTTGATGTGTATGAAAACTGTGAAAACCGATGGACTTGGTCGCAAGGTAGACGACGATCGAGTGTCTGATATCTTATCTGACACATCTCGACGAATTTTGCATCCGACACTTGACAAAATTGTTTTCTTTTTCATTCGACATGTTGAGTGTCAGCTATCTGACTCATCTCGAGTGTCGGATGAAGAATCTGACACTGTAAACTCTTCGATGATGAATTCGATATTCGAATTCGACACTCGACAAATTGTTTTCACTTTCATCCGCACTAGATAAGAGTGAAAACAATTTTCAGGTGTTAGATTCGAGTGTCGGATACATCATCCGAAGAGTTTTATAAAATGTTGGTTAGCAGAGATGAGTCATCATCGACTAGTGAATATCAACTTATTTCAAAATGGGTTTGAGTTAATCAAGCAATGAATGTTCCTCAAACTTAACAATTTGAGGATTATTCGAGTGTCCGACACTGTAAACTTTTCGGATAATGAATCCGACACTGGAATCCGGTACTCGACAAAATTATTTTCACTTCAACTAGTGTCAGATGAAAGTGAAAACTATTTGTCGAGTGTCGAATTCGAGTGTCGGATATATCATTAAAGAGATTATAGTGTCAGATGATCCGACATCGAGATGTATCGGATAACCGACACTTGACATGTCAGATGAAAGAGAAAAAAATTTTCTCGAGCGTCAAGATGTGTCGAGATGTGCTATCGAGATGTGTCAGATATCAGACACTTGACCATCGTCTACCTCGCGACCAAGCCCGTCGGTTTCCACAGTTTTCATACACATCAAACCATAAAAATCACCTAATGACACTAGATTTATCCCTAAAAACACAGAATAAGTTCACAAATCCGAAGGAAACTCAAATCCCTAATTCAAATTCCTTAAAAACTAACCCAGATCTAACGAAACAGAAAACAACCAAAAAAATCACTCTGCGTCGATTTTCACCATTTTTACACATATCAAACCAAAAAATCAACCAAATAATACTTCATTTAGCCCCACAAACACAAAAAAAATGTAAAATACAAACCCAAACTCAAATCCTCAAATTCAAAATTTCTAAAATCTACTCAAAATTCTCAAACACAGAATAAGTTTCTCGTTCCTCTTGTTACGTTTTGGACTGCATTTTCGATGGTGTCAAGGGATATTGAAAGCTGGATAATAACATACAGTTATAAAAATAGGACATGGTTATAAAAATATGATGAGATAAGTGAAGGAATGAGAAAAATAAAGAATTTATGAATAAATTAAATTTCAAAGAATAATTAAGTTTTTTTATAAAAAAAAATCTCTATAATATAAAAATTTTTTAAAATATATTTAAATTTTATTAAAGATTCGTAATTATGTCTTTTTTTTTTTTAATTTTTCATTTGAACAGCTCATTTATGTCGTGTCTTCTCAGTCCTCCGTTATAGTTCACGGAGTGAAGTCACGACAAAGAAAAGCACGCAACGCGTAACACGTTTACTGCCACGCAGCTGGGCTTTTAGTACGATGCTTCCCCTCTAGTCTTCGTTTTCGTTGATACGTCAAAGCCATTGCAGGTGAGAAAGATAAATAGATGTCAATTATTGTTCATTTCTCTCGGCCTCGTCAGCTAATTTTGTCGTCTCTTATCATCAGTTCTTATGTATGAAGTAGTGGCAGGCATGGCATGTGGTTACTTTTACCTTCTTTCCAAAAGCAATGAAAAAAGAGGTTGTAACATCTATCATTCATATAATTGCTTTTGAGTTAGATTGTCGTTACTTATGAACTTGGGCATCTACTCGAGGAATACCAAATGTAAAACAAATCTATATTGACCCACTGGTACCCTAGAAGCGAAAAGGGGGACACGTCGCTCTGCCCTTACCTGCAGTAATTTTTTCCTTCATTTCTAGTGATATTACGTTGAATAGAATCTTCGCTTTAGATTGTGGTTACGAGAAACAATACAAATGATAATTTTGTTGCTTCTTAATATCAAAAAGCAAAGAATGTTTAAATATCATATAAGTTGTCAACGATATTATTAACGCTTTGACTTAAAGCGTTAAAAAAAATAAAAAAAAGTCATAGATTTTTTTAAAATATATCATGTCAGAAAATTTGCTTAATTAATATTAAAATATAGTAATTAATCTGCCGAATGCCCCCTTAAAAAAATTGTCAGTTCTGCCACTGTCTTACCAGCACTTTATTAATAATGGGAGAAATAACAGTTACACTATTGATTATTTTATTTTAGCTTTTTGTTTGATCTACCTAGCATCTTTTCCTAGCCCTTTAATCTTCATTCTCACTTGCTTTTTCAAACACTTTTCAGTCATACATTTTGCGCAAGAATCTGAACATAGAAGCCAATCTGGTGATTTGCATATCCAGGATAACATCGATCATCTAAAACGGTATGCTTGCTGATGATCTTTCTCTCAACTTTAATATGTACTTTTGGTACTCCCCATTTTTCCATTTGCGAAAGAAAATTAGTAGATAATCAAATAATCACTGAGATTCTTTGGTCATGTTTTGATCTACTTTGCTTTGTGTTACTTTTTATTTGCAGTACTTTACTTCTCTTATCTAATAATATCGTCTTGTTTTGGTCCATATATGTATAGCTAGTAGTCAAGTGAAGTTTTTTTGTAGTTTTTGATTTAAGACACATATCCACAATACAGGTGACATAAATTTTGCAAATATTAATCGAACATCCGAAGATATAAGCTTAAAGTTAGGTGTCGTTTTTAGGATAAGCTTATCCCGTCTGGGTACATATGAATCACTTCGTTTTTTTGATTCTTTTACACTTATTTTCTATAAAATTATTATCTTTATACTTGCAATTATTTCTTTTCATTCAAGTTGCTTTTCTAATAATTAAGAAACAAATATAAAATAGAAGGTCAAGGACAGGAAAAAGATTGAATTGGATGATGGTACTCGCTCCACCTAGCGAAGTTCTTTGATGTTTCAATTCATATCATATTTCTGTGAGGAACAGCCCTGACAGTGAAGTTTTCAACAGTTTGGGGATTTATCATCTTACACTTACGGAAACTTTTTTTCAGTGTTTCACTTCACCCTAAAATGAGATGATTCATCATCAACTTTCAATTCCATTAGTTTTTCAGATGCAATATTTTTCCATTTAAAAACAATAAGAGTGCTTTGTAAGAGTGAAGTAGCAGTCCCCTAAAGAAATACGAGGCTGGAAAAGCAAAATAACTATTCAAAAAGTCCAAGAATTAATGCAAGCCAACCAAAAAGGGGGCCCAAAACCGTTGATAGTCAATATTAAGGGGCTGAAAAAAAATTATACGAGATACCAATGAGAAAGGGCTGACAAACATGTAAGAGTAATGCTACTTATACAAACTAATTATACAAACTCATATATACAAACTAATGTGGCATCTCTATATGATCGTCACATCACCCACGTTAATTAATATTATTTATTATTAATATATATTTATCAAATCGCTTTATTTATTTATCAAATCATATTGTGCCACGTCAGTTTGTATAAGTGAGTTTGTATAAGTAGTTTGTAAGAGTAGCATTACTCAACATGTAATTGTTTTTTCGAAAAAAAAGAAAAGTAAAAATGAGATGGGCTAAGTAAATTAAAGTTTCAAATTTTCATTTCCATTATGCCTTGACGAAAGTTTTAAGCTAAGCTGATCACTACCCTAGTACTTGCTCTGTACACCAAAGAAGAGATCCGCTTAAAGTCTAACTTAATCCAATTAAATAGGAAGCACAAAAGATAAGGGAGTTACTCTAGTGATTCTGAAAAGTACCACAAGAACTTAATCAGACCAGCGATCCTTCCTCGTTGGTTAATAGAGAAGAAAGATGTATTCTGAAAGAGTACTTTAGTGACTGAAGTCAAAAGCGATACCAAAAATTTTGAATTTGTCCCAAAGAATCGTTCTTTTACCCTCAAAGATTTTGCTATTTCATTCTTGCTATATAAAACGTCGATAGAGATCACTTCGCACTTTGAAATTTCTTAATCTGCATAACTTGAATTGTATTGATTTTTCCAAGCACTAGAGTCCACAAAAAGACTTGAATAATTTTGGGGGGAAATTGTAGCCTTCAGATCATATGCTAAATTGATTGAATTGTTCAATGTGGTTGTCTCCATTTAATTTCCTAGAACAGGATCTAAGAGTGAAAGAAACGCTTATTGGTTCAAGTATTTTCCAAACTATTTCATATATCTTACCTGCAGGTAGCATTAATATTCTTAATACTTGGGCAATTGTCTGATTTTGATCCTCTGGTGGTATATGTTCTGATCAGCTGTATGTTGTTTGTCCATCTGCAGTTTGTGTTACTGTCCCGAAGACTGTCTTGATAAGTCTCTAAGTGTAGGGAAGTTCTGTGTGGTGATTGAAGATATCTTTCAAACGAAGAAGCTGTATGGCAAGCTATTTTTTGTTCTTTGGACAAATATGATAATAATAATATTAATTAATTAATTAGAACTTAACTCACACCAGTAATTATTTGATGCCAAAGTTTAAGGTTGATACATATATAATATCTCAATATATTTAAAGGGATGTATAGATGACAGCTTGCTACATGACTCCAGCATTTCCTTTGTCTAAATTATTGAATTAGATATTAATTATTATATGGTTCTTCTAATCAATATCTTTTTACCATAGAACAAATTTTTTGGATTGGCTGTTTTATATTGTTCATTTTCAGCTTCTCTCAAAATCATCTGTGGCAGTTGCGATCTACTGAACTTCTCAGCGGTTATTTAAACTATCTCCTCTATAGAAGAGTAAGGAAAATTAATTAAGTTATAATAATAATAATAATTAATTCTTCAATTTTGTTCTTTTTTGGAGTAATGAATATAATATCCTCCAATTTGATCATTATTATTTATGATATTTGAACTTCATTATTTAACTTTACTATTATTTCATCCTTGTATTTAATTAATTTATAGGCCACATATGTTCGTCCTTCTACTTTAAATTTGTTTTAATTTTTTTTTTTTTTAACTAAGCAATTTAGAAAGGGAAATTTGAAGATGGTGTGAGAAGCTGTTAGGAGTACCTCTTTTTTCTTTTTAGTTTTTTAAAAATATCAATGGATGATAGGACCGATCCTTTGATAATATTTTGATAGTAATAGACTATTTTGTTATTTTTTGTTTGCAGCATATTACTTGTCTCCAAATTTTATGGCGGCATTTGGTGTCGTATTTCTATGAGGGTTAGTGGAGTTTTATGCAATACCCAAAGGCATTTGTTTCCAAAAGAAGGTGCAATAAATTACTTGTCTTATTTGCTGTACAAGTATAAAGAAGGTGCAATAAATTACTTGTCTTATTTGCTGTATAAGTATTACAGCGCGTTTGTTTGGACTTTTTTACTGAGTAAAAAATAATTTTTAATGCCAAAAACCCTTTAATTTTTTTTTTTTTTGGTGTTGTTTGACTACCATTGGAGAAAAGCTTTTGGATGCTTAAAAAAACTGTTTTATGTCTATTAGAAGAAGCCCAAATTTGAGGTATTTGAGAAAAACTCTTTTTGAGTTTTTTTAAAGTTTTGAAATGTCAAAAGTACCCTCATTTAATTTTATATATTTTAATTTATTCTTTACTTGTACAAAAGCCTATTTTGGTAATTTAATTATAATAAGTACTTCTATATTTGTCTTATTATAACTTTTTTATAAAAGCGCTATTTTAAAAGCTTTGCTTTAATAAGCTCTATATGTACGTAGAAGTCGAAACATACTAACCCTTAATGTATATTGTCTCAATTTCAAAAAGGTTACATTGCATGTCAATTTTTAGAAGTAAGGAAATCATTATTATCCTTTTATAAATCCTGCATAATCTTGCAAAAAGATATCTGTCCTTTACGAACATTGTAAATTTATGATACACATCTTCAACCTTATGGGATTAGCTTATATGTTATAATCAAGGCAGGACTTCTCATATCACAGTCATGTCACACTTATACGAGTCTGTATCATATAGCCACCAATTGGTGGCATTCGTAGACAAGACATCGTCGTAGTGAGTATTTATCACATTCTCACATCGCACGAATCCGCCATCACCTAGAGGTGATAGCCATATAGTCCTACTAGACTCTATCCTACCACACAGAATAGTACAGATACACATAGATACCTACACTTGGAATAGCTCAAAGCTAGTCTAACAATCCGGACGATACCGGGTCCATGCTACTGAATCCCGTATAGAGAAACACATGGTCCAGACCTCCCTTCAAGCTATGAGAGCTAAGTTTCTTAAGTTTTGGCATGCTAATCACATTTCATAATTCACAATCAATCACATAAAAGAAGCTCTATATTAAGCTTCTAGTACAATCACAATATATCCCAATTCAAGCATCGAAGTGCTAACATTTAATAATGTTATAATACACAATATCACATACAGTGTAACATAATTTATTGTGGCCTCAGAATAGTTAGCTCGCTCACTTTATACAACTCCTTTGTCGATGCTTGTGTTTAACCTAAAAACAAGAAAAAATCATTTTAAGGGTCACCATACATATTGGTGAACTAATTTCTCTTTTCAGTTCCGTTTCTATTCATACTCAATCAAACAATTTCTAACAAATAATTGTCTATTCCAAAACTCCCACAATTTCATATACAACCTTTACACTCATATAACATTTCTCTTTAAATTTTTTAGAGACAAATAATTTCATACGCCCACTCAAAATAACCACATTCATTAGCCCAACAATTATGTCAATACGTTCATCTCACTAAGCAGTAGAGCCTTAAAAATGTATAGGAATTGTAACACTACTCAAATAACTACAAAATTTTGCAAGTTGGTATATAACACATATAAATACCTCCATATCGAAAATCATGGCTTTCAGGGGTTTTAAGGCATTTAAACCAAAATATTTCTAACTGCCATGTTTTGGAAACTAAAAAGTTCTAGTTTTATCAACCCAACTTTCAAAATTCATAGCAATTCATACAGAGCTTCAATCTCAGTGAAAATTTACAGTTCATAGATAACATGTAGAAGAACATGCATACCAAAAATCAGGTAATTTTACGAAGATTTGGACCTTCAACCAAATTCGTTTTTCCTTTCTCGGTTCTAAGACAGAAAAATGTGAAATTCCAAACCATAAATTTAAAAATTCAATACAATTCACATGCTTCGAATTTTTGAGTGAATCTAATTTCATTATTATTTTCAGAGCCAGAAAATATTTCCCTGATTTTTAGGAATTTTTGAAATAGGCACTATTTAGTATAAAAACATTTCAGAATTTGGACTAAACTCTCACTTCTAGCTTTGTATCCTCATTCTCCTACTTAGTTTACTTCAATTCTCATTCAAATTCACATTTCCACACAATTTCTATTATACAACACAATAATTCTCATAATCACAGCATAACACAAGGAAATTCTTGCACAATATTAGACAGCAACACAAGGGATACTAATTAGAGAATTGATTCTTAGCCCTTCCTTCTTCCTCATTCGTTCCTTGCCTTGGATTCTTGATGGTTTGATGTGAAGAAGATTGAGAGAGCCCAAGAATGGCTGGAACGAGTGAGCCAAAAGAAAGGACAGAAAATAACACAATTCTAGAGCTCTCCTCCTTTTATAGACAAACGTTAGGCCAAAAGACCACTTAGTCCTTCCTCTTCTCATTCTTTCAATTAAGTCCATTATTCTTTCATTTATTAAACTACAATTCAAATACATCACATGTACATTAATACATATTATTACATATGTATTCATTATACATCATGCCATGTACATTAGAAATTTAGGATGTTACACATGAGACCAGTATGGTAACATGATTTACTGTTAATTTGCAGGATCTTAATTATTGCTCCTAATTGTGTTGCATTTGGCTTCATACAATTACAGTCAAACTAAGTTCTGAGACGTGATTGATGATATTTCATTGTGAAAGGTACAAGAGACTTATTTTTATGCATCGATGTTCTTATTTATATTCAAGAGAAAACAACACTCAACCCTTGACTGTTTACTATACGTTAAAAACAACCAGCCCTCTGGCTAACTTTTTTCCATTAAATCTAAATGTGTAGGGTTATCTAAGTAAATTTACATCCCTAAGCATTTGCTTAACCACCTAAGTTATGCTAAAACAAATTCAAAGTTTGACTCCCTAAACTATTAGTAATTCTTGCAAACTACGTACATGTGTGTTTGTTTATGTTTCTAGAGTTTTTGTTTTCAAAATTTGAAAACAATATTTTATTAATTTTAATTTTTTTAATTTTAAAAATAATATACGGTTGATATTGATTTAAATACATTGGAAAGTGTGCGTTTTCATAAACAATTTTTGGAGTTTCTAAACAAATACAAACACTTCTCGTTAATTTTTGTTTGTGAGAAATGCATCTAACACATCCAGGTCTAAGAATTATCCTATGTACCCTTCACACAACCAATTAAAAATGATAAATTTTATACCTTTAAAAAAATTATAATTGTGTTATGAAAATATTTTTATATAATTTTTCTTTCATTTTTTTCTTCATACCATGTCAAAAGAAAAAAATTATGAAATTAATAAAACCTTAAATCTCAAAGCTGCTAAATCTCTTCATCTCTTGTAGCCTTCCAATTTTGTTTTCTTTTGGGATTTAGAAAAAATAGAAAAATGTGGAAGACAATTATTATTTAAAACTTAAAATTAGCATTAGAACTTATTAAGAGTATTATAATCTTTTCGTTTGTATAAAAAATTTATTATTTTCACATGTTTTTGTAAAGGATGTATTGGACATTTCTCAACTTAAATTTGTCAGTCATCCTTTTTGACAAAACAACATCAACATTAAGCGAGATAGACCCAGCCATTATAGATAGTTCAACTTGTTGATTACTTTTCCAATAAATCTTACGGGGATGAATGTTATTTTTTCTTTTATTCATTTTCTGTAGATTGTATGACTAATATAGTAGTCATTTCAATGTCAAATTTAAATTTTTGTGTTATTTCCCCTTTATTTAACAAGGCTGTTCAGTTCAATAATTCTATATTATGATGAAAAATGTATCTCACAAATAACAAACAAAAAACTTAATCACAGTTTCACCTCAAATTTTCAAAACTTGATTAACCTCTAACAATTGTTTTGAAGAAAGCTTCACACAAATATTGAATCTGGGAAAATCTATAGGCTGGCTCTGTGGTTTAGTGGGTTGAGCAACACTTCTTTTAGAAATTATTCATTTTGTTCTTGTCAATTAGTCTCTAGCTACGACATGCTTGTCATGAGTAAAGGGAATCTTATGATATTCCCTGTATTCACAGTATAGTTATTTTCAATTAATTATCAATTAGGCTTTCTACTTTTCCACATTTTGCAGAAGCTAGCTTGTTTCTTGTCCTTTGTTTCTAGTAATTCAAAGCTGCTGTTTGATAAACATACGGGCATATCCAAAAGGAACAAGGTACCTAAATTTTCCCCTTGATTCATTTCAGTCCTTGTTGACTCATATTTTTATTCGTTTGTTTTTTACTGTTAATTTTTGCTTTCTTGAAAACAGAGATGGAAATTGCAATAGCTATAATATCAAAAGTTGGAGAATACCTGGTGGAGCCAGCTATAAACCAAGTTCGTTATTTATTATGTTTCAAGACCATCATTCAAGATCTTGAGGGAGCAGAAACTAAGTTAGAGTTGGAACAGGTTCGCATAAAGCAAAAAGTCGAAATAGCGAAAGATAATACTCAAACAGTTGAGAAAGATGTAGAAAAATGGCTAATTGATGCAAGCAATACCCTGGCAGAAGTTCAACAATTGAAAGGTGACATACAATCAAACAGTACTTGCTTTAAAGGCTGGTGTCCGAATTGGGGTTGGAGATATCGACTGAGCAAGAAAGCAGTCAAGAAGACAAGTATGATGTTGAAGCTACAAGACACTGGAAATTTTGATAGTGTAGCTCATCCTGCCGCTCTACCAGGCATAGAATTTTCAGCCCCCAAAGATTTTGAGCTTTTTCGGTCTTCAAAATCTGCTTTTGATAGTATTATTGAGGCACTAAAAAATGATAAGATCGATGTGGTTGGATTGTTTGGGATGGGCGGAGCAGGTAAAACGACCTTGGCAAAAGTAGTTGGTAATAAAGTCAAAGAAGATAAGATTTTCGATGAGGTTGTGATGGTTGATGTATCCCAAACTCCAAACTTCATAAATATTCAAAGCCAACTGGCAGCCAACTTAAGTTTGGAACGTTTGGAGCAAGGTGAAGAAGAAAGAGCAAAGCGATTGTACTTGAGATTTACAGGCACTGAAAAGAAGATCCTTGTAATCCTTGATGGTGTTTGGGAGAAGTTTGAATTGAAATCTAAGTTAGGAATTCCATTTGGCAGAGAAAACAAGGGTTGCAAAATTCTTATAACCACCCGCAAACAAAATGTATGTACTGCTATGGGGTGTCAATCGCGAATTCCACTTGATCTATTAGATGAAGATGAGGGATTGGCCTTACTTAAAAGGCATGCTGGAATTGATATTGATTCCCTCACCTTGAATGCTCTGGTGATTGAAGTTGCAAGAGAATGCAAGGTTCTTCCACTAGCACTTGTAACTGTTGGATGTGCTTTAAAAGAAAAAGGTGTCGATGAATGGAAACTGGTGTCTCAAAAGCTAAAGAAGTCTAAACTTGTCGACATAAATAATGTCCTCGATGTTGATGTGGATGTTTATGCTTGTCTGAAATTGAGTTACGACTATTTGAAGGGTAAGGAAACCAAATTATGTTTCCTGATGTGTTCATTATTTCCTGAAGATTATGAAATTCCTTTGGAAAACTTTTTTAGATATGGAATGGGGCTAGGTTTGTATCAAGATGATGTCTCATTTGAAGAAGCAAGGAGCCAGTTTCATGTAATGGTTAATAGCCTCAAAGCTTGTTGCTTGTTGTTAGATGGTGGTGAAGAAGATTGTGTGAAAATGCATGATATGGTTCGTGATGTCGCTCTTTGGATAGCATCCCAGGGGGAGAATGTATTCATTGTAAAGGCTGGTATGGGATTGACTAAGTGGCCAAAGGTGGAAAGCTTGGAAAATTGTACAGCAATCTCCTTGATGGCCAATGACATGAAAGAGCTTCCTGATAGTTTGTTTTGTCCAAGTCTTGGGATTTTTCTAGTGAAAGGTGCAGGCTCTCGAGCAGAAGTTCCAGAAGAGTTTTTTAAAGAGATGAAAGGACTAAAAGTTCTAAATCTGAGTTATTGCGACCTGTCTCTGAGATCACTTCGATTCTTGACGAGTCTCAAGACACTAGAGCTGATACATTGCAATTTGAGAGACATCTCTTCCCTCGGGAAACTAAATAGACTCGAGATTCTCAACTTCAAATATTCCTATTTTGATGAATTGCCAAGAGAACTAGGTGAACTGAGTAAATTAAGATTGCTGGATTTGGATAATTGCAATCAACTGGAAAGAATTTCTTCCAATGTGATACAAAGATGTTCTCAACTAGAAGAATTATACATCATTGGTCGCTATACAAAATGGGAGGTTGATGAAACAAGTGAAGAAAGGAGCAACGTAAGCCTCTTGAAGCCGAATTCTTTATCTTGCCTGGTCAGATTGCATTTGGAAATATATACTCCATATCTTCCAAAAGACTTTGCTCTTCCAAATTTGGAAAGGTATGTGATTTGCGTGAACACTTATTATGATGAACCATACGTAAGGGCTTTAGAAATCTCAGAAATTGAAACAACCTCACCCGTTCCATTTCAAGCATTATATCATAATATAGAGTACGTTTCTTTGCGGTACATAGGAGGCGTACAAGAAGTATTTCAATTTGAAGGGCTT
The DNA here is from genome assembly GCA_013180625.2 of Boswellia sacra. Taxonomy (NCBI): domain Eukaryota; kingdom Viridiplantae; phylum Streptophyta; class Magnoliopsida; order Sapindales; family Burseraceae; genus Boswellia; species Boswellia sacra. The sequence continues at coordinate 158,042 of SNVD02009719.1, forward strand.
TGTTATACAGGGGACGAAAAACATGCGGTGCTACCAAGTTTAACCAAGTTAGTCTTGGAAGGCTTACCCCAGTTGATCTGTATATGGAAGGGTCCCACCCAATTTTTAATCCTCCAAAGTCTTAAATATCTTAAGATAGATCGGTGTATGAAAGTGGAATATATATTTCCAATCTCTATTGCCCGAAGTTTGGTAAAACTTGAAGAGCTTTATATACAAAATGCTAGTCAGATAAAACAAGTCTTTTATAATATGGATGATGGGAGAAAAGAACACAGTGTTCCAGGGGATGGAAAAGACGACATTGTCCTCCCTAAGTTAAAAAAGTTGAAGCTTGATGAACTTGAAAACCTTATTAGCTTTTATCCAGAAAATTATCATTCGACTTGGCCAGCCTTGGAAGAGTTCGAAATATGCAACTGCTCTAATTTGGGCATATCTTTCATTGCCGAAGTCAATATGCAAGATCTAGGAGAGGTACATTTTTTTTTTTAATTTCTTTTACCATTTTCTCTGGAAAAATTAGAATTTCTTTTTAATTACAGTAAGTGTCATGCTACATAATGCAAAATATAGTAAATCTTTATCTAATATACATTTAATTTCATTTACCATGGTAGATATAACTGGAAATGGACTTCGTGATATTAACCTCGATATAGCTTGACTTTAGTTTCTAGAACTTCATGTAGAAATTAAGTATTAGTTGTTAATCTATTTTATCGATTTGATAGAAATATTCAATATAATATCTTACCAATTTATTTAATCTATCCTTTAAGACAGTCAGCTTATAAATTATAATTTAAATATGAACATGATTTTGTCTTGTTTAAAGTTAGAAATTTTAAAATAAATTGACATGGTTTTTATTTAATCGAGCTATCAGCAACAGTTATTACTATTATTATTACTATCTTTAAACTTGGTTCGCTACAACGATCGAATATTGAAATATAAATTTTGATGGCTAAACTTGAATTAATTAAGATTACAACTGGACTTTTAGGTTTCCTTCCAAATTGCAAGTAACATTCGTGTTTTAATTTTATTTTAAATATTAACATTATTTTAACTAGTGACCAAAACCTCACGTATTTTAAAAAATATTTATGATTTTAATTTCTTTAAATATTTCATACCAGTCATACATAGTAATTTCATTAACTGATCTAGTTAATTTACTAGATTTTGATAAATTTGCGTGAGTTGTATTTTTTCTCCAGACTTTACGGGTTTTAAGACTGCAAGGTTGCAAGCAGCAATTGTTTAAAAAGATTTGACTGCTTAGAGGATAGGCATGTCTAAACTTGAGTAATTTTGGGAATGATCGATGCAATGTATACGTTTTCTAAAAATTTGAATATTAATTGTTTAAAAAATTAAAGTAAAAAAATCATAACCAAACGTAATTTCTTACTTACTTGGACGTTTTATAGTAGATCTAAAATTTTTTCTAATACATTAAATTATGTATAAAATTAGAGATAAATAAATGATAACTTTTACATAGAGTTTTCTTTTTATTTTCTTTAAACGTCAACTTTTTAATCACAGTGAGTTGTTATGTTATATATTGGTAAATATAGTTAATCTCTATCTAAAATGCATCTAATTTCATTTAATATGGTATGCAGAAATGTGGCTAGAAATTGACTCCGTGCCTTAGATATAACTTCACGTAGACATTAATTATTAGTTATTGTTAATCTATTTTATCAATTGGATAGAAATATTCAATAATAATGCCTAATTACCAATTTATTGAATATCTCCTTTTGAACGGTAGGCTTATAATTAATAAATGAATATGATTTTGTCTTGTGAAAAGTTAGAAAATTTTAAATTAAATTGACGTGGCCTCTTTACTTAATAAAGCTATCGGCGGTAGTTTATTATTGTTATTATTATTATTATCTTTAATATCTCTCAACTTGTGTTCATTATAACGAGTATTAAAATTTAAATGTTCATAGCTATTACCATAAGGGTATTAAAATCATAATTAATGGCATGCACCATTCTAATATTATAAAATTCAATCGAGATTGATCTTGTTTGCAGGTTTCGTTGTAAATAACATTGGCGTTTTAATTTTATTGTCGTGCCCATGACTTATTAAAAATAACAGGTTGTTAAGTAGTGAAAAAAATTAACGTGACATGTTTTTACAAAATTATCTGATTTTAATTTCGTGAAATATTTTAAAAGAGTTATACATAATAATTTCATTAATTAATTGCGTGACCTGTTTTTTCAGACCTTACGGGTATTAAAAGTTGCAGGTTTCAAGCAGCAATTGTGTGATGGAATTCTTGGTTGTTTGAGTGGATATGAGTTCAAGAATTTAGAAGAAATAAGTCTGGTGGATTGTGGAGTAAAAGTGGTATTTGATTTGGAAGGTGTTAATGAACAACAGCGTCAATTATCACTCCCAAGTTTGAAGAAATTGAGCTTGATAGCTATAGAAGAACTAGAACATTTATGGAATGGTCCCACACATCTTTTAAGCCTACAAAACCTTACCATTCTTCGTTTATGTAATTGCGGTCAGGTGAGATATATTTTCACACGTAGTCTTGCTCAAAATCTGTCAAAATTGGAAACGTTGTATGTTAGGGATTGTGGGGAATTGGAGAAAATCATAGTTGAAGATGATGAAGAGGATGATGATATCCAACCTCACCTACTCTTTCCAAATCTTAGACAAATTGATGTTCAGAGGTGTAAGAAATTAAAACGTGTATTTCCTATCACCATAGCCAGAGGTCTTCAACAACTGAAAGAATTAAGACTATGGGGGAGCATTGAATTAGAACAAGTATTTGGAGAGAAAGAGAGAGATAGAGATGAAGGTGGTGAAGTCATGGAGATGGAAGACAAAGCAATCGTGTTGCCTCAACTTCAAATATTGTCATTGTGGGATTTACAAAGGCTGACCAACTTCTGCCCTGTGGGTTATCACTTCATATTTCCATCTTTCATGAATGGAAGGTTAATTGTTAAAGGATGTGGTAAGATAGCGACAAGATTTTCGTGGGATGAAAATAATAGTACTGTTCATGCGGAAGCCCAAGTAAGGAACTACTTCATAACAATAATAATAACAATTATACTTTCCTCAATTATAGTTGATGTTGTTGTTGACCATTCCCATTATTTAAGGATTTTGGCTTTTGGATCAATAATTTCCTCATTGTCAATGCTGATTTCCGTCGTTAATTGTACTCTCTGCAGCCGCCCAAAGAAGGCAGCAACGATGATGATGAAGAGCACTCCATGGACGTGCGATGCTATGGTTCTTACGAATTGAGGGCCTCCTTACCACCATACATGGAACAAATGACAACAGAAGAAATATCACCCAGCAGAAGCAGAAGGGAAACTTGAAGGTAATGTGGCTCGTTTTATTTCACCACCTGCTTGTGAAATTTCCCCAACTACCATGTCATCAATTTCAAAACACAGAATGCTGATTACTGCTTAATGGATTTATGAGGCTTCATCATTTATTCAAATTTATATAACTAGGACATGTATTTATGCATCTGCCATGCCCCTTTTTCTACAAAGATGAATGATTTTTTAATTTGACTTCTGCTTCTTGGCTGCTCTCGTAGTTTGTCGTAAACAAGTCTCTCAAATTTGACTTGAGATTCTGGCATGTTCTGTTGTTTTCTTTTGGAGAGTTTGATTGATCATGATATTTGTTTCTGGATTGCAACAGACCATTATACGGAGTGGAAACAATTTGTGTCTCTTCATAAATTATTTCTGAAAATGGTCTTATACCATCAATTCACTCCATTTTCCTCAGTAAACAATTATATTTAATTATCTATGATCTGAGGATCATTTGAAATAATGGATACATGCACAATCATGAATCTATAAGATTTGTGAAAATCTTCTTGCTAAAAGCTGTTGAAATTTTTGAAAGTTACATAACCCCTCACCTCATATCTTTGATGAAGTCTAAATTAGCTCTCTTTGATGTTATATTTAACCATCGTATTAATTGTTTAAGATATATTTTGGGTCCATATATATATATATATATATATATATATATATTTTTTTCCGCAAATCTGTTATTTCCATGGCAATTTCCGTTATTAATTATATACAGTTTCTGCAGCCACCCAATTCCAAAGAGGCCGCCAAAGATGATGAAGACGCACATTTCCCTGTACACTCTTGCCATGTACATCATTTGGAATTTTAGTAATGGTTTTGACTCCTTGCGGGCAAAATTACCGCCATAAATGGAAAAGTTGACTAGCGAGTGATCCCTCAGCTCAGCGGAAGCTAGCGAATAATAGAACAACATGGAACTTGAAGAAATGGTTGCCATTACTAAGTTAATGTGGCTTTTTTCTAGTTGCTTTGTTTTTGGATCACTCTCATGCAACACCCTAATAGAGTTTATTCATTGTATACTGAAACAACACCAGAGCTGTCAATCTTATATACGTACACACCAAAACTGGAGGCATCTTGGATGTGCAATTCTACTGCTTTGTCAGCCGTCCTTGCAAAGACAATCGATTTGGAGGATGCGTATATAAACCAAAAGGAGTTGTTCTGTTTCTTGCCAAGAAGACAACTTTCTGTGTCTTGACCATCACCATTGGCTTTTAAACTAACTTGATCCACAGAAATTTATCCCTGATCATGAATGAAGTAAAGCTAAGCTCCAAGGTTCCGTACTTTTAAATTTTGATATCACATTTATTGTCATGGAATTTTTATATGTTTTTTCATCCTATTGATGTTCGAAACTGAAATTTTTTTCCTTTACACTGCCCCAAATGTCTCGTCTGTTTATATTCATGTGAATTCAATCAGCGTACTTCGGTGGTTCATGGGGAAACACATCATTTAGGCTCTTGTGAGTAGGTTATTCGAATTTTTGGTAAAAGGGCAAACATAGAAGATTTAAAAAAAAAAAATTATAACTTTTTGAAAAAGTAATTTACCAACAAATCTGAATGAATTATTATAATTATAATATTTACAACATTGTTGTATAAACATATAACATTCTTGACGAAAAACGTAAATACGGTTTTGAAAAATAAAAAATAGAGAGATTTCTTAAAATGCAACTTCATAACTTAACAAAAATAAGAATGATAAATACAAACAGAATTTCTTACAAGAACATGAAAATGATAATCTTTTAGTTAATTTTAATACATTTTAGAAGTATAACAAACAAAGGCTAGCAAAGGTCTGCTCAAAGTCTTCTGGTAATCATATAAATAAAATTATCATTTAACATTAAATTATAATTACCTTATGAATCCTTAATACATTGAACGATGAGACGTAAATATATGCAAAAACAAGAGAAATAATAACTAACTGAACAACATATATCAATCATACAAGACTGCTTAATTGTCAAATTCATCATTATCTCGACACAATTTAATGCCTGCGCTCGTGGCTGATGGTTTAAGCCACCAAAGTTCATCCCACGGCTTTGCAGCAACAAACATAAAGAACACAGAGAACACTCTATGTGGACTTCATTCGATTTCTCAAGATCAAGTCTCGTGATACAGGGAAAGTTAACCAGTTGCCAGTAGCAGCATGGATGGCAGCGCTTGCATCATGAGGCATAGAGCTACCTGCATAAATTGGGTTAATGGGGGGAATTCTTCTAGGGTATATCCTACCTGAAGCCTCCCGGCTTTCTGCTGATTCATTTCCATTTCAATTTTTGATGGCGTGACTATGCGTTGAGAACCACTTCGCCAAAAGTTGAAACATGAATGGTGTACAAAACCATAATGACCAAGGTGCTATCTGCTAAAACCATTTGCAAGATCATGGTTATGCTTCCTATGTTTCTTCTTCGAACCCTTCTCTTTCCTTGAGCCACTTTCTTCACGCCTCTCCATCACAATTTCTTTACCCTTCTTACTAGACTTCTCTTTAGAAGAAGTTTTCCTCTTCTTTCCAGAAGATTGTGCACCACCATCTCCACGGGGAAAAGACTCTTCTTCATAATCTGACTGCCAATTGCACAAAATCTCTTTCTGATCACCATAGTCTGTCTGTAAAGGCTCCCCAGCTCCTGGAAGCAAGCTGTTAAAAGTTATCTCACCATTTGAACCTCCCTTGCGCTCCAGCAATACAGGGTCAGGCCTAATTATGGTACCAAGAATGCTTCTGTTGGGCCCTAGGCTCAAGATAGTCTTCGGATTTGTCAAGGTTGTAAATGCCAGTACAAAAGCTGATTTAATCTGCAAGAGAAGAAATGTTCCTGTCCTAATAAGCGTGCCCAAGGTTCTCAGCCCTAATAATTTGGCCTAATACAATCCTGATGTTTAGACATAAAACTTCACGATTATATAAGGCTTAAAAAAGTATTCAATATAAAAGAAAAGAGCTTGCGGCCATGGCAGAGCAAAGGCTCCTTCACATGAAAGGTAGAGGCAGGGAGGAGAGAAGCGGGTAAGTTGCTAAAGATATTAAGGCCCCTGCAGTTTCAGTCATCTTTACTGCAATCAAACTATGTATGGGCAAAGCTTGCAAGTATTATAGGGAAAAAAGAAGCCAGAAGACGCAAGTTAGGAGTCTCAATTTCGATCCCCAACCACTTCCATATCATAGACCTTTGACATTACTTGCCAATTACCAGGATGATACAGAAACTAGTGAAGTAATCAAAAGGTTAAAAGACAATTCCAAGGCCCCACTCACCCCAATAAAACAGAAAAAAGGGGAAAAAATGTCAGAGCAAGAAAGAGGGATAATTTAGCATGTTACTGAGAGAGTTCTCATCAAGTTCATGCTATTTGCATAAGACACAACAGACTGGAAAGTTTTACGTATAACATATTTCTTTCACAACTTTCGTGGAAACAAGAACAGAATGTGCCACAAGGGATCCATAGTTGATTATGAAATGAAAGGATTGCAAGGACTTTCATAAATATTTAAGGCTGAATATCTCATGTATTTATAACTTTCTTTTTGTTTTAATATTTACTTATCAAATGCTAATCAAACCAAAAGGTATGCCCTGAATATATGTGTGAATTACTGCTAGGCCCTACATTAAGCAACACAATTAATTTCATATACCTGCAGAGAAATAGAAGCAGAACCGAATAGAATAATAACCACATTGTAGAACAAACCTGGAAATAATTGAAAGAGTTCTTCCCAATGTCGTTATCCGGTGCCTATTTCATCACAAAAATAACAGTTTAGTCAAAGCCAACATAAGGAAGCAAGCCAATGGTCACCTCCAGCACGCTCCATCTCTAAGCCTGATAAGGCATGCCACTAAAAAGCAGAATTAGTAACAAGGCCAAGGTTAAATACTTTTTAGCTCTTAGGCAAATTCTAAAATGAGGCTGGAGGTGGACCAAGCTTTTCAAGGAGCCTGCTTAAGATTTTATAAGCTTTCTAAAAGTCCAGCTAAATCCTCAGAAGAAGTAAATGGTAAAATCAAGAAAAGCAACAAACCGGAAATTATCTAAAGGGCAAACATTATCGACATCCTTGAATTTTTTGGAAGAAGGTCCAATAAATTTTGTAGATTCATCTCAAAAGAGCCCTTAAGATCAGTTTATTCCCACAAATACAATTTGTTAGAAAGACTCAAAATCAAAAGTCAACGACAAAACTGAACTATGAGAGGCTTTTGTGGTGGATTTTAAAACATAATGGACCTTAGTGTCAATCCATCAAAAATCATGTGTCTAAAATATTTATCCTAACCAAAATCCTCATTCTTTTCATTTCCCAAGTAGTCCTAGAAACAATACACAAGAAGTTAATATCTGAAATGTAACCTGTGGGTCCTCAATGGAAATGAGAAACGGTCGTCCCCTATTTGTAAACCTATAAGAAGAAGAACAAAGTAAAAGGGCCAAGTTAATAAATAATCACAAATTAAAGTGGAAAGGTAAACATCCCTTTATAGTAAAGTTGTTTTTTCATTTTACCCTTTGCAACTCTTCTTAAAGAAGGTGCCAGCCCCTTTGCACGATACACCAACATCAGTTGTGTTCAATTTGCGTCCATAAAATTCAAAAAAGTGTACCTACTTTTTGAATCAATATATTAGCAAGAAAATAGACAGTCATATTATCTTAGGCCCTGAAACATAAGTTTCAAATTTCCAGATTATGACTTGAAAAATTATCCTTACCAAACTAGATTCCTTAATCCATGTTTGTTATGTTATAATATTTTTTTCCATCAATTTCAGGAGATAAGGGCATGCCACTATTGCATAACCTTATTAATAAGGCTTGATGACTAAAAAAACAGCATGTCAAGGCACCAACATGAATGAAGAGCAAGAAATATACATGTATAAGAAAATTGCAATAGCTGATAGAACATACCAAAAGGACCCCCAAATTATGTTCAGGAGAAGTTTGACCCTGGAAAAGATTCTGCAACATCAAATGCACCATATAAACAACCATCTAACAAAATGCATAAAGCTATGCCCTAACGAATCGTTAGTCTACAAGCAATGGCAGAAACTTCAGAACAAATTCATACAAAATAACTGTAATCTAAAGAGAGATTGAAACACTCAAAAGGCTAGCACATAAGAGAGAGATTTCAATTATTTATATCAAATCTAAAATTAAGGGCTCATCATAAAGAAGTCTCTATATTCAGATGTGTGAAGATGAAGCCTCCACTGTGATCCACCCCCCAGTTCAATTGACAAACTACCCCATTGTGTCACAATTGCATAGCAGAAAGCTTCCCATATTAACTTGTTTGTCATGATAATTGACCTTCACAAGCCCTCCTAAAGTAGAGAATATCCATGCAAGTGTAGAACAATGTAATCTAAAGGGTTGGAATGAGCCAATTCTTCTCCATTCTGGTTTGCCAAAAGTAGGAGACAACTGTTCATATGCAGTAGCCTAATGCACTGCAATTGTTGGTCCAGGAATAGGTTGTGTACGATAAACTGGATCTATGAAGATCCACTGACCAGAACTTATTGGAGACAACATGCTCATATGACATCAAATTGCCATCTCGAAGTTTTAGTCTAGTTTGGGGAATTAAATCATTGATGCGTGGTTAGATAACCCCAACCCAGATCACACTGTCAAATCTTGAACTGAAGTTCAGATACTAATACGGCTCACTAAACCCTACTTAAAATTCTTGGATAATTAATTATATTTAATAACACAAGATATGAGAAAAAATCTAAATAAGAGGGACCACTTAGTGGGTGCAAACTAGTGATTCCATCATGAATCTTACCTTCAACACAGCCATTAACATGGTAAGGAGTGCATATGAACCAATTCCACCAGAATAGACCTGCATAATTAAAAGAAAATCTAAAACTAGGCAGATGGAAAATAGCCTGAAGGAAGGAATGACAAGCGCAAACTTTAACCTCGTTCAACTCTCTCTGCTGTAAAAAAACTTTCAAGATCAAACATAATGGACGTAATTGAGGCCACTTAGATAATGCATCCTGTAAAAAGGTATTGAATATATAAAAGATCACAAAGTACATAGTATTGAATTAAAAATAAATAACTAAAAAATAAAAAGATACAATACTGTTTAAAGAAAAAATATTAGCTAATAAATTCACAAAAGCACGAAGAGTTCAATCTTATATGCCACACTGAAATATTATTAGTCATAGGCATGCTACATCTGAAAATCCAAAAGTAAAAAATTCATCCTAATAATAGTAACCAACTGCATACTCACCCTATCAGTTTAAACAGAAGATGGAGACATCATGAAATCTAAAACTGATAAAATAAGGAAAAAAACTATTCAAGGCCACACATTATAAGCTCCCTTTAGGCTATAAAGCAAAATGATGGAGACATCAAGCAAACTGACCATGAAGGTACAAAAAAAATCATACTGAGACTACATATCTGAAACATGAGAGATTTAGTAACTTTAAAATTTGCAAAAAATTAAGCAAAAGTCTCTCATTTTTATCCTACATTGACTTCAAGAACAGCAATGAAACAGCACTTAATAGGTCACTATGGCCTCCAGTTTAGCAGATATAAAAATTCTCCACAAATTCCACGGGAAAACATTTTACCACTTATTTCCACACATTCCCATCTTTTCTTCAACATCAACATGTGCATGCTTGTGCAAGCAGAATAGAAGCTAAAACAACTTTCAGCATCAACATAACAAATCTCAACAAAGATAGGTATAATTTTAAACAAGAAAACACAACATTTAGAGTCAAAAATACTTTCTCATATATAAAAATTATCAAAAAAAAAATTGACAGCACCCCTTAGGGCCAGAGACAAGACAGGTAAGACATAAACCTTGATGAATTCAGCAGCTATTGGTCCATTTTGAGCATCAAAACTGTCATCCAAAGGGAAAAACATTGGTCAGTATACCCAACAACAAACACAAGCAAATAAGTGTTCTCATAGGATGCACAATAAGCTTGTTTTCAGACCAAATAGCTATATATGATGCATTCAAAAAAAAAAAGAAAAAACCTGCTACCAAATCAAGACTACATTGAGTTTCAACTTCCCAACATAATTGGACTTCCCATATTTTTTGTAGAACTCAAAACGTTAAACCAGAATATAAAGAAATTTAGGATGATGGTAAATGGTTTCCACTAGCAATGATCTCTTTCGGAGTATTACGACAATTCGGTGTAAACCTATATTAAGCAAACTCTGGTTCCGCTCTCAGCCTAGTAAACCAGAATCTCCGAAGTATGGCATGCCATCCTTGTAACATTGGCTACATATACATGGGGTCAAGCATGAGCATGCTTTAGGAAAGATATTAAAAGACCTCAAAATCACACACATCATAGATGCAATGTGCCTTCAGATGCAACTGATGCAAAAGGATAAGTAGATAAACCTTATATCAAATGCAACACCACTTTTTTTCTCAATGAATTTAATGATTGGCACACGAGCCTTTGCAATCACCTTAGCAAAAAAAAAAAAAAGATGACTGTCAGATTTCAAAATCTTTTATAAGAATAGATAAAAATGGCAAACAGAAGCATGCCTGTATCTTCTTTGCAATACCCCTTTGAGATAATGCCCTAGAAAGAGCTTGCAAACCAAGTTGTGGGTTTTTAATTCCAGATCCCAAAATCACAACCTGTGGTTACAAGCAATTTCCAAAGGGTTCAATCTAGTTGATCAATCAAACTTCTCAATCCTTGAATATTAAAATGCAGATCCTAATTAAATATACAAGAAAGGCTGAAAATAATAAATTAAAAAAAAAAAGAACGAACATTTAATCAAAGTCACCACTTCAACAAAGAGAAAATCATCATACTTACATCAATATCACTCGTTGGAAGATAAAGGCCAGTCCTGAATGAACCAAAAACCTCAGGCTATAAAACAAATCATAGTAAGACAACCACACCACCTTTTGAGCTATCACTAAACCAAAGAGTTTTTAGCTAGAAAGAGAACATAAGATCAAACCTTGCAATTGGGCCATATGTATTTAATAACATTAAAAACAGAATCTACTGCAGCGTTGCGTAGAGCTAGCTCTTCTGATGTCGGAGACAGAAAATCACAAAAATCCACAATCTCTATAGTAATACCCATAAATAAACCACTAGTCAGAAATACAGGTTTAGCTCTTATTAATATACCATAAACTGTTTAAATTTCTTTTCCACAGGATCTATATACTTGATGGCAACAGCAATGGAAAAGACATAAAATAAAGTGATGCGACAAATTTTTTATGCATGATCCACATATCCTACAATTCATCGAATTGCTGCATGATTAGCGTTACAAATTTGATGCATAATTAGCATTGAGATTTTAAAACAAACGCAGTGACACCATGTCATCAATAAATAATTCGTGAATAACATTCAACAAAGTGCAGTACGGGATTCTAACTAATTTCAGTTATCAGAGGAGCTATCTGACAATTCCTAAAACATTCCAAATTGCATCACATCTATGTAAGTGACCGCACAATGGAGATTGAAATAATTTATCCATAGCAGTTTTCTGTCACACCTTCTACATAATATTAGATTACAGTTTTCTGTTGTCACATCCCTTCATGCAATAAGCATACCGTGGAATCAAACTCAAGCACAATGGTAAAAAATTGGGATTAAATCAAAAGCACAAAACTTCCATCAAAATATTAATTATTTTATTAAAAAAATCAGCGATAAATTCACCTTGCTCAGTCTTACACAAAGCAACAAAAATTAAAACAATAAAACAAAATCCAAGTAATCCCCAATTAAAAACAAAGCACACATTATGCTTTAAGTTGCAAAATTGAACTCACCTTTATGTAACTGAAGCATAGGACTCTTAAACCGACTATTCCCCCTAAACCAGCCGCCCTCCAATCTCGGCTCCGCTTCCTTAGTCGGCGTTTCGGCCTCCTGTTGCCTCTTTGGCTCAACTTCCTCCAATTCTTCAACTCCACTACTATTCACATCCAGCGAGAAAAAATCTGGCGCGGGGGACTCAACGGAAGCGCAAAGGAGATCAGATAACGAAATCTCGTTGCGATATACAGTGTAAGGCTCCAATTTTTCGGGCGGCGGAGATGGAGGGCGAGAAGTGGCATCAGACGGCGAAGAGAGACGAAGTGGGCTTAAGGTTTCGTAGAGTATGTTCTCGGATTGCTCCATTAGGAGAAATTGTGAGGTTTAGGGTTTTGGGGTCTTTGCTATTAAGGGAAGTGAATCTTTCAGAAATGAAACGACAATGAATCGTGCTTTCCGTTGTCGTTTCGATTCAAGGTTTTTTCTCTTTTTTCTTTTTTGAAGAAATTTTTGGGATTCAATATACGTAAGTGAATTAGTTTGACTTACAAAGCCGAATTTTTAGATCCATGTTGAAATAAAATTATTATTCTATTGTATGGAAACAATATTGAATTTCGATCTTTTCAAATATGAAATTTTAATAAATCTTTTTATATTGATATGAAATATTTGATAATTAATATTTGGAGTTCAGTAGTTTTTTTTTTTTTGCCCTCTTTTAAATGATAGTTTTTTTCCAATTTTCAATGGAATAACAAAATCATATTGCTGTTGATTCTATTCTATCAACCGTGTACAATCTAAAACTAATAACTATTATGATTTGAGATTTTAATTTCATCAACTTTCCCATAATTTTCAATATTCATGAGTACAATTTTGGAGCGTTAAAAGCATATTAAAAATAAAATTTAACTAGTTGCACGAGATGATAATATCAATTAATTAACCCAAGTCTTCGTAGAATTGATTGTTTAAGTTATATAAATAATAGCATGTAGTTAGCGTTAATTTTGTTTAATAACCCTATAAATAACAATAAACTATTATTTTGATTATCTAATCATTTTAGTCTCGTCCCTTTTAAACACAAGAAATCAACTCATTTTTATTCCTTCTCTAATATTTTTATTCCTGTGATATTGGATTTGAGGATTTTTTTTTAATTATGACATATCGTATAAACTATTAAATATTGCAATTGAATTAGCTGGCAAATATTAATCAATAATCTAAAATTGTGTCGAAACTTGTACCTTAACATAAACAATGTGTTTCTAGTCTACATTTACCATACTTGTGAGATTTGAAAACACTATCATACACCCAAATAATAATAAAAAAAAAAAGCCCTCTAAGATTAACCCCTAATTTCACTTTACATTAAAAATAGTAGTAGATATAAATATCTAGACTTATTCTATCCTCTTCCACAACATATTTAGTCAGTGCATCTTGAAATCGCAAAATTGTGCTTAAAAATCAAGATAGTCACTAAATTTGTCGAAAGGGACTCCATTCCAAGCAAAGGGAATATCAGTGATTCTGATGAAATTATAATAATCTATAATTAATAGAGATTAATATACCTTCAACCATTACAGGTCTTAATCTGCATTCACAATCGCTCCCTAGCTAATCTTCCCTCTATGTAGATCTATTGTAGTTCATAGAGGGACGAAGCTAGCCACCTTATATCATCCGGTAACACAACCCATTGCTAAACATTATAATTGGTCTCTTAAAGTCTCTGCTCATCTTGATCAGACCACCAACTCAATTGATACCTGCCTCATAAGTTTGATTCTCTTCTTCTTCTTTTATCGCGCTCTTGATTGGTTTCTTATCTGGCTTGGAAGGGATGACGTCGAATATGATCTTGAATTAGGAGTAGTGCCTCATCATTCTGCAGCAGATAGTAATTTATGGGTGATAGAGATTGTGAACAGGTTCGTGCAGGCCACAGATGATAGACAACGGCAACAGCAGCTGCAGGACTTGAGCAACATGCCACGGCTTGTGAATTACAGACGGCAGGAAACAACATCAACTTGTTGTATGTCAGAGTGTGCTATTTGCCTGGATGATTTTGCAGATGATCAAGCTTGTCGAGTTTTCCCTATGTGCAAACACATTTTCCATTTACATTGCATTGACAAGTGGTTGAATAATCATGAAACTTGCCCACTTTGCCGGAGCTGCATCTTATATGTATGAGTTGTTGCAAATATAGAAATCTGTATTGAATTAGTTTGTAAACAAATATATGCATAATGCTTATGTTAAATTTTGTCAACTTTCTGCGGCCTGAGACATTAATCTTCTCCTGTGGTGCATGCAGTGGAGACTGGAGAGCCTATAAGACAGTCATTAAAATTTTTTTTTCCGTATATCTTGGAGGATTCAAATTTTGAAGTCTAATCCCTCAAACATTACTTTTAGTGGAAGAAAGAACATCTATCTGGTAGGATTTGGGATATAAAATCTTCTAAATTCTGATGTTTGAATCTGATAATTATACTAATTATTAGAGGATTGGGGTATCCGATTCAGAAGGTTAACCTCATTGCATTAGGTGAAATGATCTATATATATCATTCTTCTATACTGAAATGGCCAAACCCTCTTAACCATCCAACGTGACACGAGTCTTACAAAAGTCAACCGAGCAAATTTCTGGGTATATATAGTGAGCGGGAAGCCATATGGTAATCATTGCATACACAATATTTGAATATGGTTAATTGGTTATTGTGGTTATCCCATCTAATGCTCAAGAGACATTCAGTTGATCATAATTGTACCCCTTCACAATTTAGGAAAGAGTAACAAACCCAGATAATCCCCGCAACCAAAACTCCACAAAAAGGTTTAACAAACTTTCCCGTTTAAAACAGGTTGAAGTTACAAACCCTCAATAAAATATTAAGGTGACAATGGAAGCAACCATTGGAATTGCAAAAGAGAAAACGAGCATAGAGCTCGTTAATTTTTCAACATTTTGTTTCAGGGCCTTGGATGCAGTAGCTCCCAAGTCTGGCTACCAAAACCTGCATCCAGGTCCATTTTCTTATTTTTTTAAATTTCCATAGTTGATTTATTTTCTCAGAAAATTTTTAATTTCCTGAAATAACGATTACTGCAACCCAGTTCATCTAAATTTACCGATTTTTTCCTTCTTTTGGCCCCAATGAAAAACCAAGTTAATAGCCATGCATAGCCAGGCTTGCATACACTGATGCATGAAGCATGGACAATTTTGCCGAATATTCCCTGTTATCTCCACCTCCTTCGTCGGATACGAATACCCCTCAATCTACATCAGTTTTTTATCTTGAATTATCAGCAATGCTCTTTATCTGCCTTGTAATTTCTCTGCTTTTCCTCATACTACACATAAATCGTCAAAGAAACCACACTCGTCCCCAAATCCACGATCCTGACCGTAGTGAATCTGATCCTGAAGCAGGAGAAGGGCAGGGAATAGGGCAGGATGCCTTGGAGAAATTGCTTCCACTTATAAAATATGGACAGCACAAGAAATCACCAAGCTCAAGCTACTGTGTCATCTGCTTGGAAAGTTTCACAGATGACGAAAGTTGTCGAGTTTTTCCGGTGTGCAACCACATTTTCCATTCTGGTTGCATTGAAATTTGGTTGAAGGATCATCTTACCTGCCCAGTTTGTCGAATTAGCTGCCAGGCCCAATCTCCTGTATAGTAGTGCTGTGACCTGCATGACATATGTTGCCAAGATGAGATTAATTTGTAACTCGATCAATATATTAAATTTTTCCCTCAAGATGAGCTTGCTGTTTTGCTTAACAATAGATCAGAAGTCCTAGATCAATGCAAGTTTTAAATTTTAAAGCAGTTTATTGATACTTTTTCTCGTATCAACATTTTTTTTCTCGTTTTCTTTAAGAGAAATAAAGCAATGAATTCTTTTTGTTTTTATTTTTGAATGAAGATGTCATTTTTTTTTTAAGTCCTCCTTTGTTTTTTATTTTTGCCTTCAAATAATGATACGAGAATATAAGATGACATAACTATGCTTGTCATCCATGATAAGGCGATTTGATTGACAAGTCACACATGGTCACATCCTTCTGTGTAGGGATGTGCGTGGTTTGGTTTAGGTGAATTTGGATATTCATATTGTTCAAAACCAACTAACTTATATTAAAAACTCAAATCGAGCCAAACCAATTCAATTTGGGTTAAATGGAAAGACTAAAAATAAAGATAAATAAATTATTTTTAATATTTATCATTAAGCAAAAAGTTAGACTAATTCTTGTCCAAATTAACAAATTATCATCCTCCAAGCCAGATAAAATTGCACATAAAACATCTACTTATGCATGAAATTAAAATAATATCAATAAAGAAACAACTCCATACTCTTTGAAAATAACAATAAACAATTTTTAAAATATAAAATGAAAAAGATTACTAATATTAAACATCTTTTACCAACTATATGAGTAACTAACTCAATAAAAGATGCTTAAATTGTATATTATATTCTAAGAAGCATACAAAGAAATATGGAATATGAAAACTAACATTAACCATTATTATTTGACAAAGATTAACATTTTAGGTTTCGTTAGGAAAATCAAATCCAACCCAAATCATAAAATATTCCGGTGGCAATTATACAGCCTAGATCAATCCAAATAAATATTAAACACAAAACCAACCTGCAAAATTTGGTTTAGATAGATTTGGTTTTTCAGGTTATAGGTAACTTGTACACCTCTACTTGGGAGTTTTGGATGACAAATCTTTTTGTGCCGTTCAAGTTAATTTTTAAGAAAATAATGCCATGACAAGTGGTATCAATTTTGAACGTGTAGACTATTAAAATAATTTGTAAAACGTTTGGAGATCGAGTTGCTAATTTGAAATAAAGTTTTGAAATTAATGTATAATATTGCTCATTAAATGAAGATATATAAGTTTTCATTTGTTAGGGTGAGCAGGGCTGGACTTGGACCTATGTGATGACTAGGGTGCTTTGGCACTCTAATGGGCCATTTGGTATAAGATGTTGGAAACTTAGAAACGGGAATCTGAATGCAACGCCGTGTTTGGTAAGCTTGATTACTGTTTTTAACTCAGGAATTTCATTTTCCCATGAGTTTCTGATTACCGCCTCTTGGGGTAATATGAAACCCGTCGAAAGGTTAAGTTTCAGATTCCAGGAATCCCAATCCGTCTCTCTTCTCCCTTGTCTCTCTCTCTACTTGTCTTTCTTCTGTCTCTCATCTCTCAATCTCTACCTCTCTCTCCCCTTTCCATGATCTCTCTTCTCCCTCACGTCTCATATCTGCCTCTCTTCTCCCTTTCTCTCTCTACTTGTCCACCGCCTCCATATCCGCCTTCGACTCCATCAAGTTACCCCTGGATCGACGCCTCTGCCTCTCTCTCTTCTCTCTCTCCTTGCATGGCGACTTTGCCTTCTATGTTCTTTCTTCCCTAACATATTCTGATTGTTGAATTGAGGTGGTTGATGGTTGAACTTGATGATGCAGGAGTGAAATTGGGTGATTTAGATTGTTGGTTTTTGGGTTGAATTGCCGGTGGTTGGAGGTGGTGGCGGCGACGGATGGTAGGTGGAGTGTGAACGTGGGTTAGTTTTAGAAAAGTTTTGTGGGTGATTGTGAACTGCGGGCTTGGAATTTTACTATTTGGGATTTCTGGGTTTGGAATTGAAATTTCTGAATTTCTGTATTTGTGAATTTAATTGGATTAACCATTCAAAAACGGTTTGGAACTTAACAATTCCGTTGGTTGTTTTTTAATATCTGTTACCATGTTCTCATATAATCTTAATTTTATTATTATTATTATTTTTTACAAATGATTGGCTTTGTTTTTCTTTTGGTTTTTCAAGTTACTATTTTTAATTTTTTTCTTTTTTACTTTCGTTCTCTTATCTCTTTATTTTTATTTTTTTTAAAAAGAGTCTTTTGAACTGAAACCTTGATTTTCAATGACAATATGGTTGTATTAATTGTGATTTTTAAAATATATAAAATAACATAAGTATTTTTGATATATTAAAAATTTTAATTATAAAATTTATTCAAATAAAATCAACACATTCTTATATATAACAAAACACAACAATTTGATTCCTATGACAATATTTCAGTGCGTAACTAAACACATTAATATTTTTTTCGTCAAATCCCATTTCTATATTTCACTTTTCTATAAATCAGATTTCCACTCCCAAGATTCTCACCCTCGAACCAAACAGCTCCTAAGTCTTGAGTCTGAGTCCACAGTCCACACTGGGATGAGACTTTATATTTATATATCCAAAATTATATGCTAATCACTAATTTATAAAATTTTATAAATTAGATTTTTACTCACTTTTTCATTATTCTAAAAGTATTCACATACAAACAACATAAATTTAATACGTTATAACTTAATTAATTGAATGAAAAATACAATAAAAATATATAAAATTTCACAAACTATTTGATATTGATTAACGCGCATACATTTTAGCGATGATTTTTCTATCAAACTAGGTTTCGAAAAAAGAAATATTGTATTTCTTTATTAAATTAAGCATTGATCAATTGGATTTTATTGGCTAAATAAGGTTAATTTTAAAATTATAAAGTTATTGTTTTTGATAAATATCTAATTTTGAAAGTAACAGAATGTATATGAAAAAAATTAGATAAGGAGAGGAGTTTTTTAAGGGCCAAAAATCTCACCCTATTTACAAATTAATTATTTAACTTATTCCTTCCATGAATCATCAATTAATAGCTCTTTGAAGCACATGATCATGTTCACTTAATTTGAGTATTCTCGAATAAACAACAAATAATCATTTTAATGTATACATGGCTGTCGGCATTTGAATTTTAATTAACGTACATTTTAATTAAATGCACGACTATATTGATTACTCACAAATCATACATATGCATCTCTTGATTGATCGAGATTTCATATTATAATACATAAAAATTGAAACTTTTAAGATATTTGAATTTGTAAGTCGTTCTCTGCATTAATTCACCTAATGTTATATATTGTATATGTATTCACCTAATAACCAAAAGATCATAAGAACTCAGAGCCTTTCATATCCAAATAGAATCATATATGTATCTTCTAACAATAGCATACCTTAATTTTGTTGAGAGTTTAATATATACTATTATAGTGGAAGTTCTAAGAAAAAGATGATAATTATTAGCTAATAATAATGACATTGGTTGAAGTGATACATTTATTTTATTATAGTAAGTTTAAATATTGTTTATTTATGGTCTTACAAAAGTCTAACTAATCCAACAGCATTGCAGCTAGCCTTGAAAGTTTATTACCATGTGATTGGAGTTATTTTTAAGAGTTAAAGAGTCTCTAATTTAATTTGTTGAACCCACTCACAAAAAAAAAAAAAAAAAAAAAGCTTGGATTCTTAACAGTTTCCACCTTAATTTCTTCCATTCTAACTAGCTGCCTGATCCTCTTCTATGAAACTGTAATTTGTTTTGATTGATATAACTTCTAAGATAGTTTTAATTAACATGCTTCAAATGTTAAATATAACAATTATTTTGAGTCATTAACATAATCATATCTAGCCGCTTTCTTTGATCAGAAATTTATAATTTAATTTCACACAATAATTACACACCATGGTTGCTGAAGCCTTTAGTCTTCCCTTACCTCCAAATAATTCTCTTGTTTTTGGCATCTTCGCAGCCATTGGCATCATGATTGTCATCTTCATCTGTGGAGTGGCTATCTGCGTTGTGGCCGCATCTTTCATCACATTCATCACTTACATTATCTGCGAGTGCATTTGTTCACCATTTTTCGGAAGGTATGAACCACGAGATCTTGAACTAGGAAGAGCAAATTCTCATCATCAAAGAGCGAGGATCATAACTTATCAAGCCATAGGTATTTCGGATGATGATAATTGGTCGTTGGATTTATTCGATGAACTCCCGAGCAGCATAGAGACAAGAAGAGCACTAAGGCAACAGGCTTTAGAAAAATTGTTGCCACCAGTGATTTATGAAAGCCAAGAAACGTTTTTGCATTCTAGCGAATGTTCCATTTGCTTGGATGATTATACGGATGGTGACTCCTGTAGAGTTTTTCCAGCTTGCAGGCACATTTTCCATTTGAAATGCATCGATCACTGGTTGAGAAATCATCTAACTTGTCCAATTTGTCGTAAATGCATATTAGATCCATAGTTGCAACATGCATGTTTGTAATGTTCATATTAATTTCCCTTCCATGAAAAAAATCTTCGATACGATAGACATACCATGTCATCCGTTTCTCATGATATTTTATATAATGACATAGCTTTTGGATGCATGGAGACTTTGTTAGGAACAGAATTTTGAGTCGTGATGGTGCATTGCACATATATGAATTAATTATTAACAGATTAAAAGAGGACAATCTCATATATTTAGGGTTATTTAATGCACATAGGTATCGATGATTGTTATGCGAATTGTAATTGTAGATATATCAAATAGAGAAAGAAGACAACAGGTTTTGAAAGTTCATGTGCAGCAGTCTATTCAGGACGGGTTCAATGAAAATATAGGCCCAAGGTTTAAATTTTAATTTAGGCCTTGTTATATTTTAAAGATTTGAATGTTGAATTAAGTTTTTGTGTATTCACATTTTAATATTAAATTTATTTGTTATTAAAAATGACAAAATAACAATAAGTTTAATATCAATCTTAATCAATAATTCGAAATAAAAACTAGGGAAAATTAAAAGAAGAGGTAAAATGTATATGTTATAGATTGTTCGTTTTACTCTCCGTTTTTTAATTACTCTTTCTTGACATTTATGATTACTCTTCCCATATATAGAACTACAATTTGTCTCATAAATACATATTTGAGTCACTTGAAATTAATTTCAAGTTAATTTTGAATAACCTGAAATTATATTTTGTATTCCTTTTATATGATTTAAGTTTTTAGGCTCACATGTCCTATGAAATATTATTTAAAAAAAATAACGTAGGTAACTTTTTACATATTTTAAAATTTCAGTGGGAAAAAAAGAAAAATTAATTAGAAAGCTATTTATTTTTTGCGTTTCCTGCAATCTAGTTGGAGATCAAGCCAACTCTTTGACATATTTATAATTGATGTTTGTAGTTCAATTTCAATCCAAGAATCGATATTTTCCCAATTGTTCAATTACTGTAACATTCACGACAATTAACTCATTACACAAATTTTGCATTTAATTCAATGTTCATAAATCAATCGCGAGTGGTTGGACAATTGGTAATTATAAATCAACACAAATCTTACCTATATAGATTAAACTAATTTCAATAAACAACCGATCTTTAATTATAGAATTGGCGTGGGATTGTGATGGTGATTATAGAATAAACTTATCTCTAAATTGAATACCATATTGTGATAAATATCTTATAGACTTGCATATCCATATTTAGCCTACTCAAAAATATAATAAAAATGATTATTTTTAAAACACATCTCTTACTAATTGATGTATTGATCATTTTCATAGATAAAAATGATTGAATTTTATAATTAGTGGATAATATCCAAAATATTATATGACTGACAATCATAATATAAATGTTTTATTACATCTAAATTTTATTTTTATTAAATAGGGGAAAAATGAAAAGCTTTAGAAAACTCAATCTTAGAATTATTTTAGTTAGTTTAGTTATTAACGATTAGTAACTAACTATTTGGAAGTAAATAGATAATTTTCAAATTCAGTTGCCCATATTTTGAGTGAAAACGTGACCAAAATGTTAGCATTTTATATCTGCTGTATAGTTTTGAACTTTTGTATTGTCTCTGGCATACAAGTTTGCTCAAACAAAAAAGTTGAGAGATTGGCTTTTACAAAACTTCCTGATCAATTTTGTTCTGAAAATTAGAGTTTCTCATAAAATGGTTCATAAAAATGAAATACCAAACAACCAATTACTTCTCTGCAGGCACTTGTAAATCAAGTTTGTTCTAACAATAAAATGGACCAGATTAAATTAGCAATAATTTGGGAATATAAATCAAGTTAATGAATTAGCAACAGTATAACGCACTTAGGTTTCATTTGTTCAAACCAAAAAAAAAAAATCTCCTAGGCTTTTAAAGAACTTTATAAACAAATTACTCTAAGGCTACCAGCAGGCCATCTGCTTTCAAATTTTGATCTCTTGATCCTGCAAACAACAAATTACTAATAAAAAACATGGCTCCTCTACTTTCTCGTCTTAATTTCATTGCGTCTTCCATTTCCTTTTCAATTCTAATGTTTCTTTCATGGTGTTATTTTTGTTTACATCTTTCTATTCCTATTAGGATTCTGGTTACTTGTATCTCTCCATTGCAACACCATTGAGACGATTATTGGGTTAGCATTTGATAAGCATAACCGTCGGTGTTCCAGGAAGCACATGTGCAAGGAGAAATCCCGAAGGACTTGCACTTTTGCTGCCTACAATAAATTATAGAACTCCTGGTGGTAATGAGGAAATGCAAATAAGCTGCATGGATTGTGCAATTTGCTTGAATGAGTTTGTTGATGATGAGTTGTCAAGTGCTTTCCCTATGTGCAAGCACATGTTCCATTTGCATTATATTGATAAATGGTTGTTGCAAAGACCAAATTGTCCTCTTTGCCGTAACCCGTCATAGTCATCAAAACATAATATAAAATTTTGGGTTATTATCATTGACCTCCCCTACCTTTTAACTTTATTTCACCAATATTGACCGTTTGTATTTTCTAATAAAACTAATCCCTATATTTTTAAAAAGTCATTACATACATTCCTTCCGTTAAAATCACCGTTAAATGACATCATCTTTCCACTTAAATACCCTCAACTCAAATTTTTCTTTATATTAAATATTACACAAATTAACAAATATTTAATAGTACAAAAATAAATTACATTTAACCAAAAAATAATAATAATTCTGACTTGTCCATGTGGACATGAATTATAATTCAACACAATCTCAAAATAATCATTTATAATGAAAATCATCATAATCTTTATTAAAACCTAAATACATTTAAACTAAAAAAGTTAAAAAATTAAATAAATAAAATTTGAAAATAACGTTAAAGTAAGAGGATTAAAAACAAAAAAAACAACATAAAAAGATCAAAAACAAAATAATGAAAACCCAGCAACCAGAGAATCGCAACCAGCAACAAAAAAAATCAGCGTAGCGACCAGCAACCCAACAATGAAACAAAAAAAATTAGTATAGTAACCAACAAATCACAACCAACGACCCAACAACGAAACAAAAAAATCAACCCAGCAACCAACAAATCACAACTAGCAACACAGCAAGGAAACAGAAAAATCAGCGCAGCAAACCTACAACATAACAGAAAAATCAGCCCAACAATAAAATAAAAAAATCAACCCAGCAACTAGCAAATCAGAACCATCTAAGCAAAAAACCCAGGAGCAAGTTGAGTAAATGGTTGCTGGTGGAAAGATTTGACACAACAGCAAACACACCCCCAAATTTATGATTTGTAAGCACAACCCCCAAATTTACAATCCTAAATTCGTCAATGGTCATTGAGGAAGAAGAGGCTGGAATGGGTGTTGTCATAGCCGGTGGCGGTGTGGGGAGGCAAGGAGTGGCGGTGGAGTGAGTTGGGGTAGGGGTGGCGGGATAAGAGATTTCCTTTAGCCTTGAGTCTCTTTGTTCAACATCCCTTCGCAGAGACAAAAGCGCAGAGGCTAGTGATGAGCTTGGTGGTGAGGTGGTAGTGGCAGGTGGAGAGGCAGTGGCAGGTGATGAGTTTAGGATTTCCTAAACCTTGAACGCGTAGAGAAGGAAGAAGAAATAAAAATGAAATAAAATGATTTTTCTATTTTTGACTTCTTTAAATAGCATTCATGAAAAATGATCAGCTTACCCCTCAAATTCGACATATTTACGTATAGTTAACGGGGATTTTAACAGAAGAGGTGTGTGTGATGACTTTTTAAAATATAGAAACTAGTTTTATAAAAAAATACAAACGACATATATTGGTGAAATAAAACTAAAAAGTAGAGAAGATCTGTGACATTAATCCATAAAATTTTTATCCAAATTTTTGGGTAAACATCTCTCATATTAAATTATTTTATTAGTTAATTTTTAATAAAAACTATTAGAATCAAATTTTTAAAAAGAAAAAATGGAAGAAGCAGGAAAGGATAGAAAAGGAAGTTAGATAACAAAACTTGAAAGAAGAAGAAATTAACAATCAAATTAGATTAATCACGTGACATAATTGTTTCATCAACATGATCATCATTAAATCCTAACACCACGATCATCACCATCATCGTCATCATAATCGTCTATCATCTTCATCATCACTGCAAGGAGTGTCATCGGAAAATTCACCAAAATCGTCATAACCTGGCCTATCCTCCTCAAACTCCTCATCTTCATCCTCGTCGCTCACCACACGACGCCCGCGCGGCTCCACAGTGGACGACTTCTACCGCTCTGTCCGAAACTCGTCATCCTTTCCGGGAACAAAATCGACAAAATTAAACCCATCACCCAAGATAGGTTTATGTTCGTAAATCCTCTGTGTCGGTTTATGTTCATAAATCTTCTTTGTCGGGTTGCTCAAGGACTGAACGATTAGCTGTTCTTTATTACAAACGTTGATGTTGGTGTGACCGACAAGTCGGGTGCGGAGAAGACTGGGAAATGACTTGCCGGTTTTGCGTAGCATTCTCTCAGTGGAGTTGGCCATTTTGGTAGAAGAATAGCGAGAAATATTTGTGTTTTTCAGCGTCATCGATCGTAGGCAAAGAGGGTTGTGGTTTAGATGTAGAGAGGGTTTAGGGTTTAGTGAGAGTGAGAGATTAGCTACTTTTGGGACACATGGCTAGATCAGAAGCCTTCAGTCTCTAGAGACTCGGTAAGAATGTGCCACGTGGAGGCTTGTGATATTGGTTGAGTTCAGGTTTTTGGGGTTTATTTAATTCTTCAAATGACTTTGCTCTCCTTGTCATTTAAAAAAATGCCATAGCTATGCATTGCCCATTAACGTTCTCCGCAAAGTACATATTAACTCACACTACACACTACTTAATTTACTTGAAAGAAATCGGACTTCAGATTTATTCCAAGTGCAGTTCCTGAATTGAATTTGTTTCAATGAGTTTTATCAAACTTCTTTTGTGCTGAGAGGAAGCAGGGGTCTTGATAGTGTAACATTTTATTTTTGTAAATATAATTAAAAAGTTTATTCCCCTTAACTCGGAGAAGTAGTTTAGTGAGGATGTATCTGTAACTTTCCCTTTGGAGTTCAGGTTACGGCTATGTAATTTTGATGGTTGCCTATTAGGGTTGATTGATATGCTTACTGATTTTTCACGGATTAATTTGTTCTTCTGCTGGCTTGAGCTGTGGCTTTTACATCTGTTGTAAGTGTTTAAATTGGAGGTTTCTTACTCTGATGTGGGTATCCAGTTAATAAACTAAGCAACCCACAAGCGGTTTTAGTTTGTCTCCCGCTTGCGCAGACCTTGTCAGCCGAGAACATGGGAATTGAACAAGAAATGAACCATTAATGTGACTACCCTTACAAACAAGTAATTCACTTCTAGCCATCCTCTGCCACCAAGCAAGATGGTTTGATGATTGCAGCTTGTCAAGAACAATGCTTCAAAGTCTATCACTACAGGAACCATGCGCCACAAATTAAGGATTACAAGCTTGAATAGTGAAAACTAAGCACAAAAATGTGCTTTTTCGCATACAAGAATTTGCAATCCCCACAAAAAGGAAATCAACAGTGTTATACTGAGACCATGTGGATCCCCACATAACTCCATATTATCTTGCTTGGTTAAAAAATGGAGTGGATGACAACAGCTGAGATACAGAGTAAACAGGGTCGGATTTTTCCTGTATGCTTTTAATGTTTCCGGTTAGGTAACCTCCATTTTCTCCGCTTTAAATAGATGTAACTGGACATTCGCAAGGATAACAGAGTCCACAGAATCATTTTTCAAAATCTGATCGTTTGAACGACATTTCTGCAATGTGAATTAGAAATATTCAATTTTACATCAGCCTGCAATGTGAAGCTACTTTGTCGCTGGGACTATTGCTGCTGGTATATGCATCAACAGCAGAGCTTTCTGGCTGTCTCGACCATGGCATGGGAAAATGAAACCATTGAGAAGGCCGATCATCACCCAGGAAACGGGTCCAAATAACCTAAGCAAATTTTATTCCAGAATTTGACACATCACTCAACATTTAGAAGAGTCATTCGGACACTGTCCCTTTTCTGTTCCTATTTACCCAATATTTGGACACATGTTTCTTCAAAGAACTTTCTTATTTTGCCCATTTGATTAGTATAATATTTGGACATATGTTTCTTCAAAGAACTTTCTTATTTTGCCCATTTGATTAGTATACTTCTGTTTCAGACACTGGTAATTTCAGCGTCTGAGTCTCAGTAATTGAAATATCATCCTATCAAAGTAACCTGAATCATATATTGGTTTCTTACCCCAACTTCGCCACACAATACTACGAGTATTTCAGATTGACAATATTGCAGGGAATCAAATCTAAAACTTAGTGACATTATCTAAAGATCTAGTTATGTTCAGATTTGGCATGCAGCAGCACAAAGCTGATTCTTCTTCACATCCTGTGGGTGTTCGACAACAAATGCTGTGCTGTGATCAAACGACTGGTGAAATAGTTAGTATCAGGAAATTCTGTCTAAAATCTCCAGTTTTTTTTTTTTATTTTATTTTTTTTTTGGTCCTCTGAACGCTGAATATATTGTCAAGGACATGGCTCGAGGCAAATATGAAATACTCTCACCAAATTGTCCGCAACTCTTTAAGAATTGCAATCATTAGCATCATTTAGTTCATATTCTCTGTATGAACATTAAACGTAAATTGCAAAAGTGCAAATGCCATCAATCATTTGTAAACCGGGCATGTACCATTGGGACAGTAATCCACTAGAACATTCAAATTTTCCTAAAACATTGTAGTTTATCAGAGGAAATATCAGTAAGGAAAATGGTTTAAAATAATTTGAATCACAAGTAGAATTATGCTTTTCAAAGTTCTTTACTAACCAAACTAATAATGGTAATTGAATTCTTTATATCATGAAACTCAAGTACAACATATAGGTGAACTACAAGAATTTTTCATATATTTGGCACATTGAATTTTTTTTATTTGTCAGTCTTTTTAGAAAGTGAGAAATATAATCTTAATATAAAAGTCAAATCCACATTTTGTTCATATTTGTCACTCATTGGTTTTACTATATTATATATTTGTCACAATTTTTGATAGTGTCAAGTATGTAGCAAGCATATACAGTAACAAATTGTTTGTCCTACTCCGTATTTCAAAATTTATAGAATATCTGGATTTTTATGTAATTTTTGGGGACAATTTTGACAAGTAATAATAGATGGGGATTGTTTCTACATTTCATATAGTATATAACGAAAGAGATTTTTCGATCAACCCTAATCCCTAAACGGTAGGCCACTCAGACTTGTAACCACTCGCCAAGCGCCGTGCTCCGCCTCCGCTTCAGTCTGCCGTAGCCACTCCCCAAGTCGTCGTCCATCGGCGTCAACTCTAACCACTCACCGATTAGGTTTCGATTAACCCTAATCCCTAAACGCAAGCCAAAACTTGTAACCAGTCGCTAAGCGCCGTGCTCCTCCAAGACCTCCGCTTCATTCTGCCATAGCCAATCCCGAAGTCGTCCTCCAACGGCGTCAACTCCGAGTCCCGATTCGTTCGGATCATCTTCTTCCCCAAGCATCAAAACAGGACGCATGCACCGTATCGATTAACCCTAACCCTAATCCTCCAGGACCTCCACTTCATTCTGCCATAGCCACTCCCTCCAACGGCGTCAACACTGAGTCCCGATTGGTTCGTATCATCTTCTTCCCCAAGCATCAAAACAGGACGCCTCCACCATCCTCACTTTTTCGTTTCTACTCCACTATTGCCGGATATCGGGTAAGCTCCATCATCTGTTAAAACTATGGCAATTCTTGAGTGTTTATATTACGAAAAATTTGATAATAATGTATCAATGGATTAAAAGTTTATTTTTGGTAGTATAATTTGGCGTATGATTGAAATGTGTGTAAAAGCATAATCCATGATAGTGGATTGATTCTTATTGTTAATTATCAAATAAATAAATGACACAACTCATTAATCTCCCTGATCGATGCTTCCAGATAACTTTTAAAAGCTGATTCGATGAAGTGCTAACCAACTAATTCTGAACCAAAAAATTGAAAGTGAAAATTTTTAATACTAGCTTTGCCTTCACCTTGTAAAATATAATTAAATTCATACTTTTCTTTTGCCTCTCTTTTTCTTTTTTTGAAATGTTATAGTTTGATATATACCGTTAGCCTTTTTGGTAAAGTTACAGTATGTCAAAAGCAAAAAGTCTCTATTGAAACGAAATTTTGGAAAGAATTTAAAAGTTTTAATCTTGACTCTGAATGTTTAAGAGTTCAACAAAAGTTTCGATTTTTTTCCAAGTTCTTTTATCAATTTAAGTTGAGGTCTCATGATTTATTATAAAACTATAGTGTGCATATATTTATTTTGTAATTAGGTAATTGTATTTTCAAAGTAAAGGGACTTCTTAAAAGCCGTATAAATATAGCAAAATGTTTAATAGACATGATTATTGAAGAGGTAAAAATTAAGGGGTTTAACAGTTTTTGAAGAGGAAATATTTAAGGGATTTCATAGATTTTGAAAAGCCTATGTGCTGTTAGAAGAGTTGTGTTCACTAATCTATAGTTTTCGTGTATCTTCTTGTACGATAAGATGATGGCAGTCTTAAAGTGTTATTAGGATAATTAGTTAAAAGTTTTGATATTATATTAGATCTTTTATTACTATATTGAATTGATTAATATTATTTTATTTATATATTTTTATAATATTTTTCTCCCAAATAAATAATAAAAAGATTATTTTTAAATTACAATTTTATCTTTGATAAATTGAAAGTGGGGTATAATGAGATTAGAATTGGGGATTGAATATAATAACTTCATGAAAAAAATTGAACAGAAATTGGAGTAGCCTCTGGCCAATTGTAAGTTTGCAACCAACACAGGTACACAGACCAGGTGATCCCAACCTAATCCAATATCACACTACCCTCAGCCCACAAAAATCCTCCCTAGTCACAGCTCAACCCAATCCAAGAAAACAGCACATGACAAATCCCTAACCAACCCAATCCAAACAAGACAGCCCACAGGCAATCCATAGCACAGCCCAAATAATTCACATATACACAGTACCAACCAATCCATGAACAACGCCTACAGCAAATCCTTGAGAGTAATTATATTAAGTCCCCACATTTAAACTCATCAATCTCCATTTATAGTAATTTTTCTTTTCACAGATTTATCTCTATTAATGTTTTAAAGATTATATCAATCTTGTATGATAAGGACTAATTGAGACACAGATACGAGCAAAGTGTGTATTTGCGGATCTGTATTTAAAATTATTGACGAGGTATAGCCAGCTACTTAGGGTTGAAAAAGTCTGACAAAAGTGGCGGCTAGTGATGTGATATTGTTATAATTTATGATCACGACAATGCTAGCCTTGGTAGCTAATATATCGATGGACCGATGCTTTATTATGGCCCTTGGTTGCCAACTCGAATTAAAGCAATTCTAGTTGAAATCGAACACAGACGAAGATTGGATTATGCTCATCATAGTTTGGATTAAAATTTAAATTTTGTTAGTGGATTTTGGAGTTTGGTTGAAACTTGTGTAAAATTATGTAGATTACGCACTCTTCATAGTTTTTTAGTCTCTGTTAACTGTTAAAGTTCTTATGATTAGCTTTTAGAGTAAGTTCTTGTTTGTTTTTGAAGAATGATTTCTTGTTTTCACAATTCAGAAAAAGTGAGAAACAAAAACCTTCATTAAACATTTTCAGAATGCTTTTGGTGAATTATTTTTTCTTTGCTATAACAATACTTTTTTCTGTTCTCAGTTCATGTGTTTTTGAGGTAGCTAGCTTATATATTTAACTTATCATATACAGTAAGGATGAGGTGGAAAGATTGCTTAAGAGTGTTTCTTTCGATATTCTCTGTGGAAAGCTCTGGCGGATGATTCGCTGAAATCCTGCTTTTTCTTTCTTTGTGCTTTTGCAGAAGTGCTTTCTAATGCATTCTTGTAAATAATTAAGAAATTAACAAAATTTATAGTAATAAAGATAGTTATCAATGGCTTGCACATTTCGCTACTTAACAAAGCAAACGCAATTAAAAGTTCCAGAATAGTGAATATCTGCTGCATAGGAAAGAATTTCATAACTTGTTAGGATCATTCCTACTGACGAATTATATGAAGAGTTTAACGTGGGAATTTCTCACCTTTATGTGTGCCTGCACATGTCTGTCGATGGATGTGCCTAACTATTCATACAAGTGGTGCTTGTGTTTGTTTTGTCTCCTGATCCTTTGTGCAAACACAAATTACTCAATTCCAGCTTCTTTAAGAATAAGTAGAAGTTTAGTTATTTTGTTGATTGATATCGTGCATTCATATGGTGGATTGCAATTATCTTTGTGTAATCTTGCATGGTCCTGCATTTTAGTGCACCAAATACTTTGATTGAAATTATTTGTGGGTGAAAAGTTGCATATGCAGTCTAAGCTCAAGAAGAGCAAGAATATCATGTTCAGTCTACTCACTTTTAGACCTATGATTATCCCCCCCTTGAATGGGAAATGAGAGGTCCAAAGGCAAAATGACTGCTGCTGAAAATGCAAGAAAAATAAAGTATGGACTTAATGATTAGAGCTGCCACAATTTTGACACTTTCACGAGATATAACTACCACTTCAAGTGTGACAGAAAAATGTATTTCATCAAATACAGTGTTATAAGATCTCATTTACTATCAGAATACTACACTCGGTATGAACTGATCAAATATGCATTTTCTTGCAGGTTGTCATTCTCTCTGGTTTTCTGTAGTGATGGATTATTTTTCGCTGTAAAGGAGGTTTCTTTGCTAGATCAAGGAAATCAAGGAAGGCAGAGCATTCTGCAGCTTCAGCAGGTGGGTAGATTAGTCATGTCATGTTTCTGTCCTTCACCTATAATTTTTTATTCATTTATTCTCATCAAATTGTTAAATTACTACTCATATGTCACACGTTGCATTTGAATTTTATATGCATTAACGTTGAAATTAACATGCAATTTTATATATGTAATAAGTATATATACCCATTAATTTAGCAGCGTAATCAAATTTATAAATATATGCTTATACTTATGTTGGGGCTCCTGGATCCCTATATATATGATTCTTTTGTTCGGTGGAACTATGTTATTCATATAATATGTATGCATTTGTTTCTTCTTGTTAGAAAATATTTGTTTATCTTTTGGAATTCTGCATCTGCTATTTGTTTGCATCACAAAATTTAATGCAATTATAAAGCGGTGATATTTGCTTAAACTGATTCCAATAATGTAGCTCAAATGGGTTCATGTATGCATGCACATAGTACCTTTTATTTGTTTAATATATGTATGCATATGTGGTATAATCTCTGCTCCTTCTCAAACCGCACACAACTCACACACAACTTAGAGCACTAAATCAGAGTATGAAGCTAGATTAAGATAGGAGTTTCTGGAAATTCTTCAATTTATTAGAATGAATTTCGGATACAAGAGAAGGTGGCAGACTCTTCGAGAGGTCTGCCAGCTCTCCCAAGAAATATGCTACCAAATAACTGACTGATTTCCCTCTCTCTTCTGTCCCCTATATTTTCTCTAACTAACTTCACTTTTCCCTAAGCAATAACCAACTCTCAACAGTCCTATACCCGTGGGCCCATCACTGCTGACTCACTCAATTCCCTCCTCTACCCTTTGCTTATTCACTGCTAACTCACTCAATTCCCTCCTCTACCCTTTGCTTATTTGACTTTTTACGCCTAGCATAAGTAAACTTGATTGGGGGCCTATCAGCACCGGCCGCCCAAACATTCAGCTTGTCCTCAAGCTGAAAAGTAGGAAACTGCTCCTTGATTATATCAGCTTGTTCCCAGGTAGCTTCAAAGTCTAGTAGCCCCTGCCATTTAATCAAGACTTCGAATACACTTCCTGTTTCTCCCTGTTTTGTGCGTACCCCCAATACCCTTTCAGGTTCAACCTTCAACTCCAAATCAGCACTTAATTAAGGAGGGATGGCTGGTGAAACTGGTGCAGTCCCTATCATTCGTTTCAATTGAGAAACATGAAAGAGTGGATGCACTTGAGAGGCATCTGGTAATGTTAAGCGGTAAGCCACCTTTCCCACTTTAGCTTCCACAGGAAAAGGTCCATAATAGCGTGGACTAAGTTTCTCATATCTGCGCTTAGCCAAGGATTGCTGCTTGTAGGGCTGTAACTTAAGATAAACCAAGTCACCTATTTGGTATTGAACATCCCTGCGTTTCCTATCTGCTATTCCCTTCATCTTGTTCTGGGCCTCCTTCAAATTCTGTTTTAATTCATCTAGTATTGCATCCCTTTCCTCCAACAATTTTTCCACTGTGGAAACAGCTGTGGAATTACATCTGTATCGGACCAGAGGGGGTGGTTCTCTTCCATAAGGTAGCATGAATGGAGAGGACTTGGCTGAAGTGTGGTAGGTAGTGTTATACCAATATTCAGCCCAAGGAAGCCATGTCACCCACTGTTTTGGTTTTCCAGCCACAAAACACCTTAAATAGGTCTCTAGGCAGCGGTTAACTACTTCCGATTGTCCGTCAGTTTGCGGATGATAGGCTGTGCTGCGTTTCAATACCGTGCCCTGCATCTTGAACAGTTCTGTCCAGAATAGACTGAGGAAAATTCTGTCTCTGTCCGTGATGATTGATCTTGGAATGCCATGGAGCTTCACTATTTCTTTAACAAAAATGGCAGCCACTGATTGAGCATTGAAGGGGTGTTTTAAGGCAATAAAGTGCCCATATTTGCTTAATCTGTCCACCACAACTAGGATAGCATCATACCCTTCCGATTTAGGCAGCCCCTTCAATAAAATCCATGGAAAGATCCTCCCAAACTTGGTTGGGTACAGGTATAGGCTGGAGTAGACCCGCTGGTGATAAAGCCAAGTACTTATTTTGTTGACAAACACCACATTTTTCTACATAAGACTTGATATCTCTTTTCATACCAGGCCAGAAAAATTCTTTCGAAATCCGTTGAGTGGTTTTCATCAAACCCGAGTGACCCCCTATAGGACTGTCATGAAATTCTTTCAACAATTTGGGTATTAACTTAGACTGTCTGCTCAAGACCACCCTTCCCTTATACAGCAATTTACCCAGGACCATGGCATATCCCTCACGGGTTGAAGTACCCTCTGACACTGATTCCATTAGCTTTTTGAATTCTGAATCTGCCATCAACTCCTTCTGTGTCTCTTCAAAATTAAAAATGGGAGAAAGTGACAGGGCAGTGAATTCTGGGTGTCTTGATAATGCATCTGCGGCTTTGTTTTCTAGCCCTGATTTGTACTGTATTTCAAAACCGAATCCTAGCAACTTAGACACCCATTTCAGGCTCTCTGCACTCACCAATCTTTGTTCAAGAAGATACTTTAAGCTCCTTTGATCAGTTCTGATTACAAAGTTACTACCCAGCAAATAAGGCCTCCATTTCTGCACAGGCAACACTATAGCCAGCAGCTCTCGCTCATAGACAGATTTCAGTCGCTGACTTTGGGGTAACATGTGGCTGTAATAGGCTATTGGCCTTTGACCCTGCATCAACACTGCACCAACCCAGAATTCTTAAGCATTAGTGTCATTATAAAATGGTTGTGCAAAATCAGGTAATGCCAAAACAGGAACTTAAGTCATGGCTTCTTTAAGCTTATTAAAGGCTTCTTCAGCCTTCTCATTCCACCCAAAACTATCTTTCTTAAGCTGTTCCGTTAAAGGGAAAGCTATACTGCCGTAACCCTTCACAAATTTCCTGTAATATCCAGTTAACCCAAGAAATCCTCTCAATTCCCTCAAATTTCTTGGTGTAGGCCACTGCTGCATGACTTCCACTTTAGAGTTATCAACAGC
Source organism: Boswellia sacra (assembly GCA_013180625.2). Classification (NCBI taxonomy): domain Eukaryota; kingdom Viridiplantae; phylum Streptophyta; class Magnoliopsida; order Sapindales; family Burseraceae; genus Boswellia; species Boswellia sacra. Next base: position 192,562 of record SNVD02009719.1, read on the forward strand.
CACCCCATTTGCTGAAATTACATGGCCTAAATACTCCAATCTGGTTTGGGCAAATAGACATTTCTACTCCATATTGGCATACAGTTGTTGCTCCTAAAGGATTCTTAAACAGACTTTATAATGATCTGATGTGTAAACAGCTAGCTTTGGCAGTGCATATATGTGTAGAGTAATTCGTTTAGTTTGTCAATTGGGACACTAGTTTCAGATGCATTTTTCTTTTAGAGTTTATGCAGATTCAGAGCTTGCACTTTGGGATTAAAATGAGCCATTGTATGTGTAGGGATCTGTAGCGTAGCATGCTCTAGTAAACTCAAAGCATTCAAGACTAGGATGTTTTCTTTGATTTGACTAATATTTTTTATTCTTGGTCAGAGAGTGCTTATCTCAAATCCATGCAAACATATTGGGAGGTGCCTTGGCCTTGACAAGTGACTTACTTTGTTTACAATGATAGTGAATGTACTCCAGTTAACTTAATTGCTAGAAATTGTTGTGCAACTATATAATTAAGTGTCATACAAAATCAGTCCTAGTCATTTAGTTGCTTGTGCATTTTTGACCTCTGTATGATTCCTTGCTTGGTGAGCTTGGCATTGTTAGGGTTTGTCTTGGAGGTGATTGGATGGAAATCATAGAACTATTTTGTTAACTCCTTAACAAAGTTATGAATTGAATCTTTCTTATCCGATGCTTTCCTGGTTTCTATTTCCAAATTTCATCTTGATATAAATTGTGCGATTAGAAAGAAAAAAAGATAATTGGGTTCAGAGCAGTCTCAATGTTTTAATATCTGCTAATTCTTTGACCTCCATCTGAGTATTTGAAATAACAGGAGAAAATATTAATTTTCTTAAGAACTTAGATTTATATTCAATTAATTTTGTTCTTTCCTTTCCATTGTTCCTTCCATCATTAAAGTGGGGCTCAATTTAATATTTTTCATGATTCTTTCTGCAACTTTTTTGTTGGATTTTCAATCATTTTTTGAGTTTCTAAGCCCACCATTTTGTTATTAAACTCTTTGGCCTTATGGTTGTTTATGCCTGCAGAATCTGGATGAGAATAAGTCATTGATTTTGAAGATTGTTGAGAGCCAAAATTCTGGAAAGCTAAGCGAATGTGCAGAGTGAGAAGTGGAACTCCTAATTTATTTTTCTTGTGATAGATTGTGCTTTGCACTTATTTGTTATCTTTGCTGGCAAATATCTGAGCAGTATGGTGAAATTTAACTTTCTAATAAACCACAGTGTTTGTTTAATGTTTCTCTTTCCTTGGATTTGCATTTCCAAATTTGAAAATGTCAAGATACTTGTGATGTAAATTTAAGTTTAGTGGCTTATATTTAGATATTGATTAGTTGGCCTCTTTTCTTTTGATGAACAGATATAGTTAAAAGCTGGCATAAAGAAAAACTTGAAGAAGCCAAACAGTTGAGTGTTGGAAGACAGGGAACAAATTCATCTATTCTGCTTTGTATGTTTTAGTTTTTTAAATTTTAAATTAAACTTATTGCCTTGTGTGTTTCCCAATGTTTACTATTTCAAACATTAGTTTTCAATGTGACTTTACATATGCTCCTGCCCGTTGTCTACACTATATTGGTCTGCACTAAGGGTCAACACTATATTGGTCTGCACTAAGGGTCAACAATGCCACGTACCATGAAGGTAATTTATAGAAAATTACATAAAAATTTTTAAAGTTAATCCTTTGATGAAATATTGTGTGTCTTACTTGTTGAAAAAGAACTTAATATTAAAGTTTCAAGGTATATCGGCTGGAAACTTCGACGTATATTCCAGTGGTGAACCTGAATAGGCACTAACTGGTCTGCAATGAGGGGGGACAACGCCACGTACCTTGAAACTACTTATTAGCTAATCCTTAAAAGAATAAAAAATTTCAGCAATAGTAGTGTTACTAGGTATGCTGAAGCCAAGTAGTCCAAACATACCGATTGCATACATTCTAGTGGTGAATCTAAATATGCTGTGGAAATACACTTCTTTTACTGTTATGTCTTGTTTTGGTTTTTTTTTTCTCTTGTTTTGTGGCCTGTTTCTTATTGCGGGCAATGTTGACATCATTGTAATTAGGCAGCTGCTCATTATTATTTGCTAATAGCCTAGCTAATGTATTAAAAATTTTTAAAGCTAATCCTTTGATGAAATATTGTGTGTCTTACTTGTTGAAAAAGAACTTAATATTAAAGTTTCAAGGTATATAGGCTGGAAACTTCGACGTGTATTCCAGTGGTGAACCTGAATAGGCACTATACTGGTCTGCAATGAGGGTGGACAACGCCACGTACCTTGATACTACTTAATTTCCTATTCTTTGAAGAAAAAAACATTTCAGCAATAGTCAATTCATTTGATATGTTGCAGCCAACTAGTCGAAGCATAATTTCTCTGTTAAACAACATATATAGGCTATAAATCGATTGCATGGTGAATCTGAATATGCTGTGGGAAAATAGATTTTTTTAATGTCGTCTTGTTTTGGATTTTTTGCTCTCGTTTTGTGGCTTGTTACCTATTGCGAGCAATGTTGACATCCATTGGTTTTAGGCAGCTGCACATTATTTCTTGCTACTCAGTGCATCAATCTAAAAAATGTAATGTATCGTACCATGAAGCTAATTTACTGTTAATGTATTAAAAACGTTTTAAAGCTAAATCCTCTCATGAAATATTGTGTGGCTAACATACTTGAAATAGAATTTAATATTAAAGTTTCAAGGTATATAGGCTGGAAACTTCGACGTATATTCCAGTGGTGAACCTGAATAGGCACTAGACTGGTCTGCAATGAGGGTGGACAACGCCACGTACCTTGAAACTACTTAATTTCCTAATCTTTGAAGAAAAAACATTTTCGCAATAGTCAATTCATTTGATATGTTGAAGCCAACTAGTCGAAGCATAATTTTTCTGTTAAACAACATATATAGGCTATAAATCGATTGCATACGTTATCGGGGTGAATCTGAATATGCTGTGAAAAAACACGGTTTGTAATTTTAGGTCTTATTTTTTTGGTTTTCTTTTTCCCCCTGTTTTGGCTTGTCTCTTATTAGGAGCAATTTTGACCTCGGTGTGGATAAGGCAACTGCTTATTACTGCATACTTCGGGTGGTCATTTGCAAAGCTTCCGGTGCATCTAAGTCGAAGCATACTTTCTTCACTCTAGGTTAATACCGTCCCTTCTTCTTGCTTTGTAGTTACATTCTCACTTTATATCGTTTGTTTGTTGGTGGATTTAACAATATACGCCATCTTTGCTCTCTCTTTGGCTGATTGATATATATCATTTAGATAAAATATTGAATTGTGTTACACTAACAACAATTGCAATGATTATAGTACATGGTATTTTGCTGAATATGAAGATATTATAGAATTTGATAAATTTGCATTCCTATGAACATGGGTGATTGACCTTTAATTGCTTTGACTTCCTATTTGTTATGCTGGTTGTGACCATCCTTTTTGTATTAAATCCAATAGTTAGGATAATGTTGTTGGAGATTTTGTTTTCTGATATGTGTTTCTTTTGTCGTCTTCACTGATTTATTGTTAGTCAGTCCATCAAATTGTTGACATATGATTAATTTACAATGTTATCCAATGTAAATGAAAATTACAAGAATATGAAACCAGAAACAGTAGAAAGCTCATAACCTGCCACCTAAAAGTGTGAACTATTTTCAACTTTGGTGAATAATTACAATAATCTATAATTTCATAACAAACACTCAAAAAACTTATGTGTTTTTCTAGGTGTCCTTCAATCATGGATAAATCCTGGATTTGGTCGAATAGATTATCTCCGGAATATGACATAGGGGTTAAGAATTTCCTAGACTTTGCTAGAGCCCATACAACTGACCCAAACTTCATTAAATGCCCTTGTAATGCATGTCGTTGTTTAGCCTTCCACACCTATAATGAAGTGCGCCATCATTTGTTTTGTAATGGTTTTGACACAACCTACAAAACGTGGATTTGGCATGGTGAAGTCACTCCAAATAAGGAAGATAGCAATAGGAAGTCATCATTTGCCGAATGCCCTGAATTCCCTATCGATGATACACTAGATATGGTGAATGATGCCTTTAAGTACAATGAGGATGATCCCAAAAAACTTAAAAATTTACTTGAAGATGCTGAGAAGCCCTTATACCCAGGTTGCACTTCCCACTCAAAACTATCTGCCTTGATGCAGCTTTACAAAATAAAAGGGAGATTTGGTTGGTCAGACAATAGTTTCTCAGAATTACTGAATGTTTTATCTGAAATGTTACCACAAAACAACGAAATGCCTTCATCCATGTATGAAGCTAAGAAGACAATGGTTGCCTTGGGTTTGTCATATGAAAAAATAGATCCATGTCCCAATGATTGCATTTTATATAGGAAAGAGTATGCATCTTCAACATGTTGTCCTACGTGTGGGTTGTCACGTTGGAAAGTACCCGCTAAAACTTCCAAAGGTAAAAAGGGCATTCCCGCAAAAGTACTGTGGTACTTCCCCCCCATTCCCAGGTTTAGGAGGTTATTTCAGTCTCCTCAAATTGCAAAAAACCTTTCTTGGCATGCTAAACAAAGAATCGTAGACGGTAACCTTAGGCATCCAGCTGATACACCGTCTTGGAAATTAGTTGATAGGATGTGGCCCACTTTTGGGGCTGAAAGTAGAAACCTTCGGCTTGCTATTTCAGCTGATGGAATAAATCCTCATAGTACATTAAGTACAACTTATAGTTGTTGGCCTGTTGTCATGGTTACCTATAATCTTCCTCCTTGGTTGTGCATGAAAAGAAGATTTATGATGTTATCTCTTCTGATATCGGGACCACGACAACCCGGTAATGACATAGATGTTTATTTAGCCCCATTAATAGATGACTTGAAACTTTTGTGGGAGGAAGGTGTTGAAGTCTATGATGCTTATAAGAAAGAAACTTTTAACATGCGAGCAGTCTTGTTATGGACGATCAACGACTTTCCCACCTATGGTAACCTCTCTGGTTGTTCAGTTAAGGGGTATTATGGTTGCCCAATATGTGGAGAAGAAACTGTGTCATGTAGATTAAAACATGGCAAGAAAAATATCTACATGGGCCATAGGCGTTTCCTCCCGAAAAACCATCAATTTAGGAAACAGAAGAAGGCATTTAATGGGGAGCAAGAAAATGGGCTTGCTCCAAAACCGCTTAGTGGGGAAGCCATATTAGCTAAGCTAGAAAATATCCAAACATCTTGGGGGAAAAGTAAGGATAGAAAGCGCAAAAAAGTGGTGAATGATGATTACTTGTGTTGGAAGAAAAAATCCATCTTCTTTAGTCTTCCGTATTGGAAACATTTGCATATTCGTCACAACCTTGATGTTATGCATATTGAAAAAAATGTTTGTGAAAGTATCTATGGGACTTTATTAAACATTCCTGGAAAAACAAAAGATAATCTTAAGTCTAGGTTAGACTTTGTTGATTTGGGTTTGAGGGCAGAGTTGCATCCATTGGTTTCAAAAGATCGTACATATTTGCCTCCAGCGTGTTACACACTTAGCAAGAAAGAGAAACAAATGTTCTGCAAGTCATTATATGATATAAGAGTCCCATTTGGATATTGTTCGAACTTTAAGAATCTTGTATCCATGGATGACTTAAAGCTTGTTGGTTTAAAATCCCATGATTGTCATGCTCTTATGCAACAATTTCTTCCTTTGGCAATTAGATCAGTGTTGCCCAAACAAGTTCGTCATGTAATTACACGTTTTTGTTTCTTTTTTAACGAGCTTTGCACCAAAGTGGTTGATGTTCCTAAGTTAGATAAGGTGCAAGATGATCTAGTCATTACCTTGTGCTTGTTGGAGAAGTACTTTCCACCTTCGTTTTTTGACATCATGGTCCACTTAACCGTACATCTAGTTAGAGAAGTTAGATTGTGTGGGCCTGTCTACCTTAGATGGATGTACCCTTTTGAGAGATTCATGAAAATCCTTAAAGGGCACGTCCGAAATAGAAATCATCCCGAAGGTTGTATTGCTGAGTGTTATATTGCCATGGAAGCTATGGACTTTTGCTCCGATTATGTGCCTTTTGCTGATGAAGAAATTGAAACTGATGGGCCAATGCTTGGAGGTCGGGTGATTTCAATCAGCGAAGACGAATGGTCACAAGCACACCTATATGTCCTCCAAAACGTTGACGATGTCCAACCTTACATTGAGTAAGTGTCTGTGGCAACATCTTGAATTCATCTTATGTTATTCAACCTCTATCAAGCCTATGATCAAAATACTCTTCTCCCAATTCAGCGGAAAAGTGATGACATAGTCACTTTATATGAGGCATGTGGATGCCATGTGCTATGGCCAGCGCATCTACTTGTTATATGGACTGAGGTAAACAATTCATCATAATGATCTAAGTTAATTGAACATTATCTGTATTGTTATAGAATTTAGCAGAAAAGTGATTATTGTTTTTATGAAGGACTCAAGTGATGCATCACCAAAAAAAAAGAAGAGCCTAAGTAGGGAATTGAAAGGGCTTAAAGCTGATATTGTAGAAAAACGGAATATTGAAAAGCCTCAACCCGTTACCCATTTGGAAGCGCTCATGAAAATTACAGTGAAAGAAGAAAAACCACTTCAAATCCATTTTAATGATGGTGTTTTTGGCTACCCATTGAAGACTTTCTTGTTTTGCTCCGACATGTATTGTATGATTGATTTTAAAGAGCTGAGTCAGAATTGTCTTACAATTTATATGAGGTTTTGAATTCTCACCTATTTACATTGTGCTAAGGATTATATCATTGTCTGACTTCATATATTTTCTGTACGAAAATAATTCATTGCTGATTAATACATGTAGTTATCTGTATGGCGCTTGCGATGGCGGATCGGGCGGGGTGAAGTTTGGGTTTATTCACCCCGAAACCATACTTGCAAGCAAAATGAAGGACAAGCAGCTGTGTTTACAAATGTCTCAGTCACTTGTAGACAAGCTAGAAAAATTGAAAAATAGAGACTATGTGTTCATTCCTTACAATCCAGGGTCAGATATCTTTGTTTTATTTGCAAATGAACCAGCTTTTTGTACACTTACTGACTTGGGTTCATTTGCTTCCAATCTGCAGATACCATTGGACTTTGATTATTCTTGACTTGTCCTCTTTGAGGATATTTCATATAGATTCCTTGAGGAAAGGAATTCAGGAAGGTGCTAAGCAAGTAATAAACCAGTAAGTTATCACCTTCATTTCTAATCATCAAAGTTTCTGGATATGTGTAAATAACAATTCTTGAAAGTGCAATAATTTGTCTTCAGAGGGTTCATGATGTGGCAAATTGCAGTGGACAAAAATCTGAAGAAGAAAAATCCGTGGATAATCGTGAAGGTATACTAGAAAAAAAGTTAATTGCATTAATTAATACTTTGTAGATATTTCATTTATTAGCGACTAACACCAATTTTTGCATAATTAGGGACCACGACAGGAGGGATCGATAGAATGTGGATATTACGTACTCAGATACATTAAGGAGATCATAGCAGACCCCAAAATCCTCTCTGACAAGGTTAGATGATAATCATGCAATAAATTATTTTCTTACTGGTTTACTCACAAGATATTAATATTGTTGCACATGATTATGTCTTAGTTCAATTACAAGGACAAATACAGTGACAATGAGCTGAATGACATTAGGATTGAGTGGGCGAACCATGTATCTGGCATCATTCTAGATCAGCTTGCGGGAAAAAAGTGAAACAATCAGTTATTTGCAAGTATAATTCTGATATATGCGTACGTTTTTCTGCTTCAATGTTCGGTTACTATAACTAATTTGATGCATCTTTGCTTCTAATTTATTGTATATTTTTATTGTTACAGATGGAAGACTAACAAATTTGAATGTTATTTTGAAGATGTAGACGATGATTTTTTTGTTTCAAGATGTAGAAGCTGATGGATTGGGTGTTTTTTTTTTTTTTTGGGCATGATTACATGATGAAAAGGGCAAATTGGAAGTAAATGGATAGGAAGCATTTAAACATGATCAATCTTTTAGGGAATTTTTTGTGAACAAATGTAGAAACTGTTATTGTCAAGTTTTTGGAGTACTCCCTTTACGTATATATTGCTCAAGTTGAATGTGACTCTTTACTATCCATGTGTTATTACTAACAGATTTGGTATAATTTAATTCTGTTTATTTAAAAATATTTTATTTATTTATTTATTTATGCTAAAAAGTAGCAAAAAAAGCAGGAAAGTTGAAGTTGTTTATGGTGGTGGGGCTGTGACTCGAGCAATGCGAAGTCGTATGAGTGTTAACTACTATACAGTGGGATCATATGTTAGCATAAAAAGCAGCAAAAATTTTGATGAGAAATTTATTCGGATGGAAGAAAAAAGGTTGTGTGAGCTGACTTTTGCTGCTGATAGCCTCCAATTGAAGCCTTTGGTTAATCTAACCAGTCGTGCTCTCGCTCGAATACACACCCTGTGCCACGGATTCTTTGGTCATCAGCCTTTCTTATTTGGTTCTTATGGGCTTGTGTTTCTATCAAATATGGTTGATCAAGAAAGATTTCACAGTTCAGAGGTTTTGTTTGAAGTAAAAACTCTACAATTACCTGTTGGGTTTATTGGCTGCTTACAGTACTGCTGAGCCTTTGTTTAGATTGATTATGGGTATATCGGTTCTGGATTTGGATGGACAGAGTGGTCTTGCTCCATTTGAGGTGGGTTTTACACTTTCTGATATTTAATAGCTTGTAGTTTTTGAAATTGCTTTATTGATATTGCATGGACCTTTCCTACTTTGCATATGTTGAAGAGGAATATGAAAATCAAACTTTGATTTTTAGCTGTGTCAATTTGTTTGTGAAGAGAGTTGCATATATCTGTGTGTCTTTGGTTGAGATTGCATAAAACGCAAAAAGTTTGAATTACTTTTGATAAAAGTAATTATTATACTTCTAAAAGGCACCATGAACCACTATTCAGTCTTGCTTTTTCTCATCACTTTGGTGTATGTCCTTTGGTTGGTTTTATAGTTAGGAAGCTATCTGCGAATTGTATGCTGAAGCAAAGTTGTATAATTCAATATGTGTGATTATTTCTTTTCTACATCATTTTTTTTTTGCCCCTCCAATATGATGATTAGTTCAGAAGTTCCTGAGGAATATATTAATATCAGTATACAACATAAAATACATAGTCTCCTATTTTAGTAAGACTATACGACTTCCATATCAAGCGTTTCACATTTTCTTCATTTTATGGCAGATCGTTTCCCTGATTATTGAGGCTTTGGCTTGGTGCTCTATGCTGGTTTTGATTGGTGTGGAAACTAAAGTCTATATTCGGGAATTCCGATGGTTTGTCAGATTTGGAGTGATTTATACTTTGATAGGGGATGCAGTGATGTTCAATCTCATTTTTGCAATGAAGAACTTTTACAATAGGTTTGTCTTTCCTGGTTCTGTACTTGGTTCTCTCTCTCTTATCCATGCAAGCCTGGTCATCTTTTTCATTGGCATTGAACTCCTTCATTCTTATGCATTAAATATGGCTGTGTGGACCAACTCACAAATTATATTGTTTTTGCAGTTCTGTACTACATTTGTACATGAGTGAGGTCATTGTTCAGGTTAGTCTCTTTTTTTTTTACCTTTTCCAAGGTTGTTAGTTATATTTTTCCGGCAATTTTCTTAAAATATCATGTATGGCCTGCTAGTTTTTGGACTTAGCTTGTCAATTTGTGTGCCTGGTTGACCAATTTTCCCTATTAGAAGTATTAAGCAGAGCCATGAGCCTAAGGCTGTTAAAATAGAACTCATGATGTTGATAGAGGCATAATTTGTCTTCAAGCATCACGTAGTCTATCCTAAATACCAAGGTTTTGCTTTTGTAAAAATTATCAAGTATATGTTGTGAGTTATTTTTAGTAAAAATGCTGCATAATTTGGTTGGTGGAAGATTGCATAGCCCATTTACTGCCTCTAGGCATTTGATGGGCTCTAAACTGACAGTCATACTAATATGAAGTTGATTAGTTTTGGCTATTTAATTGATACCATAAAGTTGCTAGGTTACCAAAGATAGTTGGAGATGTTGGTGAGAGATGATGAAATTCTGTCTTATGATGATATGTCCGATAAAGCAATAGCTCAAACAACATGTATATTATCCTGGAAATTTTACTATTTGTCTCATGGCATTCTTTGTGGTTTGTTATGTCTGCAAGAAATTTATGCAAGATGTAATGTCTCATGCCCAGAACTACTTGAATTTAGAAGTCCGTCTTTTTTATTAATGCCAAGTTTCTACAAGAGTTCCATAGCGTTTTAGAATGCCGTGGTTCCATGACTATATGCTTGCCACTGGTGTGTTATGTTTCTGGTGGCATTTTCTAGTCACAAAGTGGGAAATGCAGTCTGATAGGTGAAGGCTAGTGTGAAATTGGGGAGAAATGGCGAGCGACCTCTTAGGAACTCTCAAACTTGTGGAATTTATCATCATGCTACACTTGTGTTCACTTAGACATTTTTTTGTATTTGTTGCCTTATCTTTTAAGCTATGAGTGTTGGTGTATATTTCAAAGTTTGGGACGTTGAGAAGGGTTAAGGGAAGGGTTAAGGGTTGGGGCTTTTGGGGGGGTCTCATGTGGGTTTTGCTCAGTTGCATAGTAGATTTCATGTTGAGCGACAGTGGCTTTTGCTTGCTGTGACGCTGTGACAAAAAAGTTATGTACAAGGAGACACAAATCAGATGGAAGGAATCTCGATTCAAGGGATGTGCATCCATCATATTTCGTACTGGATTCGATTAACTTGAGGAAGGTCCCTAATATGATTTACTGTGACATTTGTTCCTTTCAGCCAATGGAAATTTATGTCGATGACGAGGCCAAGCTGACCCTTCATGGTCTTGTTCAGGTATGTGTTTGGTAACCTTGAAGTTGACATTTTTAGCAGTTTTCATTTATGTTGAATTCTTACTTTGGTAATTGGGAAATGACAGCACTACATCAAATTGAGTGAGCTGGAGAAGAACCGGAAGCTCAACGACCTACTTGATGCATTGGACTTTAATGAAGTTGTCATTTTTGTCAAAAGTGTGAGCAGAGCCGCAGAATTGAACAAGTTACTTGTTGAGTGTAACTTTCCCTCTATATGCATCCATTCTGGCATGTCCCAGGAGGAAAGGTTTGTACATCTTTTGGTGAATGCTATATTTCTTGGTGCAATTACTTTTTTAGTTGTTAGTTGTAACAATCTTTTTTTTAATGGTTTATCTGCGTACTTGTCTACTTCCCTGAAATGCTGTTGGAGTTCTAGTTTCTGGCATAATTTTCTTTTGTTGTACTTCTACTGGTGTTTATTTTCCTTTATTTCCTTATGGTACCTTTGTCAGCATTCAATCGGATTTATCAGTGCTTTTGTATACTAAAGGAATCATTATTAGTTATTTTGAAATGAATTGTAATAATAGAATATGTCTTGTTTGTGATCATAAAAGTAGAGGATCTAATGAGAAGCTTAATAGATGTCACTGCATTTGAAGCTTTTTAAAGTACTTATAAGGGACAATTATGTGCTAGATGAAGTTCTTCTAAGAATGGAAGTTCTTTTTGTGGTGTTTGTGAATGTTGAACAGTATTGGTCAATAAAGTGTTTCAAATTGGTGGAGCTGGAACAATTTTGACATCTGTTATGCTCGTATCTTTTAAATCTTTGAGTTCTTCTTGTCTGTGCTGGTGGGTTTACCTGATTTGGCAGTCACTGTCATTAACTCTTTTTGTTTTTGATCTGCTTTGTTGTGGATTCTCTGCGGAGTAAATAAAAAGTTGTTCTGTGGTCTCCTTATAATATAAGAAGAAGTTTTCAACTGTTTTTTTTTTTTTTGTGGTCCTTTATTTTGTTTTATGTTTTTAGACGAAGTGTTTAATTTATTTTCACTGTAAAAATCGTTTTCAGTTTACTATAGTTATATTCTGAATTGTTACTTTTTAGTTTCTATGGCTTCGTAGAGTGTTGTATGCATTTATTTTTGTTTCTGGTATGTATGTTTGTATACCATGCACTGGCTTTAATGTGAATATCAACTTGTTTCCATCTCTTAATTAATCCTTTGATGTGATGCTTGTTCACATTAATCACAAACATTGCGATCTTACGGCGGTGGTTGAAATAAGCTGGTTGTTTTCTTGTAGGTTGACACGTTACAAGGGTTTCAAGGAGGGGAATAAGAGGATTCTTGTGGCCACGGATTTGGTTGGTAGAGGAATTGACATTGAGCGTGTTAATATCGTCATCAATTACGATATGCCAGATTCTGCTGACACTTATCTGCACAGAGTAGGTTTTTTTTCCTTTTTTCTTATTTTTGTTTGATTCATGGTAAGCAGTCATTTTTAAGCTATCTTATGAAGCTGTTTGGGCTCTCTGCCTAAGACGATTACTTGTAAATAGCGTTAGCTCTTGTCAATATAAAGTTACTTTTGCTTCATGTTTGATGTGCTGTTAATTTATCAGCAATTCTTCTAGGACCAGCAATACAAGTCAAATCAAAATGCTAACAAAGTTATTATTTATTTTCCCCAGTGATTTTGTAACTTTACTGTTTGCAATTGAAATGTCTTATATCAACATTTTCTGGTGGTAATATTTAAGTTATGATATGTTGCTTTATTAACTTGCTGGGATTTATGAAAATAGGTATAAGGCTCTAGCTATTTGGGGGTCAATTTTTTACTTGGATGCTAAGATCTTGTCTTTGATTATAGTATATCAAATGCTCATTAATGTATGAATTATTGCTGTTGTTGGTTTGTTTAAATGTTAGGATATTCCAGTAGATATGGTTTTTTATCAAACTTCAAAAATCTACTGCTGGTTTTTCTCTCTCTCTCTCTCTCTCTCTCTTTTTCTCAATAAAGCCTTTGGTCTAGACTTTTATAGTGTGTTCATCGAAGTAAAACTTGTACCATCCTCATATTTTTCTTAAAACTTGTACCATCTTCATATTTTTCCCATTACCTCTATAATTTATTGAACATTCTAGGTTCTCTGCAGAGGAAACTTTAGTGAGCTCAACCTGTCTGATCTGGGTCAATGTCTATCCTTTGAGCTTAGATAAATTTGATTGGAATCTGCAATCTATTTGTTAATTGGTTGTGTCCCTTCATGTAGATTTTACTATCAAACAATCACCCCAACCTCAATGATGGCTTTATCATTTTTTTAATTATTTATTTTTAGAAGTCCTTGCTTGTGTTTTGATGGGATTGGAACTAACTGCGTGGATTGGTAAATTCTAACTTTTGGAAGGATTCTTTTGCAGTGAGGAAGACAAGTTGAAGAAACTTGGTGACCTTATGAATGACAGCCACTACAGCTGTAGCATTTTATATGAGTGCAGGTAGACAATTGTCCCATCCAGCTTTCGAAATATGTGTGATGTGAAAATTGATTACTTTACCATTTTAGGAGTAGAAGAGTATGTATATATCAGTCTTAACTTCTAGTTGTGGTAAATTTTTCAACCATTGAATTCACATAATCAATTCTACTATTTATATCTCTTTTTAATTAAACATACAAAGAACTATTTATATCTCTTTTTAATTAAACACTCGCACAGATCATTTATTTCAATAGTGTATAATAAATCTATGAGAGGAGCTATTTGTGTGTGTTGTATATGCCAAATTGCAGTATTGACAATCGTACAGGGTACAAAAATAACAAAAATTAGTACTATTATGTTTCTTAAGAAGTAAAACCATATCTGTAATTACAAAGTCATATTTATCGGTCAAAAACTGATAAATATTGTACTGGAATCATATTTATCGGTCAACAACCGTCAAATATGATGAAATTTAAATAATTCTACCGTTGGCATGCCATATTTATCGGGCAAAAATCGATAAATATGGTAGAATTAAAATTGGACTCATATTTATCGGTTTAGAAGAGCCAAATATGGTAAATTTTAAATATAGGAGACATTTTGTCATTCAACAAGCGCCAAATATGTAAAAATTTAACAATTTTGACCGTTACAATGTCATATTTATCGGTCAAAAAGCGTCAAATATGAAGAAATTTAAAAATTTGACCGTTGGCATACCATATTTATCGGGCGAAAAGCGATAAATATGGTAGAATTAAAATTGGAGGCTTATTTATCGATTCAGAAGCGCCAAATATAGTCGTATCGGGCCATATTTGTCTGAAAAAAACGCCAAATATGATGAAATTTAAAAATTGACCGTTAAAAAGCGATAAATATGGTATAAGTCATATTTATCGCTCTAGAAGCGCCAAATATGGTGAAAATTTGACCTATATCGTGCCATATTTATCGGAAAATAAGCGCTAAATATCAAGAAGTTTAAAAAATTGACCGTTGGAAATCCATATTTATCGGGCAAAAAGCGATAAATATGGGAAAACTAAAGTTGGAGTTATATTTATCGCTCCAGAAGCGCCAAATATAGTAAAATTTAAAAATTTTGACCGTTACCGTGCCATATTTATCGGAAAAAAAGCGCCAAATATCATGAAATTTAAAAAATTGACCGTTGATATGGCATATTTATCGGGCAAAAAGTGACAAATATAGTTCAATTAAAATGGGAATCATATTTATCGGTCAAAAAACGCCAAATATGATTAAATTTAAAAAATTGACCGTTACCATGTCATATTTATCGGTCAAAGCGATAAATATGGTGCAATTAAAAAAATTTGACCGTTAGAAACTACTATATTTGTCACTTTATGTGATATATTTGGCGCTTTTATGTGCCGAATATGACCTAAACAATATTTGGCGTTTTGACCGACCGCCAAATATTGTCAAATATACCATATTTGGCGGTGCCATTGGTGGCGCTTTCATGACCGCCAAATATGGCATTTTTTCTTGTAGTAGATAGAAATTTGTTTCTCTAGTGTGATTAGGAATTGATCCCACCACTCAGCTTTCTAGCAAAGATCTGGAAAGTCAATAAATTGAAAGAGATCCCTTCTGCATGACACAGGAGTGGGACAACCGGTCATATGTAAATCTTTTGTAACATCGTACAAACTCAAGCTTCAAAAAGTCAAAACACCTTATTACTATCTTTCATAGATGTATCCGGCAGGCCTTTTGAGATATCTGGTAACTCTTATTTTAAAATCTACAACCAGTGTAATAAACATTTTGCCATTGAGTAAATGGGAAGTTGGTTTATGTCAAAGCAGTTGCAGTTGACTTAAGGTTTATTGCTACAAGACTTGAGATTAAGCAGAAGAGAACATTATCATCATGCAGAAAATAATGAAAAGTACAAATGACAAGTACGAAACCATGGAAGATAACACAACCTATGTGAAAAAGTGCTTGTAGAAGAGTTCAAAGCCATATTCATGTCTATCATCAAGAAAAACTGGAGTAAGATCCAGAGGAAATACCCCAGTCAGGTATTAAATGCAGTAATTTTATAGCTTGACATCTCTTCCTGCTTTCATAAATTACTTATTTCACAAGCTTCTATTGAAATAAGAGTTTTCTTCAGTTCAGCCAAAGTTAACCGTAAGAAGGTCTCTCTCCTGAGAATTTTGTGATAAGTCTTCGGGTCATAAATGCTCAAGTATAATTGATTACTTGGGATAGTGAACTGAAATTGTCATACCCTATGTCCAACATAGTAATACTGCAGCGGATAAGAACTTGCCAAGGGAACACAATCGTAGCTATGCGAAAATCCTCCCTTAATCTTTAACTAATCGAATACCTGAGGTACACAATAGACTAGTGAGTATGAAACTCAGTAAGTAGTTAGAATTATGAAATTAGTGTAACAGTCACAATAAAACAATTAATGGCGATAACTATTTCAGATTATGACCACTATTAAAAACTTATTCCATAAATCACCAATTACCGTTTATTTCTTAGTATATAAGCCACCAGTGCTCTACTAAAAAAAGTCAGAAAATTGATTTCACTGTTTAAGGATTGCGCCTCTAGGCAAGGGAACTAGCACGGCGGTGCCAAGTTTCTGATTTTCAATCCGTTGCAAATTTCAGTTCCGCGCTCCTGCACCAAGGGAGAGGCATGCATGCACCAACTCTTTATTCTCTCTTACTTGAGTCGGTGCAATTGGTGCTCTAGCGAGGACAATATGGCACAGCTATGCCATTCTCTAGCTATACCTCTTTAAGTCGGTTAAAGATGAGCTCATGCACCATTTAATGGTGCTCATGCACTAACCTTGCATCATTGGCCAATTTTCCTAGACCAATTACTCACTTATCCCATCATATTTCTAATTATTTAAATACTTGTCTATGGGTGATCAAACACGGCTTTTCTATGTCAAAGCTCATTACATACACCTATTTGTATACACATGTCTCATTTACACATAAACTTTTCACAAGTCTATCATATCCTCATGTGCTCCCATAAACATATAAATCATTCACACATGAGTTTCCATAAGCTAGCTACATTGTTCATATGGATATCCATTTCACATAATTTCAGAAGCTTCCACAGTACAGTCACAGACACTTAGGAACAGTGCTCTCTAATCAAGGTAGGACTTTTCATTTCACAGTCAGTTCCCATATGTAGGCCTACCCATGAATCAGCTCAAGGCTAGTCTGACAATCCGAGTGATACCGGGCCCATGCTACCGAATCTCGTTTAGAGAAACACATGGTCCAGACCTCCCCTCAAGCCATGGGGATACAGAACAGTACAGATACATTCAAAGGCCTACCCATGAAATAGCTCAAGGCTAGTCTGACAATCCGGGTGATACCGGGCCCATGCTACCGAATCTCGTCTAGAGAAACACATGGTCCAGACCTCCCCTCAAGCCATGGGAGTACGTAACAGTACGGATACATTCAGATGCCTACACTTGAAATAGCTCGAGGCTAGTCTGACAATTCGGGTGATACCGGGCCCATGCTACCGAATCCCATGTAAGGAAACACATGGTCCAAACCTCCCCTCAAGCCATGAGAGCCAAATATCCTAAGTTATGGCATGCCACTCACATATCAGTTTTCATATTCAGTCACATAAGTGAAGCTCTATACTAAGCTTTCACTCATATATCACATTTCATATTTCAGTCAGTCACATAAGTGAAGCTCTATATTAAGCTTTCATTCACATATCACATTTCACATTTCACATTTCACATTTCAGTCACATAAGTGAAGCTCTTTATATCAAGCTTCTAACCCAATCACAACTTATCACAATTCATTCACCATAATGCTAGCATTTAACGGTATCACATTTCACATTCGACATTCAATATATTCCCATGGGCTTGGCATGAAATTTCAAATTCATAACACATCACGCAATGATGCATGCCTTCGCACATCACAGTATTGCAGTTTACTTTCATAATTGAGGTTCTACGTAGGCTTCTCATTAATCACATATACATTCATAAATACAATAAGCCTACATATCTCATATACGCTTATGGATATGCACAATCCACACATTGGTATCATTTCTACACATATAGAACCCCAATGACATCTTTATTCGTGCCAACATCTTCCATTACTCTTCGATGTATTTCATTCATATCGTTGCACAACCATTTCCATGTATAACTGGTCTCATTCATTTTCCACTCATACATATTCGTGGAACTCTAATACACATGGTATTTCATAGACATTCATTTGTCATGCCATCCACATGAGGAATTAGTATCCTAGAACGTTTGGCATGTATTTTATTCTTCATATACACACATCTTTTCATTGGTAATATTATTCAAGCCAAATCACAACAAATTCACCTACATGAGAGCACATTCACATTTCTACATCTCACACACATAGAATTTACACCAACATGTAGCTCACATACTCATCAAAGTGTGTGAAATCACATATTTCATAAATCACTATAAACCTAAATCAAATCATTTCTCATATCAAGGTCCATGTATTCATGGCCCAATCCACATTCCATCTACACATTTCACATATATTCACAACATAATCATTAAACATATTTCATTAAAAGTTAACATCTATTGTGTCCTCAGAAATGTCTAGCTACTTACCTGGTTAGCCTTGCCTCTTAATTTTGCTCTCATATATTTCTTGATAAGCAGTTGTTTAAAGTTCATCTCTTCTTCTTCTCCTTCCTCTCTGGTAACCATTACCATAGTCATGACACATTGATCAGTGTCCATTTAGAAGTCATTAAATCCCTTAGGTTAACAACAATTCAACCGACCAATAACATCATTTATTAAACTCTATCACACACACATATTGGTTGGATTATTATAATAAGAGGTTATTCATTTCCAATCATCACCAAAATTCATGAAAATCAACATACATATTATACTCCATGAATTTTATTGAATCAAAATAAGGTCATTTACCCCTTGAAAATCCTTAATTTCATTCACACAGCAAATCTGTCTGCAGACCTTTTAACTGAACAGTACAACTTTGAAGAATTTTATAAAATTCTACAATAATCCAATCTCCACCAAACTTTTCAGTCTAAAACTAGACACATATAAGAGTTATTTCACCAAAAATCATGATTTTCTAAGGAGTCTAAGGCAGTCAAACGGAATTTATTTCACAAACTCAGTTCTGGAACTTAATATTCACAGTTCTTTAAGTCCAGATTTGAAAAATCATAACAATTCATACACAACTCCAAAAACCATAAAAATTTACAGTCTAACAGAAAACATACCCAAGGGTTTTTATATTAAAAAATCACAAAATTTTACAAACATTTGCCCCCTCAAATCGAGTTCATTCCCTCTGCCCTGTTTTAAAACAGGGGAATTCACAATTTCGAACCAGAATTTCAAAAATTCATTAAAATTCACACACTACGAATTTTCAAGTGTTTCAAAATTCTATAAACTCCTTTAGGTGTCTAGTTTATCATATAAAAATTTAAGAGTCAGAAAACAACCATGGAATTTATAAGAATTTTCGGACTAACCTCTGTTCAGCAAAGAGGCCCTGCAGGAATTTCACTCAATCATGTTTCCTAGCTTCCCAAACATCATGTCTTCTCCTTCGATATACCATAACACATGTAATATCATGATTTCACACAAATTCCAGAATGCACATAACACAATTATTCCAAAATTTATAACATATCACATTAATTTCCTGTAAAAATAATGGAACCATGCAAGGAAATGGGAGGAGAAGTTGATTTCTACCTCTACTTTGTCTCTAGATTTCTTCCTCTTGCTTAATTTGTTGGCAACCATGAAGGAGAAAGAGATTAGAGCTGGTTGCAGGGATAGGATCAAAATGAATATATTTCTCTAGAATTCTCTCTTTTATACTTATCCAAATCTGCAAAATTTCAGTCTAACCCTTTAAGTTTTCAATTCGTTAATTAACCCCTCCATCTCATCTAATTTCATCCCTCTTCCATATATATATATATATATATATATATATATATATATATATATATATATATATATATATACATACCTCATAATGTTAATAATATATTTTTTTACAGTATACATGTAAGTCAAACTTACTTAAATCTTGGAGTGTCACAGAAATTATGGTATAAGATACAGCATCATGAGAAATATTTTATACAGAGACTTATTGATGAGGAACGGGGTTCCTCAAATTAACAGAAAGAGAAGGAGATGTAGACAGAGGAAAGGGGAGAAACAATAGAAGAAATTTAGTGATAAATACAGTGAAATTGAGGGAGGAAACAATCTTTTTACTAAAAGATCAAAAAACCAATAACAATCAAGTCTAAGAAATAAAATAACTAAAGACACTTATTTATAGTGCTGACAATCATAACTTAACTAGGAAATATACTTCCATTAGGAAATATAATACTAATCCTAGTTAAACTAGAAAATTCCTAAATTAAATCCTAAATAAAATAGTAAACTAGTAATTAGGAATATAACTCCAATTAGGATTACTCCTAATTTAGGAAGTCAAAATCCCTAATTTATTAAAATCCCTAAAATCAAAATTAAAATTCCTAATTTATTCCTAATTTTTCCTATATCAATTCTCTCCCTCTTGAAAGAATTCGACTTCTGGCAAGTTGTCAAGGGAGAAATTGCCAATACACAAGGAAACGTCACGTCTTGCCTTACACGATCATTGGAAAGTCATTAATCCACATCTTCGCTTTATAACCAATAGTGAAAGCACATATAATGAAAAAATTATTGATGCTTTAGCGGCCTTCAATATTGGTAGAGAAACAATAATCCCCATGGAAGACTTGACCGTTGACCCAATGATAGAAGTAGAAGAACCCAAATATGAATCACAACCTATGACATCAATTTCTTGAATGATTTCATGAGATTCTTCACATATAGGTTCCACGATATTATTAGAATTCATCTTGCCCTCGCTTTCAATATCACCTATAGATCCATACCCATCTACAAGATCAATCTTGCTTGAATGCCAATCTACAAGATCAATCTCGCTTACTTCATCATCTCCACTAGAGTCATCAAACTCATCCTCATGGTTCTTAGGAATTGCACCAAAGATCTCTTGATTCCTATGTTTGGTGGATGAATCCAAATTAGGGCCTTGTATTTTAAGAAAGAAGCTTGTAAGGCTTTTACAATTGTTAATATTTCTGTACATTTATCTTCAATGGCATCCATTCTACTCTCCAGAGTATCGATCCTGCTGTTTATCCTATTTTCTCAGGCTTGTATCATTCAGAGTATTGAAGTTTGTACTGAAGGACACATTGTCGATATCGACAAGAACAGTATCATGGTGGTCGCGGTGAACAGTAACTCGGTGAACATTACCCGCGATAAACAGTAACTCTTGTGAACAGTACATCGATGAACAGTAACTTCGGTGAATAGTGACTCTCTCTCTCTATATATATATATATATATATTTTGTATGGGTGATGGAAGATAAAATTGAGGTAAATAAGTTGATGGTGGTGGGAGGTTTTAGGGTTTATGGGTTGAACAAAAATTAAAGGATAAATAATATAAGAGGGGATCAAAACCACGCTCTGATACCAATTGATGAGGAACAGGGTTCCTCAAATTAACAGAAAGAGAGAGAGATGTAGACAAAGGAAAAGGGAGAAACAACAGAAGAAATTTAGGGAGAAATAGAGTGAAATTGAGGGAGGAGACAATCTTTTTACTAAAAGATCAAAAAACCAATAACAATCAAGTCTAAGAAATAAAATAACTAAAGACACTTATTTATAGTGCAGACTATCATAACTTAACTAGAAAATATACTTCCATTAAGAAATATAATATTAATCCTAGTTAAACTAGAAAATACCAAATTTAAATCCTAAATAAAATAATAATATAACTCCAATTAGGATTACTCCTATTTTAGGAAGTCAAAATCTCTAATAATAATCAAAATTCCTAATTTATTAAAATCCCTAAAATCAAAATTAAAATCCCTAATTTATTCCTAATTTGTCCTACATCACTTATTCTGTTCTCTAAAAATATTTATAGCAAAAACAACATCATGATCAATAAACCATTTGCAAGAAACAACTGAACAGGCAAAAATTTAAAGCAAAATTTGATGACCGTTTTCTAAAACATCAGTTTTTTTGCTGAAACAGTAATATATTTTCGGTTTATGTTGGAATGAACGGATAGGTAAAAAAACCATAGCATTATTTCAAGACTAAGGTACATCTAGCATAAGGTTGAACTGTCAATGGAACAGCTCAAGGAGGATTAATAAGATGAGAAAATTCTAAATTGTGCTTCAGAACAGAAAAGTTTTAAAGAGGATCAGATCAACAGAGCCCGATTTATAACATTAAACTTAAAGCTTCTTTTTTTCAATGTTTTGATATAATAATCTTCTCTTTCCTTTATATGATATATATTTAATAATACAGCTTTTCATAAGAAACAACAGAGATATACGTGCTTCTAACTGTGAGAAAGTCAAATTGAATAACTTTCTTTATAAAACATCATTCATCTTCATAGAAGGAGGAGCATAACAGATGCATAAAAAACGTACTCTAATTAAATGAGGTTGCAATTGGAAAGGGAAAAAGGAGAAGCAGAGCATTCAAATTTTGCCTGAGAGAACTTCTAATAGATAATACCATAAAGGAAAAAATTATGAGCTCAATTTCTCCTCTTATTATAACGAAAGGTAATCACATAAAGCATACATAATTTTTGATAAGGTGAGTGGGGCAGGTGCTAAGTTGGTATAACCTTTTTTTTTCCCCACTCATAACACATCAAGACTGCAGCATCATGGAGGATATTAATGAGCAAGAAGAAGTATAATTAGCAAATGAATAACAGTTGAGTAACTGCATTTTTGTTATTATGAGTTTACAGGAACCAAAGCCTCAAAGTTTAGCATAAGAGAGGTTCCATGAGTCCTAAAATAATTAGCAATAAAAAACATAACAAGTGAAAGACAGGAAGCACTCCACATAAGAAGACAGATGCAAGTGTGAACGGATGTATAAGAATTATAAAGATGAAACAAGCTATATTCTTTCCTTCAGCAGTCTTATTCTTCCCATGAAACAAGCCTCAATCTTCCCTGGATTCAGTGGTGGAGAGAGAGAACTGGAAACAGAAAAGAAATTAAATTATTAGAATCACCAACAATCACAGTTGCATCACAAATCCACTGAGCAGTAATCAGCAGTCTCTGTTTT
This sequence comes from Boswellia sacra, assembly GCA_013180625.2. Lineage (NCBI taxonomy): Eukaryota > Viridiplantae > Streptophyta > Magnoliopsida > Sapindales > Burseraceae > Boswellia > Boswellia sacra. Next base: position 215,328 of record SNVD02009719.1, read on the forward strand.
TTGAATTGCATCAGCATTCTGTGTTTTGAAATTGATGACATGGTAGTTGGGGAAATTTCACAACCAGGCGGTGATATAAAAAGAGCCACATTACCTTCAAGTTTCTCTTCTGCTTGTGCTGGGCGTTATTCCTTTTGTTCTTATTTGTTCCATGTATGGTGGTAATTTTGCCCTTAATTGGTTAGGACCATGGCAATAGATATCCATGGCGCGCTCTTCATCATCATTGCTGCCTTCTTTGGAATTGAGTGCCTACAGAGAGTGTAATTAAAAAACAGAAATTAGCATTGACAATGAGGAAATTATTAATCCAAAAACCAAAAATCTTAAATAATGCGATGGTTAATACAAAAGTATAATTGTTATTATAATTATTAAGTAGCGCCTTGGCTTCCGTGTGAACACTCTTTCTATCATCCAAAGAAAATATTGTTTCTATCTGACCAAAATCTCTAATTCTCCATCATTCTTGAAATCTGACAATGTTTGAAGTGATAACCCACAGGGCAGAAGTTGGTCAGCCTTTGTGATTCCCATAATAACAATGTTTGAAGTTGAGGTAACACGATTGCTTTGTCATCCGTCTCCATGACTTTACCACCTCCATCTCTATCTCTCTCTTTCTCTCCAAATACTTGTTCTAATTCAATGTTCTCCCAAACTCTTAATTCTTGCAGTTGTTGAAGACCTCTGGCTATGGTGATAGGAAATAGACTTTTTAATTTCTTACACCTCCCAACATCAATTAGTCTAAGATTTGGAAAGAGTAGATGAGGTTGGATATCATCATCCTCTTCATCATCTTCAACTATGATTTTCTCCAATTCCCCACAATCCAAAACATACAACGTTTCCAATTTCGACAGATTTTGAGCAAGATTAGTAGATGAGAATATATGTCTCAGCTGATTGCAATTAGAGACCAATAGAAAGGTAAGGTTTTGTAGTTTTAAAAGATGTGTGGGACCCTTGCACATATATATATATATATATGGATCCAAAATATATCTTAAACAATTAATAAGACAGTTAAATATAACATCAAAGAGACTAATTTAGACTTCATCAAAGATATGAGGTGAGAGGCTATATAACTTTCAAAAATTTCAATAGCTTATAGGAAGAAGATTTTCCCAAATCTTATAGATTCATGATTATACATGTATCCATTATTTCAAATGGGCCTCAGATCATAGATAATTAAATATAATTGTTTACTAAGGACAATGGAGTGAATTGATGGTATAAGACCATTTTCAGAAATAATTTACACAGATACACAAATTGTTTCCACTCCGTATAATAGTCTGTAGCAATCCAGAAACAAATATCATGATCAATCAAACACTCAAAAAGAAAACAACAGAACATGCCAGAATCTCAACTCAAATTTGATAAGACTTGTTTACAACAAACTAAGAGAGCAGCCAAGAATCAAAAGTCAAATTGAAAAATCATTCATCTTCATAGAAAAAGGGGCATGGCAGAGGCATAAATACATGTCCTAGTTATATAAATTTGCAATTGATTGATAAAAGATGAAGCCTCATAAATCCATTAGGCAGTAATCAGCATTCTGTGTTTTGATATTGATGACATGGTAGTTGGGGAAATTTCACAAGCAGTTGGTGATATAAAAAGAGCCACATTACCTTCAAGTTTCCCTTCTGCTTCTGCTGAGTATTACTCCTTCTGTTGTCATTTGTTCCATGTATGGTGGTAATTTCGCCCGCAATTGGTTAGAACCATGGCAATTGATATCCATGTTGGTCTCTTCATCATCATTGCTGCCTTCTTTGGGCGCCTGCAGAGAGGACAATTAAAAACGGAAATTAGCATTGAAAATGAGGAAATTATGATCCAAAAACCAAAATCCTTAAATAATGGGGATGGTCAACAACAACATCAACTACAATTGAGGAAAGTATAATTGTTATTATTATTGTTATGAAGTATTTCCTTACTCGGGCTTCCGCATGAACACTCTGTTTTTCATCCAATGAAAATCTTGTTGCTATCTTACCACATCCTCCAACCCTTAATAGTCCATCATTCTTCAAAGATGGAAATATGAAGTGATAACCCACATGGCAGAAGTTAGTCAGCCTTTGTAAATCCCTAAGAATAAAGAAATTAAGTTGAGGCAACGTGATTGCTTTGTTATCCATGAATCCGGCTCCATCTTCGTATCCAAATACTTCTTCTAATTGCGAGTTGTCTTCTACGATGAGGTGAACTAGTTGTTGAAGACCTCTGGCTATGGTGATAGGAAATACACGTTTTAATTTCTTACACCCACAAACCGTAATTTTTCTAAGATTTGGAAAGAGTAGATGAGGTTGGATATCATCATCCTCTTCGTCATCTTCACCTATGATTTTCTCCAACTCCCCACAATCCCGAACATACAACTCTTCCAATTTCGACAGATTTTGAGCAAGAGTAGTGGATGAGAATATATGTCTCAGCTGATTGCAATTAGAGACCCATAGAAAGGCCAAGTTTTGTAGTTTTAGAAGAGGTGTGGGACCCTTGCATAAATCTTCTAGTTCTTGCAAAGATTTCAACCACAGCCATTTCAAACTTGGGAGTGATAATTGACGCTTTTGTTCATTAACACCTTCCAAATCAAATAACACTTTTACTTCACATTTCTCTATTCTTATTATTTCTAAATTCTTGAACTCATATTGACTCAAACAACCAAGAATTCCATCACACCATTGCTGCTTGAAACCTCCAACTTCTAATACCCGTAAATTCTGGACAAAACAAGTCACGCAATTAATTAATGAAATTATTATGTACAACCGTTTTAAAATATTTCATGAAATTAAAATCAGATACTTTTGTAAAAACATGTCACGTTAATTTTTTTTTTTCACTCCTTAACAAACTGTTCATTTTTAATAAGTCATGGGCACGACAATAAAATTAAAACGCCAATGTTACTTACAACCAAACCTTAAAAAAAAGATCCAGATCCAGTTATAATCTTAATTGAATTTTATAATATTAGAGTGGTGCATGTCATTAATTATGATTTTAACATCCTATGGTAATAGCTATCGATAACTCTTTAACAATGATTTGCTTTAATTCTCCACAATCTTCAATAGATAACTCTTTCAAATTTGGAAGTAATAATTCATGTTGTTGTCCATCGGTGACAGTTACAAGTCCTTCCAATTGAAATACCACTTTCCCTCCCCAACCCTTAATTCTTAATTTTTCTAAATTTTTGAAGCCATGTCTCAAACAAGTGAGCATTAATCCATCACACAATTCATGGTGGCAATCTTCAATCTCTAAAACCCTTAGTGTCTAAGCAAACAAATGCTAATAACTCAATCTCAGCAAATGACCCTTGGAGACGACTCTAATCACAATGCACGCGCACACGATTTTTTTAAGTAAAAGAATCCATAATTTCTCCCATGCACACACTCACATATGCAAATATAAAGTAAACGTAACGTTAGTATGTACTTGAATTTTACTTAAACAAAAAAAGAACAAAAAACATACCTCATTTAGATAATGCCTTTTGACTTCAGAAATGAAAGCCGTATTTAAACTAGAACAGTCACGTATAATGAGCTCTTCTAAAGCTGGCAAAGTTGAACGGTAATTTTCTGGCAAGAAGCTGGTGAGGCTCCCTAATTCATCAAATCTTAACTTTTTTAACTTAGGGAACACGACGTCTTTGCCGTCCTCTTCGACCACAATGTCTTCTCTTCCATGATCCAAACAAAAAACTTGATTTAACTTAGGAGCATTGCCGATGGTAAGCTTTTCAAGTTGTAGAAAACCCCGTGCAATACAGATTGGGAATAAGCTATTTATGCGGATGCATTGTATTAGAGATATGCTTTTCAAATTTTGTAGAAATCCCCCTGCAAAATTTCCACCATAGCATATTGCTTCAAGAGAGGACAAATTCTCCAATTTAGAGAATACACTGCCTGGAAACTGTTGACGCGTCATATCGATGACACATTCCAACTCCTTACATTCATCAACATCAAGAGTTTTCAACTCATTTAAACCCCCTTCATCAATGCTTGAGAGGATATTTTGAAAATCTGTTATATTACTCAAATGAAGATGCTCCAGAGCTTGATAAAGCGCTTTAAATGTATTCAGTGACGTAGCATCAATATCTTTCATTTTTAAAACGTTCTCCCGTGCACAGTGCCATCTACTACTATTATTGTAGTTCACAGTTATGTCGTACCGTTGAAATTCGCGGAAGGCAAAGTCTTTTTGAAGGCAGTTACCTCTTATGTCCAGAGATAGTACAGCCAAGCGGGATAGTGAATTCAACTCTGAGAGTCTAACTTTGCTTCCTTCTGCAGTTGTTCCCTCAACCTCCCATTCTATAAGGCATGTTCCCAGCTTAGCCATGTATAATTCTTCCAGTTTAGATAACCTTCGTAACACATTGGAGGGAATCCATTTCAATGAATTACAGAAAGACAAATCCAATAGTCTCAATTTACTAAGATTTCCTAGTTCTTCCGGCAACTCATCAAAATGAGATCCTTTTAAACTAAGAATCTCAAGTCTGTCCAGCTTACCAAGGGAAGACATGTCATTCAATGTACAGTCTTCTAACTGCAGATTTTGAAGGTTCGTCAAGAATTCAAGTGATTTTAAAGACAAGATTCGACGGCTTAGAGAAAGGACTTCCAGTGCTTTCATCTCTTCAAAAAAATGATTTGATACATTCATATAAAGCCCTTCAGATTTTGCATCCAGAAGCAGAAATCTCAAATTTGGATATTTCAAACCATCAGGAAGCACTTTTATATCATTTCCAATCAACGATATTGCTACGTATTGCTCCATGTTTTTCTCATTTGGCCACTCTGTTAATCCCATGCCGGCCTTCCCCAAGAATTTTTTCTCTTTGGATGCTATACATAAGGCAACATCACGAACTATGTCATGCATTTTTCCATCATCTAACAGCAAGCAAGAAGCTTTGAGTTCCTTAACTGTTACTCTCAATTGGCTTCTTGCATCTTCAATTGAGTCAGCATCTTCAAATAACCCAAAGCTTATACCATGTTGAACCAATTGCTCCAAATAAATCACAGAATCCTCTGGAAATAGCGAACACAAGAGAAAACATAACTTCTCATCCTCATTTCTCAAAAAATCGTAACTCGATTTAAGACAAGCATAAATGCCAGCATCACAAGATTGTATCTGGTCGAGTTTTGATTTTTGAAGCTTTTTATACATTACTTTGTAGTCGTTAACATCTTTTTCTCTTAGAGCACTTCCAATTATTACAAGTGCTAAAGGCAAACCTTTGCATTCGTTAACAATTTTAATTGCCAAAGCATTCAAAGTGGGGTCGTCAACACCTGGACCTGCATGCTTTTTAAACAAATCCCACTCTTCTTTTTTGTTCAGGGTATTTAGCTCAAATTTTTTATCACACCCCATTTCCTTACACACGCCTTCAGAGCGAGTAGTTAGAAGAACTTTACAGCCCTTGTGACCATCTTGAAAAGCAATCCCTATTTTGGTTTTCAAGTCAAAATATTTCCAAATATCATCGAGGATTATAAGGATCTTCTCCTCAGACTTCGTAAATCTCACGTATAATTGCTTTGCTTTTTCCAGTTCAGTTTGCTGATCCGTAAATTCCATTTTCAAGGACTCGGCTATGTCCTTTTGAATAGATTGGATGATCAAATTTCCAGATACAGTAGCCATGACAACCTTATCAAAAATCTTATCTTTTTGGACTTTGTCGCCTAATGCTATGGCTAAGGTGGTCTTGCCCACCCCTCCCATCCCGTACAATCCAACCATGTTGATCTGATCATCTCTTAGTGCCTCCACAATCTCATTAAAAGTAGATTTTGTAGAATCAAATAGCTCAAAATCTTTTGCCGCTAGAATTCTATGCCCGGTAAAGGGGCAGGATGGGACAATTTGTCAAATTTGCTACTTTCCCGTAGATTCAACATAATTGTTCTCTTCTTTTCTGCTTTCCTACTTAGCCCATATCTCCAACCCCAGTTCGGACAAAACCCAGCAAGACATGTCTTATTTGCTTGTATTTCTTTTTCCAACACGTGAACATCTTTCATGACTTCATCCACATCCTTGAGCCACTTTCGGACGACATTCTCGATATCTTCAGCATTGTTTTTGGCCCTCTCGACATCGTTCTGCACAATTTCTATTCTATTTCTCAACTTTTCATGTTCGTCCCTCAGATCTTTAACAATGCTCTTGAAACAGAGTAGGTATCGAACTTGGCGTTTGGTTGACTCCAGCAGGCTCTCTTCAATTTTTGTCAAAACAGGACCCAGAACGGCTGGTACTGCTTCCATTCTGTCAAATACAAAGAAGTCATATTTTTATTAGTCTGACAGCACAAGAACAGGAAAAAAGAAATTATAAGAACAAGAATGAAAGAAATTTTAAGGAAAGTACCTAACCCTGTCGATGTTAGTGAAGTGATAAGCGTTTGAATAGAAGCAGCAGCAAACAAAGCACGAACACCTAGCCTTGTCAGATCCTTGAGCTACAAGAAGTAAAGAAAAATACAGCAAATAAGGTTCAAAATTACTTGGTCAAAGAAGAAAGAAACATATAAATTTTATTGAGTTTTATATAGGAGTACTGTTCAGGATCCTAGCTAAACATGCCAAAATTACCAATCCTGTTTTTATTGGATTCGACTTTTTGGCAAATTGGATTCAATTCGATCTTCTTTTATTCAGAAAAAAAAATAATGCAATTGATTCTATAAGAAATTCGTCAAAATCTTAATCAACGTGACGCCTTTTACTCATTTAATCGAATTGAGTAACGAAACTATATTCCCTTCGTAGCAAATTATCAAATCTGGAGGATGGGGTGTTTGTGTGCGTAGTAAACTAGTTTTCATGACTAATATTTAGTTACCTGATCAATTGCAAAAGCTCGTATTACTCGGAAATTCTAGGAGTTCATAGAAACTGCACGTCAAAATTAAATGCCCTAATTGTCATTTATAAAATATTCTACCAAATGTATTTTATTATTTTAATTTTCTGAAATTAAAGCGGTTTCATAAACAAATGAATAGCCTCCAAACGCATATGACGCAAACTCAACAGATTACTTTAAAGACTGAAATACAACCGCAAATCAACAGTTAATAATTGATATCACCAAAAGAATTATATTTTTTCATCAATCACCAATTCATCTCATATGTACAAAATATGTCCTAACCTTTCTTATTTGTTAGAAAAAAAAAATGAAATTTTTGAAATCTACTTATCTGTTTAAAGTGCATAAATAAATATTAATGAAGTTCCAAGACAGTTAAGTAATTAATAATGATACCAAAATGGCTAATGACAAATTGCACCCAAACTTAGATCTAATCTTGCTATAAACAAATTGCAAAATCTATATAATCTTACTATAAACATTTAAAAAGACATCTGGTAAGAATAATTATTTACGTATAAAATGATCTCACTGCATACACATTTTAGTCAATTTTTTTTTTATTGATAGCTTAAAAAGATAAATAAATTAATTGTGGGTTTAAGCTATTGTTACTTAAAAATGTTTCTTCTTATTTATCATCAATTTATTTTAATTAATTTGATGCTCTAATAGTGTATATATATAAAATCAATAATAAATACTACTACTCTTTTGACTTCTTTTACTTAATTAAGTAAACCACTTTTGGCAGTTCATGTTAGATTAAGGTAGACAATGATTTTGAATTGAATTTTATTCTAAGTTACAACTTTTGAGTTATATTAGTCTGAGATGATATATCAATTTACTAGTAATTAATATTTTAACTTTAATATTTTAAACAAAATTTCAGAATTCATTTTACTAATTAAAACAAGCCTTTAGGTAAAATTCTTTTTTTTTTTAAAAAAAAAAGGTCTAATATTTAGTGTTGTTTACTCGGTAACTCTTTACTGCAAAGAATAACAGATAAAATTATTTGCGCTAAGTTTTATAAATCAAAATTTTGAGTTGCATATACTCTTTATAATAAATTATATATACCGTTAAATATTCCGGAGGAGGGAGAGTTTAAGGTGGAAACGAACAGCTGGACAAGTAGAGAGTGACGAGCAAAATTTACGAAGCGAAGAGTTTAATTAACGCGAAAGCCACCGACGAATCTGCAAGAGAAGACAAAAAGGCCCATTAGATTGATAAAATATTTTTAACAAAATTTTAATTAAAGTAAAGCAGATTATATAATCACCCACCCAAATTTATTTTGGCGAGGAGCCGGGATAAATTTTCAGTCTTCAATTTAATTCCAAGACTTTAAAAAAATTAATCATAATATTTTCATTTAACATTATTTGAACGATTTGTTTATAGTATGAATTTCATATGTTCGTGGTTAATGCAACATTTTTCTTTTTCAAATCCAAAAAACCAAATCCACACCTTGGCCAAAATTAATGTGTAAAAGTTTTATCTACGTATTTTCGTTTTAGTAAATTTTCCCATCAATATCTGCATAAGTATAGGAGACAACACAAGCCAAATTATTGAAGAATTAATTATCATTGTTATTATTATTATATATTATAAATTAATTTAAATTCCCTTACTCTCTTATGTGAGGAGATAGCTACAGTAGCTGCCCAAACTTCACAATTGCCGTCCAAAGTTTTGAGATGACAAAGCTGCAATTAGGAAACATTACTAATCACAAAATAGACAATCAAAACTTTATGATGAATAAAAAATCCAGATCCCGTGACGGTGGCAGAATCAAGTATTAATATAAAATATCTTTCTTCGTTAATATGTTAGAAAAAAAATTAAAGAAAAATAAAAAATAAGCGAAAGTTGAAGTGTAACAAATGTAAAAATCAGAAAAGAAACAAAAGAAAAAGTAAATATAATGAGGAACTTAGGTATAACTCCGAAATATTGCACATCACCCTGCAACTTTAAATTAACCTCTACGAAGTTGGTATAAATATAAGTAAATTCGATGAGGTACTTGGGTATAACTTGGAAATATTGCACCTCATTCTGCAACTTTAAATTAACCTCTAGATAATGGATATATATATATATATATATATTCTTTTCTGATTTTTATAAATTTTAAACCTTCGACATTCACTTCTTCTTTTTTAAATTTTCTTTGATTTTCACCAGATAGGTATGTCTTAATTTGAGAAATAATATAAGGGGACAATTTAATATAAATTAAGTTTAGTTTATAAGACTGAAAGAAAAGCTGTAATATTGTCATTCGACATTCTTTTGAGGATATATTTGTAATATCAATTTCATGTTCTTAATTAGTGAATCACACATCTCTGTGCCTAAAAAATTTCACAATATATTGGGAAAAAAAACACTATAGCAAATTAAAAATTAATTATTATTAGCATAAATTAAGTTAATTTCCCTCACCTTCTCGTATATATGAGGACTAAGGATAGCTACAATGACTGCTTAGAACTTCACAAGACAACAATCGCCGCATCAAAATTTTGAGACAAGCTGCAAAGAAACAATGCCAAAAAATATCCAATATCAAAACTTTATTAATAACGAATCCAAATTAATGCCCAATCGGTGTTAACAGAAACAAGTATTAATATATAGGCTTCTCTTCGTTAAAATAATTTTTTTTTTTAAATTATCATTCTTTGAAAAGAAACTAAAAGAGGATTGAGAAATTTGAAAGATGTAGGATTTACATACACAGTCTACAAAAGATGAGAAAAAGTTGAAGTCAAAAACCAAAATTCAATGGCAAAGTTCAAAGATTGAAAGTAATCATACCTTTAATTAATGGAGGATATAACTTGGAAATGCACTTGATAACTCTGTGACTTTAACCTTCATAACATATGAGCTTGAAGAAATGTATAATAAACTTACGATGTTCATAAAGTACGTAGTATAATATCTTTTTCCAAGATTATGCAAGATATATATATATATATAAAGAATAATAATAATAATATCCTTATTTCTACAAGTGTTAGACATGTGCGGTAAAAGCTGAGGAGACAATATACATGTTCTGCAGATAAGGCAAGTAATTTATTTGAATTAATTAGATAGGATCCTCTATCACCTATTATATACCTTCTCTTAGAAAGAAATATAATTCTTTAGGCACTGCAGAGAAGTGCTTGACTAACCCTCACAGAAATATGACACCAAATGCCGCCATAAAATTCTGAGACAAGTAATATACTGCAATTAAGCAATAACGAGATAGTCTATTACTGTTAGAGCATTGTCAAATGATTAATTATATAATATGAAGATAATTATTATTAGGAAAAAAAAAAAGAAGTGAATCGGGCATACCAACAGGTTGGATAAACTAATCCTTAAAAAGACACCTAACCTTAAGCTTGTATCTTCAGATCTCCGATTAATATTTGCAAAATTATGTCACCTATATTGTGTAAATATGTCTATCATAAACCACAAAAAACTTCACTTGACTACTATCTGTGCATATATGGACCAAAACAAGACCATATTTCTTAGATGAGAGAAGTACAGTACTGCAAATAAAAAAGTAACAGAAAGAGAGGCAGATCAAAACATAACCAATGGATCTCAATGATTTTTTGATTATCTTCTAATTTTCTTACTCAAATTGAAAAATGAGTGAGTAGCAAAAGTAAATATTAAAGTTGAAAGAAAGATCATCACCAAGCATACCGTTTTAGATGATCGATGTTGTCCTGGGCATGCAAATCACCAGATTCTTGCGCAAAATGTATGATTGAAAAGAGTGTGAACAAGCAAGTGAGAATGAAGATTAAAAGGCTAGGACTGCATGTTGGTAGATCAAACAAAAAGTTATGATAAAATAAGGGTAGTCTTGCGTTCTGAGGATAAATGTTAGGTAGATTCTATTGTAATATCACTGAAAAAAAAATTAAAAAAATTACGGCAGGTAAGGGCAGGCACGATTGCATTTTTTAAATGACTCAATATAGCATTTTTTAAGAAGGTAGGGGCCCAAGTTCATGATTCACGAAGGGAAGGGATAAATTAAATAAAACTTACTTTAATTCAAAAGCTGTCATACGAATTGACGTTTACAATCTCTTTGTTCGTTGCTTTAGGAAAGAAAGTAAGAGGAACCACATGCATGTCTGCCACCACTTGATGGATAACAACTGATGACAAGAGACGACAAAATTAATTGATGAGGCCGAGAGAAACGAACAATAATTTAATTAACATTTATATATCTTTCTCATCGCACACACATACACACGCATATATCTTTTTACCAACAGTCTGCAATGACTTTGACGCAGTAACGGAGAAGACTAGAGCTCATTTAATTACCATGACAAAGGAAAAAAAGAAATGGAATGAAAAAAGATAATCATATTATTATGAGCTTAAAAAATATATATATTATTGACAAAAAAATCATTAAATGAATAAAAAAAGTAAACAAAACATATCCTCATAATATCATTGAAGATGTTTAATCAACAAATTTATAGCATATCGAAGAAAACGAATTATCAAATTTATATAATCATCAACAAACTTAAAGGCTTTCTTTTTTTTTAATAACAAGAAATTCACATTACATTAAATTTGTAATTGATTTGCTTGATCATCCATGATTTAGAGGAATTTGTTTGAAATTTGAAATACATTATGAATATTCAAAAAAAATTGGTACATTTAATTAACAAAGGAAACATTTATAATTTAGTGCTTAACTTACACATTATAGCTTGCTATCTCTTCCTTTTCTTTTTTTCTCTTGTGGTGATGATAATTTTTATAATTCTGCATCAGAAACTTCATATATAATTGATCAATGCTTCACTTAATGGAACTGAAGACTGAGACACATGCAAATGAACAAGAGAGAGAAGAAACACAAAGATCTTTAGATGAATCAACAGAAGACATATCCAAAAACTTAATAAATAAAAATTCACATTATGTAAATTGGTAATTTATTTGCTTTATCATGTAAAATTTAGTTGAATTAATTATTGGATATCGTGATACACTATTAATGTTCAAACAATTTTTGTCCATTTTATTAACAAGGAAAGCATCAATTATTGCTTCAAACATAATTCAGTTAAAGTATTAAAAGAAATTAAAAACATAAATGAAGTCTCTTAATTTTGAATAATTAATCAACCTATTAAAAAAATCCTTTCAACAATTTATATGATTATCTAAAAATGTTAAACATATTTGAGATTTGACATTTATAAGTAAAAAAATTTATGTTATTTGTATCATGTCTCATAATTGAAAGCTAATATTCTATTTAATTCTGAAAAAAGAAAAAGTTGAGGACGTACCAAAGGGTGGTGGGGGCAGTTGTCCGCTGGTTGGCATCCCAGGTCCATAGCGGGTCAGGGTATAGATTCGTTTTAGATTTGGGATGACTATAACAGACGCAATCATGGGCCCAAGTTTATGAATGAGGATAACGAAAACATATAAAAATGGGAAGCCCCTATCTGTATATTAATTGGGGCCTTCATCCATGGGGCCTAGGGGGATGTTTGCAAAAAAATCAACTTGGAGGTCATGGTACTCTGGCTTCCTTTGATGATCAAAACTCTTTTAACAGGCAAAATAGGAATCTCATGCACCTCAAAATGTTTAAAGATGGGGGACTAAGTTTTGGATTGTTTCAAAATTGATGTAATATATGTCGTAGAAGTCAAGTACTATATGGGTTTTACGTTGTTTGATTTCATGCTCAAGCTATTTGCAGACTGCCTGATATGGGATAATAGTCTTATCTTCCCCTTCATCTGATGAAATGTCAGTTTTCTCCAATTGATAGAAAGATATATAGAAAAATAAGAAAAGAAATAGGGCAGAAAATTGAAAACGAAGAGAAATAATAAGGAAACAAGGTAAATGAACACTTTCACACTTGAGCCGTTAAATTTCTGTTAGATCATACACACTTAGATATAATGGATTAGATAGGAAATGGACTCAAATGGAGATACAAGAGTGATTTCATTTTGTGTAACTTAAAGACTACTTTTCATTACTTGATCTACTAACAACCAGGACCTCCATTGGAATATATTTATATATAGCACCCAAATGCTTCTTGAAATTTATTAATTCAAACTTCATGCAATCTGCTTTAGGATGTCCATCATTCTCTCTTAGAAAATAATATATACCAAGTTCATATTTAAATTAATAGCGAGGTGAGAAGACAACGTTTATTTGTGTATATATCAATGCTGCAACATCACATAGGAAATCTACAAGAACTATAATTAGCGATGACATAACAAAACTTCGGTAACGATATTGTCGTTAATATTACCATTTTGTACAGGAATTAACGCTTCACTAAATTGCCATAAGAAAGCTTTTCATGCAAGCTAAAACACTTAAGCAGGAGACAGTCACACAATACAATGCAAAGGCCAATGCCACTACCCACTGTAAACCGGATGATGTACTATAGGCACAGTAATACACCAGAGCATATCACTAGGTAAACTAGCTCAAAATAATTTGAATCATGAATACAGTTTAAGATCTCCAAGGCTCGTTCCACTAATAAAACTAAACTAATAAAACTGATCGGATCTCCATCATAGAATCCTTAATTTCACCTGAAACCATAACAAGGTTCTTTTAAGGATCACAAATCAATAGCGGATTACAATTATTCTTAATAATTCAGCTTTACATACGTTCAATTAGATGATTTCTAAGAAGTTGATGCCTTACCCAAAAATCTACATAAATTTGTAGATCACATTTTCATGCATATAACATATCCCGTACATAATATCAAAACAATAGGAGTGAATACCCCTTTAAAGTCACTTAGTTGAGCACACTTCTAATTCCTGTCGACTGGCCTCCATACTGAGCAGTTTGGGTGTAAAAATTTATAAAACCCTATACACAAATCAAATCCTTACAAAATTTACAGATAAAGTACATATTTGAAAATGTTTTCACCAAAAATCACAACATTATACTGGGTTTAAGTCAATCAAAAGCATTTTATGTCACTTACTCTGTTTTGGAAGTAAGAATTTTCAATTCAACATGCCCAATTTGAAAATTCACATCAATTCATACAAAGCTTCAAAGTCAATAAAATTTATAGTCTAATAGAAAATGTGTTCAATGACTTGCATACCCAAAACCAGAAATTTTTATGAAGATTTGGCCCCTTAAATCGAGTTCATTCCCCCTGCTCTGTTTTAAAATAGAGGAAATAAAAATTTCGAGCCAGAATTTCAAAAATTCATCAAAAATTATATACTTTGAGTTTTTGAGTAATTCAAAATTATACATACTCCTAGGCATATCTAGTTTCACTAAAAAATTTCAAACCAGAAGATGACCCTAGAATTTGTAGGATTTTTCGAGCTAGTCACTGCTCAGTAAAGAAATTCTACAGGATTTACACTCAAACATGGTTTCTAGCTTCCTATCATCATCCAATCCCTTTTATCCTGCATAACACACATAAAATCATGTTTTCAAACAAATTTTAGAACATGCATAACATAATTAGTCCATAACTCATGATATATCACATTAATTTCTTGCAAAAATCAATGCCAAAATACAAGAAATTGAAGGAGGAGTTAATTCCTACCTCTAACTTGCTTCTTGCTTGCTTCTTGTTGCTTAATTTGTTGGCAAAATTGAGGGGAAAGAGATGAGAGCAGGGGCGTTGGGATAGTATTAAAAATGAGCAACTTTCTCTAGAATTATTTGCTTTTATACTTATCCAAGCGTGAAATATTTCAATTGGACCCCCTAAGTTTCTAAGGTTTTTGCATGATCCTTCCCTTACATCTAATTTCATATCACCCCTATGAATGCACATAATTCATAATGCTAAGTAACAATACACATTTTATAACGTAGATGTAAGTTAGGCATACTTACAATTTTAGAGTAATTACAAAATATAAGTACAAAAGTGTGGTAGATGAGACAACCTCCTTGAAGGGGTGATTGTTTATGTATTTGTTCAAGATAGAAATGGAGGAGAAGATATATCTAATGGAAATAACAAGTGAGATGAAGAATATAACATTATTTAAATACCAAGGTACATGTAACATAAAATTGAATTGTCAGTGGAACTACTCAAGGAAGATTAATAAGATGAGAAAATCTAAGTTGTGCAACATAATTCAAAAGTTCTAAACTGAATCAAATCAATAAAGGTTGATTTAGAGCACTAAACATAAGCCTCAATTTTCCAATGGTTTTAGGCAAAACTCTCTTATTTCCTTCATCTAACATATTTAATGATAAACTTTGCATGAGAAACAAAAATGTGCACAAGAATAATAAGTCAAATTGAATAACTTTCTTTCGAAAATATCATTCGTCTTCATAGAAGAAGGGGCATGGGAGATGCATAAATACATGTTCTAATAAATTAAGTTGCAATTGGAATGGGAAAAAGGAGAATAGCGTATTTAAATTTTGCCTCTAATACATAACAATAGAAATTAAGGAAAAAATTATGAGCTCAATTTCCCATTCTATGATAACAAAACGTAATCACATAAAGTATATATAGTTTCAGTAAGGTGAGTTGGGTAGGTGTTAAGTTGGCATAACTTTCTATTTGCCCCACTCATAAGTAATAACATATCAACACTACAACATGATGGAGTAAATTAATGAGCGAGGAGGAGTATAATTAGCAAATGAATAACACTTGATTAACTACCTTTTTGTCATTATGAGTTTACATGAACCAAAGCTTCAAATTTTAGCATAAAAGAGGTTTCACGTGTCCTAAAATAATAAGGAATAACTAACAAAACTGTTAGGAGATTGAACACTCCTATCGCAGCTCAAATAAAAGACAAGAAACAAATTGTTATGTTAGAAATAACAATTTGGGTGGCACTGCCCTCCACAATAAATAAAATAGACAACTTGGGCGGCTCAGCCTTCGCACAATAAATAAATTAAAGGCAATTAAAGAAAATAAAGACACAAATTTTAACGTGGTAAAACCCTCAATTTGAGGGAAACCTCCACGGGACAAGACCGAAAATATTTTACTATAAAGAAAAATGTTACAATCTTTCTCACAATTAGAATGGAGGAGATTACAAGGGAGGAAAAAGAGAAAAAGCTTAATACATAAGCTTGGTACAATTTTAAGGGGAGGAGGAAGGCTTTATAATATAGCCTTAGCCTCCCCCTTGGATTTGGTTTCCCACCGATGTGGGATTGGGTGAAAGGCAAAAATGCCTTCACCCACTTCACATTCTCCCACTTGAAGGCATTTTTCCTTTCAGTCTTGTCTCTATACATGCTGCTCACGTCCCTAATAGGCCACAAGACGTTCTACACCAGATGAACTTGTCAGCATTGATTGGTTTGGTTAATACATCTGCTATGTTGTCCTTCGTGTGGATTTTCTGCATATCCACTATTCCATCTTCCACTACTTCTCGTACATAATGATATTGAACTCCTATGTGCTTCGTTCTTGAATGAAAGGCTGGATTTCTTGCAATATGCAAGGCACTCTGACTGTCACAAAACAAAGAAATATTCTCTTGTTTGTGCCCAAGTTCCTCCAATAACCTTTTGATCCAAACAGCTTCCTTGCAAGCTTGTGTAGCTGCCATATACTCTGCTTCTGTTGTAGATAGAGCCACAACAATTTGAAGTTTGGATACCCAGCTCACAGCACCTCCTGCAAGTGTAAACACATAGCCTGTAGTGGACTTCATTTTGTCAATATCTCCAGCAAAATCTGAATCAACATAGCCCCTGACAATGAACTCTGATCCTCCATAGCATAGTGCAGCATCAGAGGTTCCTTTGATGTATCTAAGGATCCTCTTAACAGAATTCCAATGCTCTCTTCCTGGATTAGCCATGAATCTACTGACCGCTCCCACTGCTTGTGCAATGTCTGATCTTGTACAAATCATAGCATACATTAGGCTCCCTACTGCTGATGCATACAGTACTCGAGATATTTCCATCCTCTCCGCTTCATTGCTAGGACTCATACTTGAGGATAATTTATGATTAACAGGAAATGGGGTAGAAATTGGCTTACAATCTTGCATGTTGAAGCGGCGCAAGATTTTCTTCGAGTAGTTCTTTTGAGATAGCCAAATCTTCCTGTTTTTTTCTGTCTCGGTGAATTTGCATCCCTAGAATCTTGTTTGCCGGCCCTAAATCCTTCATTTCAAATCCCCTAGCCAATTGTGCCTTTAATTCTTGGACCTGATCTTTGTTAGTGCCTGTTACCAACATATCGTCCACGTACAACAGCAAAATGATAAAGTCTTCCTCAAACCTCTTGTAATAAGTACAATGATCTGAACTGAGTCTGGTGTACCCAAGGCTGATGATGAATGAATCAAATCTCTTGTACCAACACCTTGGCGCCTGTTTTAAGCCGTACAGAGATTTGGTCAACCTGCAAACCAAGTTTTCTTTTCCTTCTTTAACAAAACCTTCCGGTTGGAGCATATAAATTTCTTCTTTAAGTTCTCCATGAAGAAACGCAGTTTTTACATCTAACTGCTCTAAGTGTAAGTCAAAAGTAGCACACATAGCCAAGACTGCTCGAATTGTTGAAAGTCTTACCACAGGAGAGAATATCTCATTGAAATCAACTCCTTCTTTCTGAGCATATCCTTTGACCACCAGTCTAGCACGATACCGCTCCACTTGATCATTCCCATCACGTTTGATCTTGTAGACCCATTTGTTTCCGATGGCTTTTCTTCCATGTGGTAGTGGCACAAATCCCATGTCTTGTTTTTGTCTAAAGCTTCCATCTCTTCATGCATTGCTATCATCCATAGAGATGCATCAGAACTTTTTATAGCCTCCTGAAAGGTTGAAGGCTCCCCATCTTCTGTTAGGAGACAATATGCAACATTGCTCGCCATCACATACTCTGAGTGCCAAGAAGGTTCCCTTCTTTCTCGAGTTGATCGACGGACTTCAGGTGCTTCAGACTCAACTGGTTCTTGATCATCGTGTTGTGGTATTGCTTCAGAAGAAACTGTTTCTTCCTGTATTGATACAATCTCAACATTTTTCTTCGTGCTATCACTTTCTTCACATTTAAACATGTCTTCTATAAAGACAACATCCCTGCTGATGACAATCTTATGGGCAGTAGGATCCCATAAGCGATACCCCTTTACTCCATCAGAATATCCCAAGAAGATACATTTCCTGGATTTTGGATCCAGCTTCGTTCTTTCTTGGTCATGATACATCACATAAGCAGGACATCCGAAAATATGAAGGGAAGAATAATCAGTTGGCTTACCGGTCCACATCTCCATAGGTGTCTTCATCTCAATTGCTGTTGATGGAGACCTATTTATCAAGTAACAGGCTGTAGTGGCTGCTTCTGCCCAAAATGTCTTGGGTAGACCCGCAGTCCTTAGTAATGCTATCATTTTTTCTGCGAGAGTTCTATTCGTTCGCTCTGCCACTCCATTTTGTTGTGGTGTGTAAGCAATTGTCTTCTGCCGTTTCACACCTTCTTTACTACAAAATGTGTCAAACTCCTTGTTGCAGAATTCTCTCCCATTATCTGTCCTCAAACACTTGATCCTTTTTTCCGGATTCAAGTTCCACTTGTGCTTTGAAGGCTTTGAATACAGGAAATACATCTGACTTTTTCTTAATGACATATACCCAACATCTCCTAGAATAATCATCCACAAACAATACAAAGTAGTTTGCTCCTCCTAGGGACGTAACTGGTGATTCCCAAACATCAGAATGAATCAAGTCTAGAATGTTTTTACTCCTAGCAATAGATCTGCTAAAACTCAATCTACTCTGCTTGCTAATAACACAATGCTCACAGAATGGTAAACTTACAGTTTTGATTCCAGGAAGTAGTTTTCGAATAGAGAGAATCTTCAAACCCTTTTCGGACATATGGCCAAGTCTTTGATGCCATATCATAGACAATTCTTCTCCAGAACTAGCAATCGCTGTTTCTGCCTCCTGAACCGTTTCTCCATGGAGCATGTATAGGTTAGCAACAATCTTTTCTGCCTTCATCACCACAAGTGCGCCTCTGACAACCTTCATGATCCCATTTTTCGTATGGAACTCACATCCGAGGTCATCCAACTGTCCCATCGATAGCAAAATTTTCTTCAAGCCAGTCACATGTCGTACATCTTGGATAGTGCGAATCGTACCATCAAACATTTTTACTTTGATGATTCCAATACCAGCGATTTTTAAGACATGATCATCACCCATGTACACAGACCCTTCTGAGATAGGTTTATATTGATAGAACCAATCTCTTCTAGAAGTCATATGCCATGTTGCTGCTGAATCAATTAACCATATATCAGCAAACTTTTTTCTGCCTTTCATAACTGTTGTTGCCTCGCTGCACAAGATTTCGCCATTCCCTGAAGTACTTGCTACACTACCCTGAGATCCTGACGACTCAGATTCTTTTCCTTTGCTGTTTCCCTCTCCATTCTTCTTAAGATGCCAACACGCGTTTTTCACGTGCCCTTGCTTTCCACAATGGTAGCATTTAATAAACTTCCTTCCTTTAGACTTTTCCCTGTTCTGATTGTGACTCCCACTGGAACCACGTTCCCTTGATCTCCCTCTGTTGGCGGATAAAGCCTCTGCATGTTGAGAAGTCATTATTCTGTCTTCTTTGTTTTTACGTCTGCTTTCTTCTTCTAAGACAGCAGCCGCAACATCATTAAAGACTAGAGATGACTTCATTGAACCATTTGCCAAGTTGAGGATGAGATTGTCATATGAATCAGGTAAACTCTGAAGTAGAAGCTCAGCACGTTCGTTCTCTTCTATGTTATGCTCCATGGTTGAGAGTTGAGAGAATAACGTCTTCAAAGTGTTGATATGTTCAGTCACCGGAGTCGTTTCTGACATACGAAGAGTGTACAGCTTCCTTTTCAAGAAAATTTTGTTGTATAGAGATTTGGCTTCATACAAGCTTGTCAAAGTATCTCAAATCTCCTTTGCAGAGTTTAATTCTTGAATACTTGACAGCACTTCATCTGCAACTGCTAGATGTAGACTTGCCATCGCATCACCATCTATCTTCTCCCATTTATTTTCATCTTGCATATTTTCCGGTCTTCCATCAAATGCTTCAAGGCAATTTTCTTTTCTCAAGATAGCCTTTATTTTAATTTTCCATAGCCCAAAGTTGTTTCCATCGAACTTCTCTATCTTGAATTTGGCTGCCATTTGTCTTGCAGTGAACAGTACCGTATATGTGAACAGTACCTGTATCCGTATACGTACACCACTGCTAAACAGTAACCAAGAATAGTAGTAAGTGCCGGTACGATTTAATATACACCAGGAAAGCTTCCAGGAAACACTGGAGGGGTCACAAGCGGTCCCACTTAAAATCCAGTCTCCTTCGACTCTTATCGTCTTTTTGACAAAGTTTTCCTAGACATGTATATAACCATACAAGTAACCACTCACTGTCCTAACCCTTGGCTCTGCCTTTGTAACCTTGCTCTGATACCACTGTTAGGAGATTGAACACTCCTACCGCAGCTCAAATAAAAGACAAGAAACAAATTGTTATGTTAGAAATAACAATTTGGGTGGCACTACCCTCCACAATAAATAAAATAGACAACTTGGGCGGCTCAGCCTTCCACAATAAATAAACTAAAGGCAATAAAGAAAATAAAGGCACAAATATTTAACGTGGTAAAACCCTCAATTTGAGGGAAACCTCCACGGGACAAGACCGAAAATATTTCACTATGAAGAAAAATATTACAATCTCTCTCACAATTAGAATGGAAGAGATTATGTGGGAGGAAGAAGTGAAAAGCTTAATACATAAGCTTGGTGCAAGTATAAGGGGAGGAGGAGGCTTTAATATATAGCCTAACCTCCCCACTTAAAATTAATTTCCCACCGATGTGGGTTTGGGTGAAAGGCAAAATGCCTTCACCCACTCACAAAAATTATGAGCTCAATTTCCCATTCTATGATAACAAAACGTAATCACAAAAAGTATATATAGTTTCAGTAAGGTGAGTTGGGTAGGTGTTAAGTTGGCATAACTTTCTATTTGCCCCACTCATAAGTAATAACATATCAACACTACAACATGATGGAGTAAATTAATGAGCAAGGAGGAGTATAATTAGCAAATGAATAACACTTGATTAACTACCTTTTTGTCATTATGAGTTTACATGAACCAAAGCTTCAAATTTTAGCATAAAAGAGGTTTCATGTGTCCTAAAATAATAAGGAATAACAAACAAAACAAGTGAAAGACAGGAAGCACTCCACATATGAAGACAGATGCAAGTGTAAACAGAGGTATAAGAAATATAAAATGTTCAGATAAAGTAGCAGAAGGGATGACACATCCAAACGTTTAAATTGAAGTCCCTCAACAGTCTATTCTTCCCATGAAACAAGCCTCAATCTTCTCTGGATTCAGTGGTGAAGAGAATTGGAAACAGAAAAGAAACAAATTAATAGAATCATCAATGACATGGAAATGATATCATGCTTCTTATTTATGCATCACAAATCCATTGAGCAGTAATCAGTAGTCTTTGTTTTGAAATTGATGCGGGAAATTTCATAGGCTGGTGTTTATATACCTTCAAGTTTCCTTTCTGCTTCTACTGGGTGATATTTCTTTAGTTGTCATTTGTTACATGTATGGCAGTAACGTTTGCCTCAATCAGATATAATCATAGCATCGGATATCCATGGTGCGCTCTTCATCATCTTGCTGCCTTCTTCGAATTGAGTGGCAGTAGAGAGTATAATTAATAACAGAAATTAGCATGGAGTAAGACAAGTATTATATTAAATTTAAGAAGGAAGTATTATTATTGTTATTATGAAGTAGTACCTGGGCTTCCCATGAACACTCTCATTTTCTTCCAATGAAAATCTTATTGCTATCTTAAGACATACTATAACCTCTAATGTTCCGTTATTCTTGAAAGATGGAAATATGAAGTAATAATCCACAGGGAAGAAGTTGGTCAGGCTTTGTAATTCACTTAGTGACAACCTGAAGTTGAAGCAACGTGATTGCTTTGTTATCCATCTCCATGACTTTACCACCTCCAACTGTCTCTTTCCAAAAATTATTTCTAATTCAAAGTTCTTCTATATATTTAAATATTCCAGATGTTGAAGACCCCTGGCTATGGTGATAGGAAATACATTTTTAATTTGTTACACCTCACATCAATTTCTCTAAGATTTGGAAAAAGTAGATGAGGTTGGATATCATTGACCTCTTCGTCATCTTCAACCATGAATTTTTCCAATTCCCCACAATCCCAAACATACAATTTTTCCAATTTCAACATATTCTGAGCAAGCATAGGTGTGCAAATATATCTCACCTGACTGCAATTACAGAAATCTAGAAAGGTAGATAATGGAAAAGCCATAAGATAATGGTAAAGATACAAACAGAGTTCTATACTCGGTTAGTAACAAAATCCTTATCATTTGTATGAGTTTATCATCCATTTCATAAAATGAGGTTTTTCACGTGACATAAAACAATATCAAAAGCATGACAGGTAAAATGAGGACAACACTCCAACCCATGAAGACGATGTCCAAATCCATCCATCCTCCAAATTGATTATCTTGCTTGGCCAGGACGTGAAGTAACAAAATTAGACATCCTAGCTGCCTCTACCTTCACCAGTTAACAATGGTGAGCATTTCTTCAAGTTACCAAATTATATTATTGTTAGTGAATTTTATTCACTAATTTATTACACTTAAATTCAACTTTTGATCAATTTTTGAGTAAAATAAGGAGAAAATAATGTGCTATTTTAGTTAAAAACAGATTCTTAATAAAGCACATCAAAATGTGGGACAAATCAGGCCAAAAAGAGGAAAAGTCTGGATCCCTAAAACAAAAGGTTGGCGCTCTTGCTCAAAGCAGATGGCGTAGCTGCGCAAAATGTAGAAATATAGATTTAAAATCATAAACCTGGCGCTCCCACGCCATCCATGAGGCGTAGCAGCGCAATAATCAAGAATAAGAAAACACCTTGCAACCAATAACTTGGCACTACTACACAAGCCAATTGGTAGCGCAGCGCAAGGACCAGAAAAAGAAGCCTTGCAAACTAGGAGCGCCCATGTATCTGCGCTCTTATGCAAGCCCAAATTTGAAAATTTTTAGGATTCCTCTTTCAGCTCGAATTCGACTTCTCTCTTTCATAAAATATAAATAGGCATATTTTAGGTCTTCTTAAGGGTATCATAGTCATCATTAGAGGTACTTAGGAGGCAAGGAAGTAATCTACAACCCTTGTAGACACAATTCAAGGGAGAATCATCAAGGAATCTTCAAGTTTTCTAAGTTTTCTTCCTTCTTTGTAATCTCTGAATGCTACTCGATTTTCTTATGTTATTTTTCTTTACATTATGAACTAAATCCCTTATTTTAGGTTTAGGATGTAACCAAGTTTGATACTCTATTATTTCAATATTGATGTTTATTCAATTTCTTATTGAGTAAGTTATTCATGAGTTTAATGCTTGTGATAGTCTGGCCAACTATTTCATGATTTGAGATATAAGTTAGACTGAGAAGTTAATTTATATTAGTCCTTCAGTGATTTACCATAAATTCATATGAGATAGAAATATAATTGTGATTTATACAACCTCATATGATTTCTTGTGCTTAAAAGATAATTATAGGTTATTAGATGAGACAAGAATGTGATTCTCACTATGGTTATATATTGTTATTGCTCGAAAAAGAATAACAAATACTTTAGAGAAATCGGATGGCAACAAGGTCGATAAACAATAATTAAATTGGATTGAACAATAGAAAAGATAACATAGGTGAAACCTGATACCCTAGAGTTTAATACGATTGATCTTATCTCAATTTAGCTTAAATCTTATATCTTTGCTTAGTATTTAATTAAGTTAATTAGTTAGTTAATTCCTTTAAATTTGATTTTCACATTGATTATTCAAATAAAATCATAGTTAGATTATACTTAGTAATTAATAACCAAACCTCGTGGGAACGATAACTTATTCATCATTAAATTATTTGTTCGATTACATATACTTGCAGATTTTACATAACAAGTTTTTGGTGTTATTACCGAGGATTGTTTTTATTACTATTAGACTAAATAACTTGATTTTAGTTTGAATTTTATTTGCAGTTTTTACTTATAGTTTTGCTTCGTTTGATATTGGCAGTTGCATGCGAAAATTTAGAGACAAGGACCTATTGCCTTTCGATTCCGAGATAGATTGAACCTGTCAAAAGAATAGAAAGGAGAAGTATGGAAAGTCCAAACAAACAAGTGTGATGGCTGACAATATGGAAGAGAACGGAGAAAGAGCTATGGTCCCAGTTGTATCAAGACTTTTGGATTACATACTCCCTACGGTGAGGGGAATTCATCAAGCTATAAGGAAATCGGCTATTCAACCAAACAATTTTGAGATTAAACCAGCTACTCTTACATAGGACAGTCTCGTCACCTCATCTTACTTATATGGTGAGACCAACCAACAATAAGTAGCCATATAATAATATCTCATCATTAATAAAAATCCATGTCATAAAAAATTTAAATCGATGTGGCCCAAACTGGAAGCGGCTAAACAGCAGCATCTGCTACCCCTGTTCCGCACCGTTTGGCAGAGGACTAATATAAGTTTTTGGCTTTGGTGATCACTCAAAAAAGGGAGCTGGCATATCAGGTGGTGCCTGCATTTGAGACATGAATAGGTGGTTGGGGGGATGGATATTCTGTGCCAAGCCAAGAGGCTGCTAAGGAGGCCTAATGTTCTCATTGCCACACTTGGAAGATCACCTGTTACGTTCATTTTCTTTTGTTGGCAGAAGCAGTTTTATTTATTTTTTATTTTTACTTGATATGGATGGTGTTGCTAGATTTCCATGCATTTTTTTTGTTTGTTTGATTTTTTTGTTAGTTGGTGATGAAGTAAATAATTGTTAAATCTAAATTTTATGTTAAGATGATTTTGGTGCTCTAGTTTATTAAATCTAAAATTGGAACCCTTATTCTATAATAAAGACATTTTTCTGAAAAGAAAAATTGTAAAATAGATGATAAACTTAACAACAATCATCCGTCAAAATCAAAATCTTCTACTGAAAATAAGAAAAGTTGGTCTTTCCCATAAACCATATATAATATAGATGAAACCACTCAGTCCAAAATAAACAAAATTATTCTTTCCCTTTAAACAATGATAGCATTAATTGTAAATCTAATATCATTCACTTCAATTTATGTGAAAAGAGGATAGTAGGATACATTGTGATGGAATTGTTGGGAATATTTATAATAAACTTAAATAATATAATCAAACAACAAGATATTAAAGAAATAATAAAATATGAATTAGATTAATATATTAAATAAATAGAATAAATAAAGAGATAGAGTAAGAAATAAGTGGCCTGAGCATTTGGGAGGTATGTCGAAGGCATTGTCCTAAAGCCAAAGAGTCCTCCCCTCGTGCGAGTCATATCGGTACTCAAAGGCTCCAAGATACAACCCAGTACTCACAGCCTATCTTCTCGATGAGCACGATCACCGGAAGAAAATAACCTGTCTTCATGTGTCGCAGTTGCTCAAAACATAGAAAACTCAGAAAATCTCATATCTATATTAGAACCTTTGAGACTCCTTTATATAGTAGTCTCTTAGCCAAGTCAGTTACAAATTAAATTTCTTGTAACTCCTAAGCCATAATGTTCTTAATAAAAGCATAAACGTTACAAATAATAAGTGTCGTAACATTCATGTTTTATTATACTTGTAACGTATGAAATTAATCTCAAAATAAATTTTGTAACTTATGATGTAAATGTTTGTTTTAAACCTTTTATCTCCAACAGTCCCCCACAAAAGGTTTAAAACTTTAAAGCTTTATAAAATAAAATATGAAAAAAATACTCATAAAATAAAAATTATATATAAAGAGCAACCTTCTATTATGCAATGGGTATAGGTACCTTTCGGGTTTGAACACTTAGTATTGATAGTATCCATTTGAGAAACCTGAGTGAACAAAGTCTTGAACTCGATTTCTTGACCAAACTTCAAACTATCACACACATAATATCGACGAAGACATGGTTTTAGCGGGTTAGCGCTATTAATGGCCATGCGCTCAATCTTGATTCTCATAAGAGCTTTAGAGAACAGCCCAATTCTCACAGACGCGGCTCTCACGACGCTCTCACTTAGGTGAGTCCTCAAAAGGTATATGTGACCTATACCTCGCAAGAGTATCTAGCCTTTGGACTCATTCAAGATAAATATCCTTCCTAACATCACATATAACAAGCACTTTGCCTTAGGGATGAGCAAGATCATATCTCTTCTAAGATATGTTAAAATAGTTGTACTTAACAAGTCACGCAGTACGGATTGTTCCTACCCATTGAACCTCCTTCATGGGATCTCCAATCATAGAGGTTGGGTTACTTCCCTAGGTGACTCCCTTTTGGGCTTAAGCACATCCCCCTCGATAATTTAAATAATTAATTAGTGTGCTGAAAATTTTTATAATTGCACAATCTCTCATTGATTTTATCTTGGAGAACTTATTCCCATTATTTTGATGATTGCTTCTACTAGCTCTCTTAAATAATATTAAATATTTCACAAAATAATGTTAGAGAACATGAGAATATCAAAAGCACAATAAAGAAAATTAAAGAAGCACTTAATCACCTCATAAACAATAATATTTTTAAACTTATACACGAAATTAATAATCATTTAATAACTTATGATATCATTTTTTTCTCTAAATATTATAAAAACATTTAACAACCATCAAATAAATAAAACCCCCACATTAAGTAACATTTTAAATACTGTAGCAATAACTCCATAAAATATTAATGCACTAATTTGTTAAATTTTAAAACTCATCAAAATAATGACTACACTCAAATCATTGTCATCTTAATTGTACAAAATTAAGAACCAAAATATGAAACTGCTCAAAAACTAGAAACCCCCACATTAAAAATATTTTTCAATCCTCAAATTAACAAGATATTTATTGCTAAAATCGTAAATATAATATATATAACTCATATATGTATTTAATAATAATCATTAGCATTTATGCTAATATTTCATTTAATACAATCACATAAATTATCATAATAATCTACCTAGTAATCAATTATTTAGATGTCATCATCTAATATGCATGATAGCCACAAGAAACTATGACTTAATAGCACACCATCATACATATGAGTTTCTAATTAAATATATGGAAAACACATATTTTATTGTGTAATAAAAACTTTATGCATGCAACTCATAAATTTAATTCTTAATCAATAATAATATGCAATAAATATCAGTAATAAAGATTTTTATAACTGAAATATTTATTAAACTATAATAAAAACTCATAAAAGGTTTTGATTATAAAACCACTACATTTAACTCATCTATATTCTTTGTAACTCAAAGCATCATGCACTAATAATCTAACACCACAACATATGTATAACGACAAATAAACAAAGATTTAATATATCACAAAAATATTTTTTGATTGTAAATAAATAGTCATGCTATCATAAATAATTTTATATTACCTCAGATAAAAAAAATATATATATTTATTACCTCCATATTGTCTTGAGGTTGATAAAGAGATTCAATCTCGATACTAAGTTGAGCCAAGAACTCTGAATACACATTATTGTTGTCAACACAATTTGAAAGTGTTAGGCTCTTTCCAAGATTAAAATAAAATATTTTAAGCTTATATCTCTACTCACAAATTTATGCTTATGCAAGCATAAAACTCTAAGATTATATATTTCCAGCATTTTAATCCATGCATGTTTCAATATTTTCTATAAAAAAAAATTAGAAGCATCTAAACATGCACGTAAATATTCAAGCAACCATATTTTAAGGCTAAATAAATTTTAGAACAATTAAAAAAAACATGGTGAATCTCTCAGATCCTTACAAGCAAACATGTTAACATAACATAATCATATGATAAACAAAATAAAACAAGCAATAAACATGCTCCAGAAATTAATCATGTTATACAACACCTAGCGATGAATTAAGGCAAACAATAAAATATATAAGACATTCTTTTGCTTTAGAATGTTGAGAATATTTATAATAAACTTAAATAATATAATCAAACAACAAGATATTAAAGAAATAATAAAATATGAATTAGATTAATATATTAAATAAATAGAATAAATAAAGAGATAGAGTAAGAAATAAGTGGCCTGAGTATTTGGGAGGCATGTCGAAGGCAGTGTCCTAAAGCCAAAGAGTCCTCCCCTCGTGCGAGTCATATCGGTACTCAAAGGCTCCAAGATACAACCCAGTGCTCACAGCCTATCTTCTCGATGAGCACGATCACCGGAAGAAAATAACCTGTCTTCATGTGTCGCGGTTACTCAAAACATAAAAAACTCAGAAAATCTCATATCTATATTAGAACCTTTGAGACTCTTTTATATAGTAGTCTCTTAGCCAAGTCAGTTACAAATTAAATTTCTTGTAACTCCTAAGCCATAATGTTCTTAATAAAAGCATGAACGTTACAAATAATAAGTGTCGTAACGTTCATGTTTTATTATACTTGTAACGTATGAAATTAATCTCAAAATAAATTTTGTAACTTATGATGTAAATGTTTGTTTTAAATCTTTTATCTCCAACAGGAATTAAACCATTTAAATGAATGCATAACGGAGGAAAATCAATCTTAAATTAAGTATACATTGGCTACCAATAAATTAAAGTTGCTCTTGTATGAAAATAAAATGAATAGCATAATTTATCAAAATTTTCTAAAAGCTCAAATGGAGACTTCAAGTTGCTATTCAACAAGAAATAAAATACAACTAGATTCAAATTAATTGTAAATCCAAAAGTTCCAAATGTCTAATACACCATGCCAAATCGTTAATAATTAAAAACTGACAGCCCATAGTTTTTTGATGCAATTGTGATGTCTTCAAGTCTGTGACAGAAATTACAATTCGTTAGAAAAATTAACAAAAAAAAAACTAAAAAGAAATATATAAGAAATATATACATAACAAGTACTTAAAGCTTGACATACACGTGCCATTCTTTCAAAAATAATACAAACATAACTGTTAATTTTGTTGACTATTGAAGTGGTCGGTGGCATCGTTTCTTGACTCCTACAAGACAGTTGTATTATTATTATTCATACAATCATAATTACTTATTCACAAATTGGAAAAGAAATACAGTAACAAGCAAACTGGTGTAAGTGATACCATTGTCCAAATGTGAGAGTTGTTGACAAAGAAGAGGAATGGTGGTACACAAGTATGCCTAATTAGTTAAAAAAAGAAAAGAAAAGAAAATATATTTCTATATCAATATAAAAACCTGTGTTAAGTGAGCCATTGGATCCATGTTTTGAAGCAAACTCGTAAAGCTCAAGTTGCTATGTATAGGCGACAATCGAAAATTATCCTACAAAATAATAAAAGAATATATCATTTCTTGTCCATCTAATTTATAAATAACAAGAACTATAAAATGAAAATGATAAACCTTATTATTAAATTGTGAAGCATGTGGCAAATTGACGTGACTAAATGATGAGTTAAAGGCCGTCAGATGAGTTGAGTCTGTTGAATGAGATGGACCAATAGCAGTTTTGTTTCTGTGTTGTCTTACATACAAAAATTATTATTAATAATAAAATAATTTTTATTAATTAAAATTAACAAAGCAGTATAAACAAAAAAAAAAAAACCACTTATACCTTTCATTGTTTTTCTCTTTCGCTTCTCTAAGGTACTTCTCAATCTGCTATTTGTCATTCCTTTAGTCCTTGCAATAGGTGGATTCAGAACTGAAAGCTCACTAACATGAATGGATTTAATGTCCATTTTCTTAACAACATTCTCAAGCATAGTAACTGTTTCTTCATCTATTTCAAGTAATTTCATTGCCTCAGCTAGCTTTTCTTTCACAATCTTAGTTCCAGAATCAGTCATGGATGCTATCCTATAAACATTATTTCCCGCATGCATTAGTTCATTAAGACGCAATGTCTGAGTAGACTTCATTTTGTTACTTAAATCATCTCCACTTGTACTTACCACAATTCCCTTCTTTAAATCTTTACTCCATCTCTTCAAAATAAAATGCATTGGTATCCTAGTAAGATTATTCAAATCAAATACCTTTAAAGCATGACGACACAAAATCCCCTTTGATTCAAATAACTTACACGAACAAGTAACTTTAGAAATGCTAGAGTTGTATTTGACTGTATACACTCTTTGTTGGCCTTCATTAATTGCTTCATAACTATAAACCTCATCTTCTCGACAAACTTCTTTCATGCTTACACCAATACAACCAAGTAACTCTTTTTCAAAGAAGTTAAATATTTTGTTGGTGTAAACTTCAACAGCATGACTCGAAATCCCACTTTGTACTTTCAAATAAGGTACACCATACTTGCAACGATAATCGTCTTCCAACTCTGCCAAGCGCATCTCTATTGTTTTCTTCTCATAATAGTGAACAAAGTTAATGAGATCCATTGTTTTTGTAGAAATTTGATGGAAAACATTATTTGTACTCTCACTTCTCTTTGTATAGAACTAATATTCGCTGAAAAAACATCCAAACTAAAAGCTCGACACCATTTCTCTCGAAGTGAATAAAGTTTCTTAAGCCATGAATGACTCTGACGATTAAATCTTTTAATCATATTATCCCATTCCACTTGAAATTCAGTTTCACTGGAACATCCATGAAAACAATTGTTAAATTGTTTCTTAAAACTCTGGATTAGCATAATGAGCTGCAAGATGCTATGTAGCATGTCTAGCAATATGCCAAGTGCACAATCGGTGGCAAGTCTTTGGAAACACTATTTCAATTACTCTAGACATTGCTTTATCCTCATCTGTAAAAATAGATTTTGGTTGTTTATACCATAGACTCCAACAATGATTCAAACAACCAAACAAATGACTCAGTACTCTCATCTAATAAAAAGGCACAACCAAATAATACATTCTTCCGATGGTGGTTAATTCCCACAAAAGGAGCACAAATCAAATTACACTTATTAGTGCGAAATGTAGTGTCAAAACAGATAACATCTCCAAAACAATCATAATCTAATTTTGATCTAGCATCTCTCCAAAAGAAATTTGTTAATCGATTAAACTGAGCTACTTGCATTGAGTAAAAGAAACTCGGATCCTCACTTTGTTTACATTGAAGATGGTTGAGCAATCTTTGCACATCTCCAGCCTCTATCATTTCTTCCTTCTTCCTTTGCAAATAATTTCTCATATCTTTTTTGGTAAACCAACATTCTCATAACCGCCAACTTCATTTGCCAAATATAAGTATGATTTACTGGGTCTTATACCAGCATCTACCATAGAATTGATAGCCCCACCATGAGCATCAGATATTTTTCGACCTGATCATAAAAATTGTCGTTCTTTCGCAGTGGCTACTTCATGGTTGTGTTCTAAATCGATATGAGAAATTTTCCATACACCACCATCCACAGTGAATCTAATTAAAGCTTTGCAACCAGTTCTTTTATTCAACCTTAACCTTATTCTCTTCAAACAAGTCTTCATCAATTTGAAACCCTTCTTTTGAACATAAAAATTCTCTTTGTCAAATATTATTTGATGCATCTCTTCGAAAATGCCCTTTACGAATACTAAAGCCCTTTCTTAAAGCATATGTATTGCCTAGGTTATAAGCTTCTACGTCAGAATATACTTCCATTCCCACTTTGAGTTCTCCATTTTGTTTTTTCACTTTTATCATTTGAATGATCCATTAGGTGAATAAATTTGTCAAAAACACAAATAAAAAAAATACATGTTATTGTATAAATTGAAAGTAGGGGTCATAAGAAATTATTTGATTTAAAACTTAAATGTGAGGATAAAACAGATGTGAGAACAAAACAAAGGTTACATATAATTTTCCAATAAGTGACAAATGTAAACAGAAGAAAATGTTGCTTGCATCAAAACGTCATAGGAGGTGCTAATTTTAATTGATTTGTAAAAAGAACACTTAGGGATGGCAAAATCCGGGTGCGGGTGCGGGTTTTGCGTTTCTGCACCCGCATCGGATCAAAAAATTGATCCCCGGTCCCCGCAAAATCCCCGGATTTTTTCGGGTGCGGGTATTTGTGGGTGCTGAGATGATGCACGCGCACCCCGAAAAAAACCCCTGATTATCCCCGCTTTTATTTTTTTTAATTTTTCTACACTTTGGATAGAGTAAAATATTAATGTTCCACAACTTGGATGAAAGGTGTGGCTAGCACTGCTGGCAAAGGGGGTGGAATGACTTTTGGTGGCCAAGGTTCAAATCCCAGCTCCGTCAGTTTATTACTTTTAATTATATATATAAAAAGAAATTGATATTATAAAATTGTGTACAAAATATAGTGTAAAAAGGTGAGTAGCTTGGTGGTCAACCACTAAGAATTCAAGTATCAGGTCACGGGTTCAAATCTCCTTATACACATTTTGTAGTACAAAATTTAAAAAAAAGATTGAGCTGTGCGGGACCTGGTTTCCTCAGCAATTCGGCTCCCGCACTGCACCCGGGCCTAATCTTTGGAAATTCGGGCTTTTTTTCGGCCGGGCCATGCGGGTAAAATCCGGATATCCAGTGTAACCGGAGAAAATTGTCATCTCTAATAACACTTGTATAAGTTGTAATATGTGAGAAAATTGATCAATAAATGGACTGGAAGTCAAGAAATATCAGAGCTTTATTCTATCAAAAAATAAATTAATAAAAAACGATACATATTAAAAAAATGAAGCGTTGATGGAATAAACAAGAGAATCATAATTAATAAATTTAACTCTGTTATTGAATTGGAGAGTAAGCTAGGAAGTCACCTTAATTGTCTACATTATTAAATTAATGGGAGAGAACTAATATAATATCTGTCAAATTGATGCTTTCCCGCAGCCAACCGACGCTCAAATTTATATATTTAGGAGAGGCCACCTTGTGACATTAAACTTAATAAAATAATAGTTGAATGATAAGATGTTCCTTTAACATTAAACTTAAGAAAATAGAAGTTGAATGACAAGAAGAAGACAAGCCGCAAACAGTAACATAACAAAGTAAAAAAGTTTTATTTTTAACAGCGACAGAAGCAATACCAATTGATGGCCGCTTCAACCGCTACTGCTTGCTAGCAGTTTGCAAAGTAGGAGAAGATTGTCGAGACATGAGGGACTTTGTTCTGAGAAAAAAAAAAAAAAAAGAACGGCCAAGATTAAAGAGGCAAAAAATAAAATATCAAAACAGGGTACTGGTTGCCAGCGGTTTGCAAGGCAGGAGAAGATTGTCAAGACATAAGGAATTTTGTTCTAAAAAAAGGGCAAAGATTAAAGAGGCAAAAATAAAATATCAAAATAGGGTTTTAATTACTTGCCCATCTGTATATTATATGGTTATTTATTATTGGTTGGTCTCACCACATAAGTAAGATGAGGTGGATATATTGTCCTACCTAAGTATTTCTCAAGAGAAAAATTATTATTGGAATCTCTCTCTCTCTCTCTATATATATATATATTTTTTTTTATTTATAACCAAGTTTTTATGTAGAAAGAAGAATCTCTCTTACAGTGAAGAGTGAAATAAAATGAAATCTATTAATCTTTCTCACACAACTAAGTCATCCTCTATAAATTATATATTATTGTTCCATATTAGTTATGGCCCTTATGGGGTACTTACAAAACATGTATGAATGTGTTAATTACTAAAATTTCGTCACTGATTACAGGAAATCAACAAAGAGTAGTATTTTTGCCCGCGAGAGATAAAGCTAGCTAGGCACAAAGCTTGAAGAAACTTGAACACCTATACATGCAACTATTTCTTACCTATCCAATCACGTACTAATTGGAAATTTTTTACAATACTGGGAGGAATCAACAGTACTTATTCAACATCAGAGCTTTCCACTAGGAAATTATAACACATATTTTACAAGGATATTCCAAGATGCAGTTCCAGCATTTATTCTTCACTGGCTACTGGTAGCTTCTCATATGCTACCTCCAGCTCCCTGAACCGCCGGGGAAGAAACAAAGACTACGAAGGGGTGGCTGGAAGTCAATAATTGCAGAAAAATATCATACCCACAAAGGGGATAGTGATATCGCAAGCAGATGAGTAGAAATCTGCTGCCAGATTGGTATATGTGTATGACCCGTCAAAATCTTTGACATATGTGTGAGCTGTGTAAAGATCATAAGCATGTGGCACCAAGCGGACAACGGTGAATGCGATGTAAAACAATCGATAAACCGCTTTTTCTCAGAAGTAGTGAAAAATGTTGAGGAGGGTTTGAAGGAAAAGGAAACCATTAAGGATGAAGGCCGCATAAATTTAAGCTAGAATAATGGTGTCTCACGAAGCCAATGTCATTCTTCCTCCAGCTCACAAACAGAGTTATTAAGGCCCCGGCTAGAAATAATGCCAAAGACATCAATAATGCCTTCTTCTCAGCAGCCCACAAAGCCCTGTAGTTGTTGTCACCCACTCGTCTGGACCATGAAAGCCGAAGGAGACTGAATTGTAACATAAAAGCCATCGTTGTGACAAACCTTATAACCTCGAGGTCAACCTTATTGTAGAATCCATCCACAACGAATGTTGCATTTGGTTTGAAAGGGTGGTAATATCCAGGGTAACTAGGAAATTCCATAAAAAAAATCCCGTACTTTGTCGATCCTGCGAACATTGAATTTTATCTAGGGATATAATGGAGGCAAATATCCAACAGCATCACCAAAACTCATTGTAGAATCAGTCACTGGTACTCACTACAGTACTCAGCTCAAATGAGTTGAATGGCCTTGCAAGGATTGAACAAATAGTTGTACTCAGCGGTAAATTGAGTGATGACTTCTCAGTTGGAATATCAATCTTACCAGAGAACTCATTTTCGATTCATCGTTTTGGAGCCTTAGCTTATTGATAATTTGCTTCAGTGAATACCAACTAAGAAATTGGTTCAAAGTAACTTGATTCATCAACAAAGCTCAAACTCTGGAGAGTTCCACTAATCAGACCAGTAACAGTACTTGAATTAGTAAGATGAAGAATATTACCGTCTTGCAAGTAACTTGAACCTGATACGTCTTGCAAGTAACAGTACTTGCAGTTTATTAAGAGATGATCAAGGTGGAGTGATTGCTATGGGAGACTTGAGATTGAAAAAAAGAGACCATGATCATGTAGCAGAAAAATGAAAGAATAAAAGTAATGCAAGTATGAAACCACGGTAGATAACAGAACCTCTGTGAAGAGGTGATTGTGGAAGAGTTCAATGCCATGTTCATGTATTTCTTCAACAAAAATAGCAGGAGGAGAAGATCCAGCGGAATACCCAAGTGAGGCACTAACTGCAATTATTGAATAACTTAAGGTTTAATTGTTGATGGAACTTCTACGGTTCTACCAGAAGATAAATAAAATGAGAAAATTCTAAAGCAATTAGATTAATAGAATCACCAATGATTCAAATTGCATCACAAATCCATTGAGCAGTAATCAGCAGTCTCTATTTTTTAATTGAATCAGCATTCCGTCATTTGAGATGGATGACATTGTAGGTGGGGAAATTTCACAAGCAGGTGGTGATATAAAACGAGCCACATTACCTTCAAGTTTTCCTTCTGCTTCTGCTTCCGCTGGGTGATATTCGTTCTGTCGTCATTTGTTCTATGCATAGTGATAACGTTGACCTCAATTGGTTAGAATCATAGCATCGCATATCCATGGTGCGATCTTCACCATCTTTGCTGTCTTCCTTGGGATTAGTTGGCTGCAGAGTATATAATTAATAACGGAAATTAGCATCGACAATGAGGAAATTAAACAAGTGTCTTACTCCTAGCTTCATTAAATAAAAGTTGGGGTGTGTACATGGTTGTTAGTTTTCTTGAGGCCTTAGTTGTCATTTTCAATACATTCTATCCGATGTATTTTATTATTTTAATATTCTGAATTTATTTTGGTAAAGCAATTTTGTAAAAATCTCCTTAGTGTTCTCCACTCCTAATGGAAGGAAATTTTTATGGCTCAAATGAACTTAAATTTATCATTAATAGTACTCATAAGTGTTAAATTAAATGTTTGTTTTCAGAAAACCAAAAAACAAAAAAATTATGATAGAGCATTACAAAAGCGTTTCTACACTTGATGTATCATCAACTTGCACCAATGAGTATACATAAAAAATATAAAATATCATTTTATTTGAATTTAGTTTTGTACTAAGTAGATATATTTTAAGCTAAAATTTTAGGTTTGAATTGTTATACACACAAATTCTTAAGTTCACAAAATACAAATTATGCTGAAACACAATGAAGAATCTGAATTAGAACATAAAGATGTTAGAATTATAAAATAATGAATAGAAATAATGAAAAAAAAATGAAGGGTAACACACTTAAATTATTTGTCACCCTCTCTTCATTGGTATATATACATGTTTATTATTTAAACTTGGGTCAATTCCATGAGCCTCCTTTGAGGTTTTTCAAAATCTTACGTAACCACTTCTAGTTCTGAAAATCTCATATATCTCTTCTCTTTATTAAGAATTGTTCAAAATTCTGTTAAAAGATAAAAATTTTGCAAATTGTTTATAGTTGACTATTCAAAAATATTTAAAAAATAAAATAAAAATCTAAATAAAACTCAAAATTTGCTAATGGTCTTCCATCAACCATTACAGCAAGAAGTCTTAAAAAAATTATCACCAAAATAAATGATACATAAAAAATTTTTAAAAAAAAATTACATCAAAATAAGTTATTAAAATGTTGAAATAGTAAAAAATTTGCCGCATTTGCACTAGTAAAAAATGGTCTTACAAAGTTTAAGTCTTTCAAGGTAATTTTTTATTTTAGAATTTTTAGAATTTGAAATATTTTTAATGGCCAATTAAGAGTATTATAAAAAAATTATATATTTGACAGAAATTTCTAATTGTTCTTAACGGAGAGGAATTGTATATGAAAATTTCATATCAAAGATGATTACGTGAGATTTCGACAAACCTCATGTAAAGCTATAGATAATTGGGAGATGGAGAAGTAAGAGGGGATCACATGATGAGGCCTGGACTTCTGTTATGTGTGCATCTTTTTTTGCCATACATCAACAAAGACTTATTTGCCACTGCTTCAAATTTCTCATGCCGTTTAAGGTCCTAAATGTTAATTTCTAAAAAGTTAAGGATCACCATGTCAATAACCCAAAAGTCCGATATGAAAAAAAATTTATAAGCATCGAGGAGGAATTTTTTCAGAAGGAAGAGGTAATTTAACCTAAATAAATTAACATGACTTAAAGAAAATTAATCATAATATTTTCATTCAACAGTCTTTGGAGGATTTGTTTATAATATCAATTTTTTAATTCAATTAATCCAAAACCCAAATCAAATGGTAGGTCAAGACTAATGTGATAAAAGTTTTATCTACATATTATCATTTCAGTAAATTTTTCCATTCATAGCCGCATTCATATTTTGGAAATGACACAAGCGAAATTGAAGAATGAATTAATCATGTATTATAATAATAAATTAATTTAATTTCCCTTACTCTGACAGCTGAGAACATCACTACATAACAACAGCCGGATAAAGTTTTGAGACAAAAGTTGCAAGGAAATGATAATATCCAATTATCAAAACTTTACGAATAAAGAATCCAAATGCCGTGATGGTGTTGACCGAGTCAAGTGTTATAAAAGATCTTTTTTCATTAATATATAAGAAAAGAAATCTAAAGAAAATTTAAAAAATAAAAAAAAAATTGAAGGATTAACATATAGAGTCTAGCATAAAAAAAAAAAAAGTAAATTCGATGAGGAGTTCAAAGATTAGAAGTAATCATACCTAAGTGGAGGATATAACTTGGAAATGTTGCACCAAACTTTGCCAACTTTAAACCTCTGTGATATGCATGAGCTTGAAGATGCATTTTCAAATCTCAAAATCTATTAGAACAATCAGGGGGGTATCTTTTTCTGAGCTAGGTCGGCTTTTGTTAAGGGAAAAAAAATCTACTTTTCAAACCTCTATTATTTATAGAATTGTTACATATTTAATCTTCTGTTTCTATTTTATAAAAATAAATCTATGTTTTCTTGTTATAAAATATACGAAATATCTACTGAGTACAATGAAACTGTAGCAAACTAGGCTTAAATATTTAATTTTGGCCCTAATTTTATAGGGTTTATAATTATTAAAACAAATTTTAGCTATTTTTTATTTTAAATACAAAACCATGTACAGTTTTTAGTTGCATTTTAC
The DNA here is from genome assembly GCA_013180625.2 of Boswellia sacra. Classification (NCBI taxonomy): domain Eukaryota; kingdom Viridiplantae; phylum Streptophyta; class Magnoliopsida; order Sapindales; family Burseraceae; genus Boswellia; species Boswellia sacra. Next base: position 253,797 of record SNVD02009719.1, read on the forward strand.
TTATTACAGTAAATTTGTAGTCTTAAAACTTAATTTTGGTTCATTAGCTTCTCTTACTAGATTTAAATATATTTAGAAAAAATTTCTGACAATCCGTTATTAGAAGTTTACTGATTAAAAAGGTTGACAATTTACTTTATGTGGCGTGTGATTCGCAGGGTGAAATTATTAACAACTTAAATGAATCAAAACTTGTTTATGGTGTTTTAAAATTATTTATATGCTTTTGGACAGTAAAAGGAACCACCATGCAATGTCTGCCACTAACGAACTGGTAAGAGACCAAAAAAATAATTAGGTGGAAAGAAGCTAATGATGGTCAACAATCAACAATATTCATATTTCTCTCCTCATCTTATTAAATAATAAGTACTGTACCAAAACACATAATTAACAATTTCTAAAATTTTTACAATTACTCTTATATTGTTATTATTCTTCAATTAAAATCATAATTATCAAGAAGTGGGTTATTAACGACAGCTCCTTACCTGACAATGTTAATCATAAACCATATTGACCCCTTCTGGACTTTCGGATGGCATGCACACGCTTTAACTTCTATTATGTATCCATTTAAGTGTTTTGTTGGATATTATTAATTTTGTTTTCTTGGAGATTAAATGAAAAAGGAAATTCATAATAACATAAGATAAATCAAAGAAGTTGTTCATAACAAAGTCCTTAAATGAAATAAAGAAAACAAGATAGCATATCATCTCAAATAAACCAATAATAGCTTATAATATCAAAGAAACAAATTATTAAATGTATATAATATAATTAATCATAAACAAAATTAAAGATTCTTTTTAAATGACAATAAATTCACATTAGGGTAAATTATTGTAATTGTTTTCCTTTATCATGTATAATTTAGTTGTATTAACTATTTCAAAGCGTGATACATTATTAATATCCAAACAAGTTTAATTTGTCCATTTAATAGCGAAGAAAACATAAGTTATTGCTTTCAGCATAATTTACTGTTTTAAAAAATTAAAAACAAAAATAAAGTCATACAATATTTGAAAAATTAAGTCAACCTATTAATAATATTGTTTTTGTTATAAAAATATAAGTGGATTACTACCACTTACATAATTAGTGGAGTTACCACTACTTTTAGTGTGCTCATGTGAGAAATATGTTTTCATTTTTAATTGATTTATTATTAGGTACAATTACATTAATGACCATTCATACTTCTATATAAATAGGCATACAACACTTGTAATGGAAGATATGAAAATGAATGAATTGACAAGGAAAAATTCTCTCATTTTCTCATTCTTTCACTTGTTTCTTTATTTCTACCATTAATTTGCTTTGTATTCTAGGAGTGATTCACATTTCCTTCACCTCCTTTTGTTACTTATATGTAATATAAGTAAACTTCATTACACCACTTATACCAATCCATACTTTTATTCACTTAACTTATAATACGTTATCAGCACGAATTATTCTTCCAGAGGTATGTTGTTTATCTTACCATCTTCTTTCAATTATTACTCGATCAATTTTTATTCATAATTTGTTCTTGTTAATATTAAATATATGTTAACTACCTTATGAGTATGCTCTGTGGTTGCCATTATATTGGATCTTCCACATCAGAAAATAAGGCTAGTTTTATAATATTAAAAATCATTTTATCTTACTTTATTATGTTCATATTCTTGTTGTATTGCTCGTGTTATCATTTACGTTTCAAATTTATTTGTTTACAGCCGCGACTTAAAGTTTTCTAGCCTAAATTCATTTGGCTGTGACTTTAAGTCTTTTGGCAATTAATTTATATTACTTGCGTTATTATTTAAACTGTCAATATTAATCCAACTCAGAACCTGAAGTTCTAATTCCTAATGATTAAATTTGTTTATTTTGATTAGATAATGGCAAATTTTGAAAAATTGATGTTTGAGCCATTGTTGCATAATGGAGACAATTATTCAGATTGGGCTGATGATGTTGTACTTCACTTGAATTCTATGGGCATCGGACATACCATAACAAATGAAAATACTGCATCCCTACAGGATCAGTCTAAGGCCATGATATTATTGCGTCATCATTTAAGTAAAGGCCTGAAATCCGAATATACAACTATAACTGATCCATTAGCTCTTTGGAACAATTTGAAAGAAAGATTTGATCAGCAAAGAACAATAATATTGCCAAGGGCCCGATTCCAATGACAGAATTTGAGACTTCAGGATTTCAAAACAATAAGCGAATATAACTCAGCTATGTTCAGAATTGTATCTCAATTGAGGTACTGTGGGCAAACTGTTACTGAAGAGGAGATGTTAGAGAAAACGCTAGCTACATTTTATCCCTCCAACATGATCCTGATGCAACAATATCGACAGCGCAAATTTAAGAAATACACTGAGTTGATATCATGTCTTTTAGTTGCTGAGCAAAACAATGAAATCCTATTGAAAAATCATCAATTACGTCCCACTCGATCTACAGCATTCCCTGAAGTGAATGCTATGTCATTTAATAAACGTGGTGGCAAGAGTGGTCGTGGTCTTGGCAGAAAAATGTTCCAACCTAGAGGTGGCCATTTCAAGAAATTTAAACCAAACCACCAAAAGTGGAACAGAAATGACTCGACATATGATAAAGAAAAAGGTCATCAACTCAAACCACAAAGAAGCAATGAAAGTACTTGCTATAGATGTGGGGCAAAGGGCCATTGGTCACGTACTTGCCGTACACCAAAGCATTTAGTGGATCTGTATCAGGCTTCCATAAAGGATAAGGGAAAGAATGTTGAGACAAATTATATAGATGACCTAGTGGGTGACACTGATTTTGATATCTCATATTTCTTTCCTAGTTCAGATGAAGCTATTGGCCAGATAATGATTACAGATAATGCCCCAGCCAACTAAATAATTATTACTTTCTCGCTTTTGTTATATCTTGTAATGATTTTAATCTTTGTTTTGATCTATCTTTTATGTACTTTCGTTATAAACAGTTTTGATATGTTTTTGATAAAATCATATCTAATGTAAACTTTTGTAATGAAAGGGAATGGACATCAAGACTTTAGATTTGCCTAAATATGATGGAAATTTGTGCCTAGTTGACAGTGCAACCACACATACAATTCTTAAAGATAAAAAATATTTTCTAAATTTAACCTTTCTAGAAGTAAAGGTTAACACTATATCAGGGTCCGTAAACATGATTGAGGGCTCTAGAAGAGCCACAATAATGCTGACAAATGGTACTCAGTTGAATATTAATAATGCCTTATATTCAAGCAAATCCAGAAGAAATTTGCTCAGTTTCAAAGATATAAGACATAATGGATATCATATTGAGACATGTTGTGAAAATAATATTGAATTCCTTTGTATTACCTCAAATGTCTCGGGACAGAAGTTAATATTAGAGAAGCTTGAAGCTTTCTCTTCTGGGTTATATTATACATATATAAGGTCCATTCAAACATACGCAGTTATGAAATAGAAGTTTAATGATCCTAAGACTTTTATGTTATGGCATGACCGTCTTGGTCACCCAAGATCATCAATGATGCATAGAATTGTTGAGAATACAAATGGACACCCATTAAAGAGTCGAAAAATCCTTCTGTCCAATGAAACTACTTGTACCGCTTGTTCGCAAGGAAAATTGATTGTTAGACCATCTCTCCCTAAGATTGGTCAAGAATCCCCATCATTTTTACAAAGAATCCAGGGGGATATATGTGGACCTATTCATCCACCAAATGGACCTTTTCGCTATTTTATGGTTCTAATTGATGCTTCTGCACGGTGGTCTCATGTTTGTTTGTTATCAACTAGGAATATTGCATTTGCAAAGCTACTTGCTCAAATTATAAAATTACCGACACATTTTCCAGATTATCCTATTAGGTCCATACGTTTGGATAATGCTGGTGAGTTTACATCAAAAGTTTTTGATGATTATTGTATGTCCGTTGGAATTGATATTGAGCATCCTGTCCCATATGTCCATACCCAAAATGGTTTAGCAGAATCACTTATAAAGCGACTGCAGATAATTGCACAAACTTTATTATTGAGAACACAATTGCCAACCTCTGTCTGGGGCCATGCTATTTTACATGCTGCATCATTGATCAGATTAAGGCCCACTGCTTATCATGAATATTCACCAATACAACTTGTACTTGGCCAACAACCCAATATATCCCATCTAAGAATTTTCGGTTGTGCCATACAAGTCCCCATTGCTCCCCCGAAGCGGAAAAAAATGGGGCCTCAACGCAGGTTGGGGATATATGTAGGTTATAATTCTCCATCTATTATCAGATATTTGGAACCCATGACGGGTGATATTTTTACTGCACGATTTGCAGATTGTCATTTTGATGAGACAGTTTTCCCACCTTTAGGAAAAAAGAAAATGCCTCTCGAAGTTGGGCATGTGCCTCCTGAAAGAAATCCAAAACTTTCTTGGAATGTGAAAACATTGTCTCATCTTGATCCTCGCACATCTCAATGTGAAAATGAAGTGCAAAGGATGATATATCTTCAGACTATCGCTAATCAGATGCCAGATGCATTTACTGAAGCAGCCAAGATAACAAAATCACATATACATGCTGCAAATACACTGGCTCAAATTGAGATTCCTATTGAGCAAACCCCTAAAGCAACAATGAATAATCAAACTGTTGCACGCCAGAAGCGTGGCAGACCCCTTGGATCAAAAGATGCTATCCCTCGAAAAAGAAAATTGATTAATAATGGTCCTGATATAAATAATGATCGAGCTAAAGAATCCACATTCTCTGATTTGTCTCTTAAATGACAAATGTTCCTAAAGAGACACCTGCCACTGAAGAGGCACAAATTGTTGATGAAATGCATGTTCCTGAAGCAACAGCTGAATTTAAAAACGAGGAAATTTCTATTAATTATGCTTATACTAGAGAAATGTGGAAACGTGATGAAATTGTCATTGACGATGTATTTTCATTTGCAGTAGCCACGAATATTATGAATGATGACTTTGAACCACACACAGTGGATGAATGTAGACAAAGGCATGACTGGCCTAAATGGAAAGAAGCAATTCAAACAGAATTATCTTCTTTGGCCAAACGTGAAGTCTTTGGACCTGTAGTCCAAACGCCTAAAGATGTCAAACCCGTTGGATATAAATGGGTATTTACTAGAAAACGAAATGAGAATAATGAGATTGCTAGGTATAAAGCCCGGCTAGTAGCTCAAGGTTTTTCTCAGAGACCGGGTATTGATTTTGATGAAACTTATGCTCCAGTAATGGATATTATCACTTTTAGATATTTGATCAGTTTGGCAGTCTCGGAAAAACTTCACATGCGCCTTATGGATGTGGTAACTGCTTACTTGTATGGTAAATTAGATTCTGATATATATATGAAACTCCCTGAAGGATTTAAATTGCCTGAAGCAATTAAAACACAACCAAGGAGTATGTATTCACTTAAGTTGCAGAGGTCCTTATATGGATTGAAACAATCTGGAGAATGTGGTACAATCGTCTTAGTGAATACTTGATTAAAGAAGGGTACATTAATGATCCCATATGCCCTTGTGTGTTTATAAAAAGATCAGAATCTGGTTTTGCTATTATAGCAGTATATGTTGATGACATGAATTTAATTGGAACCCCTGAAGAAATCCAAAATGCGGCTGAATATTTGATGAGAGAATTTGAAATGAAAGATTTAGGAAAAACGAAATATTGTCTCGGCCTGCAGATCGAGCATAACTCTGATGGTATATTTATTTACCAATCAGCATATACAGAAAAGCTTTTGAAACGGTTTAATATGGATAAGGCTCATCCATTGAGTACCCCAATGGTTGTTAGATCTCTTGATCCTAAAAAGGATCCATTCCGTCCTAAAGAGGATGACGAACAGTTACTTGATCCTGAAGTACCATATTTGAACGCTATAGGTGCATTAATGTATTTAGTGCAATGTACTAGACCTGATATTGCATTTGCAGTTAATTTATTAGCAAGGTTTAGTTCCGCACCCACTAGACGGCATTGGAACGGGATCAAACATATTTTTCGTTATCTTCAGGGAACTATTGATCTGAGATTATTTTTTCCATATGAGCCTTCTGAAAATCCTGGATTGGTCGGATATGCTGATGCCGGTTATTTATCTGATCCTCATAAAGCTCGATCACAAACTGGATATGTTTTCACTTATAATGGGACCACAATTTTATAACGATCTACTAAACAGAGTTTGGTTGCTACTTCTTCTAACCACTCTGAAATACTTGCATTACATGAGGCTAGCCGAGAGTGTATATGGTTACGTTCTGTTATTCAACACATCCAGAATTCGTGCAAATTATCTCCTACTATAAATCTTCCAACAATCATATATGAAAATAATGCAGCATGTATTGCTCAAGTCCGAGGAGGATATATTAAAGGAGACAGAACAAAGCACATTTCACCGAAGTTCTTCTACACGCATGAACTTCAAGAAAATCAAAAGATCGATGTGAAGCAGATACGTTCAAATGACAATCTTGCAGATTTGTTCACTAAAACTTTACCAACATCAACATTTGAGAAGTTAGTATACAAAATTGGTATGCGGCGGCCCAATAAGCAATCAATTTGACAAGAGATCTTCTGCCATGATCAGGGGAAGCATTGTGGACACATGTGTACTGTACTCTTTTTTCCTTCGATCGGGTTTTGTCCCACTGGGTTTTCCCGACGAGGTTTTTAATGAGGCAGTAAAACACGTCCAACACCACTTCATAATTTGTTGTATAATTGTATTTCTTTATTTTGGTTTTTATCCCACTGGGTTTTTCCTTAGTAAAGTCAAATACAATTAAGTGGTAGAATCCAAGGGGAAGTGTTATAAAAATATAAGTGGATTACTACTACTTACATAATTAGTGGAGTTACCACTACTAATATAAGTGGATTACTACCACTTACATAATTAGTGGAGTTACCACTACTTTTAGTGTGCCCATGTGAGAAATATGTTTTCATTTTTAATTGATTTATTATTAGGTACAATTACATTAATGACATTCATACTTCTATATAAATAGGCATACAACACTTGTAATGGATGAATGAAATGAATGAATTGACAAGGAAAAATTCTCTCATTTTCTCATTCTTTCACTTGTTTCTTTATTTCTACCATTAATTTACTTTGTATTCTAGGAGTGATTCACATTTCCTTCACCTCCTTTTATTACTTATATTACATATAAGTAAACTCCATTACACCACTTATGCCAATCCATACTTTTATTACTTAACTTATAATAGATTTATACTTTTTGTATAATTTTTCTATTCGGCCTAAGGCAACAACTCCACAAATCACCAACATTATGTTGCATGCTTTGACAATTTTTATATGCTTATTTACTAGTCTTAACTATATGTCGATTTCCAAGATATATATAATTCTCATTTGGAGGCCTAAGACGACAAGTCAGTTGACCCCAACATTATTTCACATGCCTTTTCGCTTATTAATATATGTTGGTTTCCGAGTTTGATGTCAATATCATTTTGGAGGCTTAGCTAAGGCGACAACTCCATAGACCCCAAATATTATTTTACATGTTTTTTTCCAATTTTGTGTACTCGTTTACAAGTTTTATATGATTTTCGGTTTGAAGGCCTTAGTCAACAACTCTATGGACCCCGAAATTAATCATGCTTTTTTGAATTATACACTCATTTATGAGTATTATATGTCTGTTTAAAAGTTTTATATAAATTTCAGCTTGAAGGCCTTAGACAACAACTCCATAGACAGCAACAACATGTTTTATGGTTTTTCAAATCTTATACAATTGTTTATGAGCAGTATAAAAACATAATAGGTAACATTAGAAGTACAGTAAAATAATGGTATATTCATACTAGATTATTTATTTTTTTATGTTTTCTTTAAATATTATACAAAATATCTTAATATTACTAACTTTTATATAATATATTTATTATTTCTTTCTCTTTACTAATAGAAGATTAATTTTATTTTATTATAATCTAATTTGAACTTTGTTTTTCCAGTACAGAATTTATTATTTTAAAAGGGAAAGTAAAATGTCCTTCTAATTAAATATATCTTTCCTTTTTTAATTAATAAAATCTTCTTATATAGTTGAGGTTTACCAAATTAATTTGAAAAACCTGTTTAGCCCACCCACAAAAATTTTTTGTTTACACCTTATGTCTCCCACTTTTTTTCTCATAGTAGTATTGCATTTATATAAATCTGTTTACTTTTATTTTTCAGTAATATATTAAATATACAGTTTTTATTATATTTTTTCTTTTTAATTATTTTTATTATATTTGATACTTGCTTGGAGCCTATTGCTCCTTTTGTAGTTGATGATATACTAGAGAGGGCTATTTGTGGAAGAGTTTGCTGCGTACTCAACCCATTGAAGAATAATAAATGAATGAATAAAAATAATGTTTCATAATCAAATATCACTACTGATTTACAGCATTTATATATATAAATAGAACCAAAATAGTTATTAGCTTAGGTGGGAGACGTAGAATCGTAAATTTGCTCAGACTTTTTACTTTCAAGTTTCTAATCCGAGAACTTTTGTATTGCAGGTTTTATTGTATACATGTGGCGTTCCACAATTGTGTACATTCGGCATCAATTGAGCTTGCCACAAGAAATCACACATGGCGTTTAGTGGCAATCAATTTCTCCATCAAGAGCCATTTGTATTTGAACCTGTTGAATCCCAATTGGGAGGGTGGGCGGCCACGGTGCCTATAAATAGAAGCCCCCCCATGTCATTTGCTTGTACCAAATTGAAAGAATAATAAAAAGCTCTCATTTTCTCCCTTTCCTATAAGTCTTTCACTTTCGATTTCTGCATCTTCACCCCTAAACTTTTGTTATTTTATTTATTTCACATTGTCAGCACAATGAAGCTCTACTAGTACAACATCTTGCATTTATATTTTACAACTGTTCTTATGAGTATATTCTATGGTTGCCATTAAGTTGGGTCTTTTACATCAGAAAGTAAGGTTAGTCTGTTTGATTGTTCTACTATTTTTCTGTTATGATTGAAGATTATTTAAAGATGGCAAATCTGGCATTTGTTTAATTTCTCCTTTTTGATGGGAAAGAAGAAAGATATGTTCCATGGGCTAGAAATGCAAGAAATCATTTGTGATCAATAAACCTTGAAGATACAATCAGAAAAGGGAACCAGACATCTCTGCAAGAGAAAGCTAAAGCAATGACTTCTCTTCTGCATCATTTGATTGAAAAGCTACAAAGTGAATATCTTACTGTTGAAGATCCACTGATTTTGTGGAAAAGCTTAGAAGATAGATTCTTCCATGAGAGAGATGTACTACTTCTAGATTCTTCCATGAGAGAGATGTACTACTTCTACAAGCTTAACATAATTGGATGAGTCTATGTTTTCAAGACTACAAATCAGTGGCTGATTATACTGCAGCATTGTTCAGAATAACTTCAAAGTTGAAATTTTGTAGCCAAGAAGTAACAGAATATAATATGATAAACAAGACTTTATCTACATTTCATGCTTCAAACTTGGTTCTACAACAACTTTATAGAGAATGCCATTTCAGGAGATATTCTGATTTGATTACATGCTTGTTGGTTGTTCAGAAAAACAATGAAATTTTACTTCAAAAATAATAATCACAATCAAGGGCGTGGTTGTAAAAATCAATCAAGTGATATTTATAAATCTTTCAGTCATCGACATAACAATGATAACCACCAGCAGAAGAATAATAATTCTGAAGATTGAAGATATGGAGGATCAAGGCCTTCCAGAAAAGATATATGTCATAAATGTGGTACAAAAGGCCACTTGGTCAAAAACTATCACACACCTGAACATCTAGTGGACCTTTACCAATCAACTCTGAAAGATAAAGGGAAGAGAATTGAAACAAATTTTCTTGAAGACTCTGAGAAAGTAAAGATTACTCATCTTGAAGCTCTTGACTTCTTTGCTTTAGGGATTAAGATGGAAACCTTAACTTGGTGGTGGAAATATCCAAACTAATTAAGACTTTACTTTATTGCTTTTATGTTTGTTTTTGTGTACATAAGTGTGTTTTAATTTATAATGCAATTTTTTGTTGAATGGAAAGGATATAGACCACTTCAAGGTGTTTTCTGATACACAAAAGAACGATAGAGAATTATGTTTGGTTGATAGTGCTACAACACACATAATACTTCGAGACAAGAAAATTTTCTTGAATTTAACTTTGTTTGAAGCTAAAGTGAGCATTGTATCAGTATCTAGAAAAGCCTACATCTTATTAGCAAGTGGAACCACGTTACACATTCAAGAGGCATTGTCCTCTTGTAGATCTAGAAGAAATTTTCTTAGCTTCAAGGATATACAACTCAATGGTTATCACATCAAGACCATGAATGAATAAAATAGAGAATTTCTTTGCATCATTTCTCACATCTCAAGATAGAAGCATATATTAGAGAAATTACCTGCTCCATCATCTGGGTTGGATTAAACATTCGTAAAATCAATTAAAGCTCATATAGTCGTGAAGCAAAATATCATTGACCCAAAGACTTTTATACTTTGGCACGACCATCTCATCTATCCTAGATCTACAATGATGAGAAGAATTATCAAAAATTCATGTGGACATCTATTTAAGAGCTTGAAGATTCTTCTATCTAATGAAAATATATACATTGCTTGCTCACAAGGGAAACTGGTTATCAAACCATCGCCTCCAAGGTTAGTTTGGAATCTTTATCATTCTTACAAAGAATTTAAGGAGACATATGTGGTCCTATCCATCCACCAAGTCAACCATTCCGATATTTCATGGTTCTAAGTGTATTTGCCCGATGGTCACATGTTTGCTTGTTATCTACTTGTAACGTTGCTTTTGCTAGATTAGTTGCACATATTATCAAGTTACGAGCTTAATTCTCAGATTATCTGACAAAGTCTATACGTCTTGATAATGCTGGTGAATTTACATCAAAGGATTGAGCATTCAGTTCCACATGTTCATACACAAAATGGCCTTGCAGAGTCACTTATCAAATGTCTCCAGATAATTGCAAGAACTTTATTGTTACAATCATAATTACCAATATCTGCTTGGGAACATGCTGTTTTTACATGCTGCAATGTTAATTCGACTGCGACCTACTGCATATCATCAGTACTTACCATCATAACTTGTGCTTGGTCATCATCTAGACATATCTCAGTTAAGAACTTTTGGCTATGCTGTATAAGTTCTCATTGATCTCCCGCAACGTACAAAAATGGGACCCCAATAATGTTTGAGAATTTATGTTGGATTTGACTCCCTATGTATTATCAAATATCTTGAGCCTTTGATAAGCAATTTGTTTATTGCAAGATTTGCATATTGCCACTTTGATGAGACTGTTTTTCACCACTAAGGGAAAGAAAAGTGCTTGAAAAAAGACAAAAAAAAAACCTATTGAAACTAAGCAAGAACTTTCATGGAAAGTGACATCATTGTCTCATCTGGATCCTCATACTAGTCAATGTGAGAATCGAGTACAGAGAATAACTCAAATTTAGAAGATTGCTAATAAAATGCCAAATGCATTTATTGATTTTGCAAAAGTAATAAGATCTTATATTCCAGTTACGAATACACCAGCCAAGATTCCTATTGCCACTAAACTGTCTACTCAAAAAGCTTTGGATAATTTGTCTAGTCCGTGTTTGAAACTTGAAAGACCACTTAGATCCTAGGAAGAGGAAATCAAATTCCACCTTTGCCAAAGAAAATGTCCTAGAAGAGACATCAGGCAATGTCCTAGTAGAAGCGTCGAACAAAGAAAATGTTATAGAAGAGACATTAGGCAATTTCCTAGAAGAAACATCAGGCTTTGAAATGGCACAAGTCCTAGCAATGATCAAGCTTTCAAAAAAGCTAAAGCTCTTGTCCTTGAAGAGACAATTAAAGAGGCTAAAGCATTTGATGAAGCTAAAGTCATTGATGGGACTAATAGAGAAGTTTCTATAAATTATGAGACGTGGAATCGAGATGAGATGATCCTTGATGAGTTCTTCTCTTTTGCAGTGGCTACTAAAATCATGAATGATCATTACGAGTCATGCACTATTGATGAATGCAAACAAAGTCATGATTGCCCTAAATGGAAAGAAGCAATCTCAGATGAATTTCTTTTTCTGGCAAAACGTAAAGTATTTGGATCAGTAGTCCAGATGTCAAACCCATTGGATACAAATAGGTCTTCACAAGAAAAAGAAATAAGAAAAATAAAATTGCTAGATATAAAGCTAGACTTGTGGCATAGGGTTTCTCGCAGCCACCTGGAATTGATTTTAATGAAACATATTCACCTGTTGTGGATGCAATCACATTCAGATATTTGATTAGCTTATCAGTCTCTGAAGAATTTGATATGCGTCTCATGGATGTTGTGACTGCATATTTATATGATACTTTAGATACCGATATTTACATGAAGATTCCTGAAGGTTTCAGATTACCTAAAACAAATGCAGCAAATCTAGGAGACATGTATTCAATCAAACTACAGAGATCTTTATATAGGTTGAAAAAATCTTGACATATGTGGCATAATTGTCTCAATCAATATCTTATAAAAGAAGGATATATCAATGATCCTATATGCTTATGTGTGAATATTCATAAAGAAATCGGATTTAGGATTTGCTATTGTGACTGTATATGTTGATGATATGAATCTGATTAGAACTCCTAAAGAACTCACAAAAACTGCTGAATATAGGCTTGGTAATGGGTCGAGATAGGTTCGGGGTGGTAGGTACCCATCCTCGTCCCGTCAAACATGGGGCAATAGGGTGGGGCAATATTTGAAAGACAAGCCCCAGACCTGCCCCGCCCTGCCCCGCTTAATTTAAATTTTATTAAATTATTTAATCTAATATATAAATATATTGACGATCATTATTTAAAAACTATAAAAAGCATTATATTCAATCTATTTCATTAAAAAAAATTAGAAACATCTATAGTTTTTAAAAATAACAATAAATATAATTCATACTTGACCAAAAATAAAATAAATACACATATGATAGGTATTCTAAAATGCTTCACAATCAAATCTAATTATCCAATAATCATTAAAACTAGGGGTGCACACGGGTCGGGTCGGGTCGGGTTTAGTCCAACCCGACTCAACCCGATGCATTGTCGGGTTTGGAGATATTCAACCCGCGGTCGGGTTTTTTCAATATATAACCCGACGTTGAAACCGATTATCGGGTCGGATCAGGTTATTCGGGTTGGACTAAGCCCAATTGTACTGTTTTATTAAAATTGTTTTATGACATTTGTATTGGCCCATTTATATTTTAAAGATTATATTATATACAAAAAAAGCCCATTTACAAAATAAGACAATATTCTATCCCAAACAAAGCCCAATTTATAAAATTTAACTATTTTATATTCAAACTAAGGTAGTAAGGTTTATTAACATAAATTTACAACTTTCTGGCGTAACATCTAATTGAACATCATTTATTAAAACTTCATAACTCAAATGCCAGTATATTTATCTAAATTAAAATTTCCAAACAAAGATGAAATGCCAGTAATTTCCCGACTTTGCAGTTAGATATTATGTTAACTACGTTTTTTATGAATACCAATGCATAAGCTAGAATTAAGATGATGGCTTTAATTAATTTGGTACATAACTTGTAGTCAACCGTTTCTAGTTTTGGAAAGTTGAGAAACTAAGATGACGGGAAATTAAAAAATTAATTTCCCTGAACATAATTAGGATTTCAAGTTGATCACCAATCCCATGACCTTGAAATATTAATGCGAGAGTGTCCTAAATTAGGCAATTCAACTTCAAAATTAAGCCAACATTTAAACCTCAAATATGTGTATGAAGGGTCAAAGAAGACGAAGTGAAGAACCTGTACACTAATTCTCCCTGCCTTTGCCCACGTCACGGAGGATGAAGAGCTGACGAAGGCGGAGCCGCGGAGGAGGAGGACGAAGAGTTGACGATGGCGGAGCCGCGGAGGAGGAGGACGAAGAGCTGACGAAGGCTGAGCCGCGGAGGAGGAGGACGAAGAGCTGACGAAGGCTAAGCCACGGAGGAGGAGGAGGAAGAGCTGACGAAGGCTGAGCCGCGGAGGAGGAGGACGAAGAGCTGACGAAGGCTGAGCCGCGGAGGAGGAGGAAGAGCTGACGAAGGCAAAAGAAGGCAGAGCTGCGGAGGAGGAGGATGAATAGCTTACGAAGGCGGAGGAGAAGGATGAAGAGCTGACGAAGGCGGAGCCGCAGAGGAGGAGGATGCAGAGCTGACGGAGGATCAAGAGCTGATGAAGGCGGAGGACGAAGGCGACGCGGCGGAGGAGGTAGTCAACCCGTTTGGAATTTTGATTAGGGTTACTGGGCTAGGGATTGAAATTGATTAGGGTTAGATGTTAAAAATTTAATTTATAGCTGTATTCTGGTGTTGTAAGGTCTACGGTAAGAAGATAGTATGGACAAATCATACTGCAACACGTGTTATAAAAATTTTATTTAATAAAAAACTTAGTCGGGTCGGGTTATTTCGGGTTATCTCATTACAACCCGAATTCAACCTGATCTTTAAAAAACCCGAAAAATTTAACCCGATTTCGGGTTAATACCCACAATCAACCCGACTAAAACCCGAACGGGTCGGGTCGGGTCGGATTATTTTGCACACCCCTAATTAAAACTCAAAAGAAATAAAGTTAATTTCTATTAGATAAAAAAAATTCATTACTCATTAAGTTTATATAAGTTTTCATTTATACTAGCATTGTACTAGTTAAATGGTGATTGTACTTCAACTCAAATAGAAATAAAATTAATTTATATTAGATAAAAAATTTATTACTCAGAACGTTTTGATAAGTTTTTATTTATATTAATATTATATGAGCTCAATGGTGATTGTATAAATTAGTTATATCATCTAAAAAAAATAATGAGCACTAATTACTGTGAGCTAAATGGTAATTGTATAAATTAGTTATATCATCTAAAAAAATAATAAGCACTAATTACTATTTGACTTTATTAGTAATAATGTTACATACTCTATTAATAATAATGTTCAAAGTATATTATTGCTTTTAAACTAATTAATGGACAATTTTTTAAATAGTTTATAATATAATTAAATAATTTTATAATAGCATGTTGATTTAATTTCAATCTAATAAGAAAAATATGATTGACATATACCAATTGATTAGCATTACGTGTATATGTAACATTAATAATTCAATTAATTACCTTAAATTATGATAATTATTTGTTTAAGGTTATAAGATTATTCTTATCATATTTTTATTTATATTTTTAGAAAATAATATATTGATTATATTAGAGGTATACATTTTGAAAACAATCTTGTTAATATTATAATTAGTACTAGTAATCTATATCAAGATGGTATATATTATACAAATTTAATTTCTATAAAATAAAATATTTTATTTTGTCATTATAACATGACTAAATTAATGTTAATATACTAAAAAATTCATAATTATTAATTAAAATGTAACTTTTGTTAAAATTTTTGTATTATTTGTAAAAGTATAAAGAATTCACATAAATGAGAAGTTTAACAAATATAACCTTAAAACTTCATAGCAGTCCCAGACTTTTAAAACTTTATAAAAATACCCCTATATCCTTTCAAGCAGGGCGGGGCAACAGGTCTAAGGGCCTAGACCTGGACCTAGACCCGCCCCAAACGAAAGTACACTTAAGGATCCAAACCCGTCTTTAAACTAAAAAAGGGCGGGTCTAAAGCACGGGTCATGGCGGGGCCCCAGACCCAACTCAACTGGTTTTTTTTGTCATCCATAGTTGAGTACTTGAAATGTGAATTTGAAATGAAGGATCTTGATAAAACAAGATACTATCTTAGCTTGTAGATTATGCATAGTATAAATGAAATTATTGTTCATTAATGAACTTATGATAAGAAGATATTGAAACGATTCAACATAGATAAAACTCATCCAGTGAGTACTCCTATGATTGTTTTGGTCTCTAGATCTTAGAAAAGATCTATTTCGTCCGAAGAGGATGAGAAGATACTCAGTCCTGAAGTACCCTATCTTAATGCAATAGTTGCTTTATTATATTTAGCACAATGCACAAGAACGAAAATAGCTTTTGCTGTTAACTTATTAGTGATAGGTGTCTATTTATGTATTACTTTTATATCAATTCGTCCATGTTTCTTTGCTATATTCCTTGGTATTTTTATGTTTTTGTGTGGTTTTGATGTTTGTAGGAGTTTTGGAGTAACTTGCACAAAAATGGAGTAAAACCCTTCATTTTCACCTCTGCTAGTCAGTGATCTTCTCGGATTTAATTGTATTGATATACAATGAACCCGATGACATGTTATATACCGTTGGAAAGCTCTCGAAGTCTATTTTCTGGAGAAATTTACGGTTTATAAATCCATTCAGTGTACCAAAAGTTGTAATCAAAACAGTGTGAGATGTATAGAAATATAATTCCACAAGTCACTGTAGCATGTATAATACGGGGCACTGTAGCAAGTCACTGTAGCAGAGTATTTAAACACATTTTAGGGTTTTATTTTCATAACTTGAAGAGGGGAGAACGTGGTGGAGGCTGCAGCTCTGGAATTCTTTCATCTCTTGGAGTTCTTGAAGGAGAAAGGAAGCTTGGAAAGAGGAAGAACTACAATCCAAAGAGAATTACATCAAATTTGCTAAGTTTTTCCCTTCCCTTTCATTTTCTGGAATGTCTCCATGTTGTATTGTATTTACCACGTTCTTAAACATGTGTAACTGAATCTGAATTGGTTGAGGGTGATTTCAAAGCCCCTGATATGGTTTTTGTAAGTTGATTGTGTAAGGAATTGTTATCCAATTCTCTAATTGAAGTTGCTTGTATTCTCCCATATTTAATGCTTATGATTGCTTGCTGATTGTATTTGAGTGGCCAACTGAATATAATCTGGTTGTGATTTATTGCTAGACTAGAAATCTTGATCCGTAATTGTCTTGAATTTCTAATCATTAGTAGCAAAATTGTGATCAGAGATTACAATTGGAGAATATAACCTAAGTTAAATAATCCGAGCTTGTGTGTTTATTGCTTAGATCAACCTATCTTTCTTATCATAATGCATCCATTGAATTAAACTCAGAGAGCTTGTTCTAGGTTGTTTAATGGATAGAGATTAAATAAAGAGCTTGTTTTATTTAACAACAAAGTAAGGAAAGATTGGGGTAATAGAGCTTGTTATTATCTACGGTTGATAACTTCAATGCTGTAATTAGATGACAATTCTACAATTAATTCGCAAATCCATATCTTGTGGTAGAGAAGGATCCCTTAACCAGCTTTCTCCCATTGATTTTTCATTCAAATTTACTTTCTGTTTTGTTATTCTTTACTTGCATTCTTATTTCATTTAGTAAAGCATTCAACAAAAATCCCCCCCTGTTTAGTTTATTGTTGCTGGAAATAACAAATTCAATTAGAATCAATCCTCGTGGGAACGATATCTTACTTATCACTTTATTACTTGTGCGACTAGTATACTTGCTAGTTTCGAACGCATCAAGTTTTTGGCGCCGTTGCCGGGGATTGATTTTCTAATCGATTTGTTATTTTGTTTTCATTGTTGATTCATATTTTCTTTGTTTTTCTTTTCTGATTGTTTGTGTTTAGACAACATGGCAGTAAACTTCTATCAATTCAGTAGCGGATTTGAGCCAAAAGTACCATGGAGAGTAAATGAGGTAAGCACTCCGAACATTGAACAACAACTTTCTGAGCTAACCTCTCTTGTGGAAAACATGGCTGTAGGACATATGCAAAAATCTTATGAATGTGGGATATATTCTACGATGGAGCATCCAATCGACATGTATCCAACTTTACAAGAAGAATATACGGAACAAGCCAATGCCATGGGTGGATTTCCAGGACAAACGAGGCAATGGTATGATCCTTTCTCTAGCACTTACAATGCTGGATGGGAAGATCAACATAATTTCAGTTACTGGAATCATCAACCAATCACTCCAAATGTGATACCAAATCGGCCACAAGGTTTCAATCAACCTAGAGTGCAGCAACCATTTCAAATGCAACCACCACCAATGCCACATCCAGCACCGCAACCAGCTTCAAAAACTCAGGTATGTCACTCCAGGATATTGTTAATGCACTTGCCACTAACACAATGCAATTCCAGCAGGAAACTGGGGCAAGTATCCAAAACCTGGCAAATCAAATGGGACAATTGGCTACTAGCATGAGCAAATTCGAGGGCCAATGCTCAGAAAAATTATCTTCTCAAACGGTGATCAATCCAAGAGAGAATGCTTGTGCGATAACTTTGCGAAGTGGAGAGCAAATTCGAAATGGAGAGCAAATGGAAACTGGGGCAAGTATCCAAAACCTGACAAAGAAATCACAAACTGATGAAGGAGATGACACACTTCCACCATGAACAACACATCATCTTCTAAGGTAGATCTTAAACTCAAATTCCTTCTTATGTTACTCCTCCACCATTTCCTAGCAGATTTGCAAAATTGAAGAAGGAGGAACAAGAACAAGAAATCCTGGAAACTTCTCACAAAATCGAGGTAAATATACCACTTCTGGATGCTATCGAGCAAGTACCTCATTATACAAAATGTCTCAAGGAGTTATGCACCAGCAAAAGAAAGTTAAAAAGAAATGAGAAAGTAAGTGTGGGGGAAGATGTTTCAGCTGTATTGCAAAGGAAAATTCCTCCAAAGTGCAAAGATCCAGGTACGTTCACCATGCCATGCACCATTGGTAAAACCAAGTTTGAAAGAGTTATGTTAGATTTAGAAGCATCTATTAACATCATGCCATATTCTATTTATGCTTCTTTAAATCTTGGACCTTTTGCGGAAATTGGTATTACCATTCAAATTGCTGATCGTTTTAATGCTTATACCAAAAGAGTTGTGGAAGATGTGCTTGTGCAGGTGAACCAATTGGTTTTTCCAGCAGACTTCTATGTCCTTAAAATAGAGGATGAGACATCTCCTAATCCAACACCGATTCTTTTAGGGAGGCCATTCTCGAAAACTGCTAGAATCAAGATTGATGTTCATTATGGCACTTTGACCATAGAGTTTGATGGCAAGGTGATATGTTTTAATATTTTTGAGGAAATGAGGTACTCTAATGACTTACATTCTGTTTTTGCAGTTGACGTTATTGATTATTTGCCACAACAATGTTTTGAGTTAACTCGCAAGAATGGAGTGGAAGTTGCCATTAGTGAACACATAGGGGCAGAAAATTCCAGAGAATCGAGGAAGTTGATACAAGTGTCTAAAGAAGTGGAGGAAGCTGTGGCAAGCTTGGATGAGACTATAGCTATCACCACAAATAGGTATGATGTTTCGTACATTGAATTGCCTTTATCTAATGAGAAACTTCTTCCTTCTGTGATGAAAGCACCTACCTTGGAGCTTAAGTCACTTCCAGATCATTTGAATTATGGATTCTTGGGTGAGAATGATACTTTGCGAGTTACAGTGGAAATGGGCCTTGCACGAATACAAGAAGATAAACTCGTCCGAATACTTACAGATCACAAAATAGCTATTGAGTGGACAATTGTTGAAATCCAAGGCCCATCCATATGCATTGACCGTATCTTGTTAGAAGAGGGATCCAAGCCCATTAGAGAAGCACAACAGAAATTGGATCCTCCCATGATGGAACCAACGTCGGGCTGAGGACGTTAAACCAAGCGCTTATTGGGAGGCAACCCAATGTTTTTGAAAAACAAAAAAAGAAGAAAAGAAAAATAAAATGAAGTAATAATGATCGATTTTTGTGTCTCGAGGAGATTCCTTTCGTAGGCCATCAAATTGATCAGGTTTTATCTCTCTTTGATCAGGCAACCCAATGTTTTTAATGAGGCAACTATAGTCTAACACCACTTTTCAATTCATTATATATTTGTATTTCTTTTCTAAGGTTTTTATCCCACTGGATTTTTCCTTAGTAAAGTTAAATACAGTTATTTAAAAATTGGTGAAACTCCAAGGGAAAGTATTGTATACATGTGGCGTTTCACAATTCTGTAAATTCGACATCAATTGAACTTGACATAAGAAATCACACATGGCGTTTGGTGGCAATCAATTTCTCCATCACGAGCCATTTGTATTTGAACCTGTTGAATTGCAATTGGAAGGATAGGCAACCATGGTGCGTATAAATAGAAGTGCGTCTTGTTATTTGCTTGTACCAAATTAAGAGTAATAAAAAGCTCTCGTTTTCTCTCTTCCTCTTACAAATCTTTTACTTTCAATTTGGGATAATGTTACAAACCTCCTCACCTTTTGGCTTAATGTCACCTATATAGACCATTTACACTTTTACCCAAACTTATACCGGATGTTTTCAAAAATCCATCACATACTACTCTTATATTAACTTATCATTAGATACGGGTAAATAAGTTGATTTTGAAGTGGTAAATTATTCATTTACTCAGATATAGTAACATCAAACAGAAATACAAAATATTAAACTATTAGTACTCCAATTCAACATTTTACTTGAATTAATTAATCAGAATTATCAAAAATAACAAAAATTAAAATTAAAACTTGCAACAGAGAAGAGACACAAACATATTCATCTTTGTCCTCGCCACTCACCACCTAATTGTCATCTCTCTTCTTCTTTGCTTGCCATGACTAACAACAAAGAGAACGCCAGAAACAACGACAACGATCACCATGAAATCAACCGAAAGCAAAAAAACAACGGCAACAACAACAACCCAAATGACCAAATCTCCTAAAAAAATCAATTACCAAGATCTCCAAATCTCCTACAGAATTAAACCCAAAATCAAATTCCCAACCCAAAATTAACAACCAATTACCAAAATCATTTAGAAACCCAAAATCAAATATACATCACAAAATTAACAACCTCTACAAATAACAAACAACTTAGAATCAGTGTGCAACCTGGCAGTGGGTGTGATCGCATGACTTGACAATAGCAATAGTCCATGACATTATCCCCTTAAACAATCCTGATAATTCGACTCCTTTCCAGTATAAATTGAGACCATAGCTGTGGGAAAGCTTTTCTTCTCTGCTTTCCTCCAAGTAATCTTGGTGACCTAGAAACCTGAACAACCCAAAAGCAAAAACTCAATTCCAGGTAAAATCTTTTGATAATAAATCATTAAAGAAGTGCAATACTGAAAAGCCATACAAGTGTATATATATATATATATATAATCAAATACCATTTATATGAATACCCAAATATAATCAAATCACAAAATATACCATTTGGTTACTAATGCTAATACTTTGATTGTGATTCATCGAAGAACAAGAGGAATTTGGGAATTAGGGATTTGGGTTCTTAATTTAGGTATTGAGGAAGAAGAATAGAGGAGGACTGGTGGAGGTCCGAGGAAAAGGTGGTGGTGGCTTTGTGAAACTTGGAGGAGGAGAAGATTCTAAAGGAGATTGAGGACAAGGAAGTGGCTAGGCTGGTTGCTGGTGAGTGGATGTGGCGAAGTATGCAGAGGGAGCCATGGCTAGGGTATTATAATTCACAATTTTCTAGCCAGCAATTTTTGTTTATTTTCTAATTGTTTTGTTTGGTTAATTTTTATTTAAGCATTTGTTATAATTTCTAGCTAACAAAGTTGTTTAAGATTTTATTGATTTTATTTTTATTAATTTTTGTCAGACATTTTAATTATGAGTTATTTTACTTATTGAAATTTTTAAAATTGGACATACGGAAGTTTTCATATATATATATATTTTTTTGTATTTTTTAGATATTTATTAATTTGTGTCATATTTAATGTAAAGAAAAACTTGGGTCAAGAGCATTGCAATAATTTTAGAATATTTGGAGGGAAAGATGATATCATCTAACAGTTAAGTGGAGAGATTTATGATGTTTTTTAAAAAATATAGAAATTAAATTTTTAAAAAAATATAAACTATTCATATTGTTGATATTAAACACAAAATAGGAGAGGTTAATTACATTATCCTCTTTTAATTTTCCCTCCTCACCCCAAAACTTTTGTTACTTTATTTAGTTTATTTATTTCAGATTTATCATTTGGGCCGTTACCAGATGATTAAAGCTATTCAAATCCTCAAGTTGTTTAGTGGGATTTATTATTTAACTACCTTCTAAATTTTAATGATCAGAAAAATCTTTTCTCATCTTGTACTGTATCTAAGCTATTCAATGTGGTAGAATTTTGTGTCAAACACAAGTAACTCCTTTTTCGCATTTAGCCATGCAATTGATTGTGGTCTTATGTATAACAGCAATTGAATCTAATCTCAAAAGCAGTCCAAAACATTAATTTCAGTAACATTTCTAGGAAATTACAAGCTTTAATTTATATTACAACTCACCACCCATCTATTATTACTGTATTAAATATACACATCATATATCAAACTAGAAATTAACATCATAAAACCTCTCAGCTCAGCTCGGACTCGGATTCATCCAGAGCGGCAACAAATGCAAATATATTAATCATCATCATAACTCTCAACTAATTAATTAATTAAGTAATTGATTAATTTTGGACACAAACTTTCCCAATTAGCTGGAAGAAGATAGAGTTGACAAGGTTGTAGCAGATGATGTTCTTGGTGTGGGAAATGCATGCTTTAACACAACAGTTGGGAGAATGCTTGTTTTTCTCCTCTCTTGCTCTTTGATTAATTCACCTGCAAACAACTCCAGCTTGTCCAAGTTTGTGCTCTCCACCATCTTTTTTCCTTGGAAGAGTATAGATTCATAAGTTTTCTGAGATAACATTTCTTCAATTGCACAAATTATTTCTAGTTTTTTGTTGGATTTCAATGCACTCTCCAATCTCCCTTGCTGATTTTTGGCTAAGATGCCATTTGTCTGCAATTTATAAAAAAAATATATATATAAATATATATATAAAGATACAATTATTGACTTTGATTTTAAAGTTGAAGATGAACAATAAAAAGGGTTTGATGTGCGGAAGGGCATAATGAATACCTGAATCCGAGCATAAGTGCTTGTCCCACGTTGAGCAAAAGCCATTGAAACAGCTTGATCAACCTATCAAAATAAAAATATAATGAATTAAATCAATTAGAAACAGGACAAGGAAGGACGTTTCTTCTATTAAAGATTCGAATTCTTCATTGTCTAGATATATAAAAATAATTTCATAAAAACAAAAAAGCCGTTGCTTCCATTTCCATATATTATATAACAGTGTTAGGTGAAACTTTTATGATGGTCACCCCAACCACCATACATTTAAGTACTTTTATACAGTGTCCTCTTTAGTAATTAGCTTATTGGACCATCGCCGTTCAATTCAATTGCCACGTACTTTTAATTTAATAGATTAAAAATTCTCCTCCCGAAGATCACAAAATTACTAAAAATATTTTTAATTAAAAAATTGTAATTTTTTAAATCTCAAAAAACTCAAATCTATGTGAAAAACTACTTTTGGAAACATCAAAAAATTGTTTTCAATGTTAAACTTACTAAAATTAATGATTTTAAAATTATCTCTAGAAACTCTTTTGCAAAACATCAAAATGTTTTTGTATATTTGTTTTGAGAAACAAAAATTGTTTTTAATTATTTAAAAAGGAAAAAAAGGAAGCAATAATTTTACCATATCTGAAGCTCCTTCGCCGGCGATCCTAACGAATTGTGACGGCAACAATCTCTCTTTGGCTCCGACGCCGAAGTCCGCTGCCTCTCCGTTACCAAGAGACACGACGACCAGATCCTCAAC
Organism: Boswellia sacra; assembly: GCA_013180625.2. Classification (NCBI taxonomy): domain Eukaryota; kingdom Viridiplantae; phylum Streptophyta; class Magnoliopsida; order Sapindales; family Burseraceae; genus Boswellia; species Boswellia sacra. The sequence goes on from SNVD02009719.1 coordinate 277,726, forward strand.
GCCGTTACAAAACGGAAACTCCTGCTTGTTATTCAACACGTGGGTAATAGCCGCCGCCGTCGGATTGTTCATCGCAATGGCCCCATCGACGGCCACGATCTTCGTCTTCTGGTCAACCGACTTCATCTCCACGGCACCCATCGCCACGGGGTCCGCAGCCGTGGCCAGACACACGTCCCTCATCTTGAAATCGTAGCCGTCCATTTCCAAAGCGTCAGCGCGGGAAAACAAGAACGGCGCGCACGTGGAGAGATCGTAGCTCGTGATCAAGACCGGCTTCACAGTGTCCTTCAACGTGTGCTCACCAAAAGTCTTCCGCATCAACTTCTCCGCCTTGGCCGACCGGAGACACCGCTGCAGAATCCCACCACCACCAGACCGGAAAAGCTTCCGGCGATTCTCGGTGAGAAAAGCAAGCGCCTGCTCCGCCGTAAACATGGGAAAACCGTCCTTCCCACGAGTAAAAAGCAACGCGGCGAGGATCCCTCCGGCGCCGGAGCCGGCCACAACGTCGAAGTAGTCGGAAATACGGGCATTTGGGTTGCCAGATTTTTTACAAAGGAATGACTCCAAGTGGGCGAGTGACTTCCCGGCAAGAATACCGTCGGTGGCTCCGCCTCCGTCAATGGAAAGGATTCTAACCGTCCCACTGACAACTCTGTTGTTGCAGTTGGTCTGCTGGATTGGATTATTGCACATGGAAAGCTTGTTAGGCTGATCGTAGCCAAAAAGAAACTTGTTCTCAAGAATTGAGAAGATTTCATAGCTTAGCTTATCCATGTCAAAGTTAGAGTCAAGCATGGGAGATACAGGTACCGCCGCCATAACTTTTGAAGAAGAAGTGAAGTTAATACAAGTTTAAAATGAAGTGATCTAAAAGAGAATTGTTGAACAAGGAGATGAAGAGGGAGAAGCGAAGGAGTTGTTATATATACAGAGTGCTTGCTCGTGGAGTAATTGTTTAATAAATAGTGTCAGTGTAAACATCAAGGAACATTCCTTGCTTTGCCGATTAATCGCCGATTAGAAACCATGTTGCGTCAGTCTTCTTTATTTTTATTTTGTTACGTAGTACGTACATTCCCTTATCCTTTGCCTTTTTTTTTTTTTTTTGGTTTATTGTTATTATTTTTTTACTGGCTCTCTCTTTAATTTAAAGTATCGGTAATTAAAAATTGAAAATGAGATAAATAACCACTACCACCTTTCTTTTGTAATATTTTTTTATGCTTTCATTCAATTTTATTTCCCTCCTTGGGACATCATTCATTGCATAGTATCATCGACTCTCTATGGGCATGCCTCTGTGTCTTTTGCATTCATCAACTTCTGCTTCATTTAACTTTATTACGTAATTGAGCATATTAAAATAGGATATCGTACCATGGGTTTCTTTTTAAATTATTATTAAAGGATCAAGATTCTCCTAATTTATTAATCCATAACGATATGATAGATAGATGGTTAACAAAACGTAACGTAACTAAAGAGAAAAGAAAATATAATAAATTTTAAATCACTAATAAAGAATAAATTTTATAATACGAAGTTGATAAAAAACAGAGACTAAATAACCCTTATAAATGGAGGACTTAACTCTTTTTTAAAGAAATTAGAAGTAACAAAATTAAATCTGGAGCCTAATCATGCGTACGTCTAATGTAAATGCTTGATATATCCTTAATTAAGAGATATTAAATAAAACACTTAGCTGATCTAGTCTTAAATTTAACAATAACATTTAGAATATGAAAATTAAATGTTCCGAATAAATAATAAATAAATAAAACGTGCAACACCATGCGTTTCGTATACATTGTACATTGCAGCTTACTCTTTGAATCAAATGACTTTCGCGGAAAGGAGTGAAGAAGCCACTGCATCATGTATTGTATATTGCTCTTGAGGCACTATTTGCATGCAAACAAAATCCGACCCATTCAGAATTTTTTTTTATTATAAATTTCATCATATCCAGAATGAAAAAACATTATTTCCGTAATCCAATTTTACACTTAAATAATAAAAAAAATAAAAATGAAAAACAGCTGGAAACAAATGTTAAAAGGATCATGGAAGATATTGCTTTCTTTTTCATAATTATTTATTTTTTAAACATCCGACAAACATGTAAAAATGAACTTGGCTATCAATACTATGTACCTTATAAAAGCTTTGACTGTGATGGTCAGAAACTAAATCTTTGTAGGACCTTCTAAGATGTGGTTGTTGCTACTATTCCTTCCTTTTCCTCTGCTTCTCTTTCTCCCAAAAAAGACATTCAAGTATGTTCATATCTTGATAATCACCATATATATTATAATTTTCATTTTTTTTATTTTCACTTCGAATGGAAACAAACTCCATCCATACCATACGTTATCGATTTTATTTATATCTAGAGACAAAGATAGTGAAGCCAAAAAGGACAAAAAGTAGTATATAATGTTATATATTAACTCATTATTTACTTAAAAAATTGCTGGTAAAATACATGTAAGAAAACATTGGGAATTTCTGTTTTGTAATGTTAAGTCAATTTTTTAGTCAAACTAATTAACCATTTTGTAAAAATATTTGAAAGAGAAATGAGAGATTGGAGAAATTAAAGATGGATAACTAAATAATTTTAGAGCGTGTTTATTTTGACTTATTTACTAGTAAAATATATTTTTTAATACTATAAGTATTTTATTTTTATTTTTTAATTTTTGTGTGTTTGGTTGTCATTTAAGAAAAATGGATGAGTGATTTTATGTTTAATAGGATAAGTTCATAATTATGGGTTTTTCAATAACCCACTTTTCAGTTTTTTAAAGTTTTAGAATACTCCCCTATTTATTTTGAAAATTTTAACTTGTTCTTCTTTTGTAGTAAAACTTTTATTAGTCATTCAATAGTAAAAGTAATTGTATATTTATCCAACCATACAACCAATAATTGTTTAAAAAAAAAGTTTTACTTTTACAAGCTTAATAACTAATTAGTACACAAGATCAGAAATTCCTTCTAGTTACAATAAAATATACAATTAATAATGCGTTATAGTATTTCTATTTCTATTTTGTAGTATTTAACTCAAATAATTAAATACTTTCTAAGGAAGTCTGTAAATAGGTTTTTAAGAGGAAAAAAAAAGGTTTAGGATATTATATAATAAAAAGATTTCTAATAAACAGCCATTATGAGGTCTAAGTAAAATATTTAGATTCATAAGTTTTTGAAATTAACACTTTGACCCTTATATTAATGGGTTAGTTAGTTGTAGGAATGTCAATGTTAATTTACGTTAAAATGAGTTCATGTAAATATCTCTCCATAATATAAGATAATATTATTCAATTTCAATTTAATCGAAGACACTCTCCAAAAGTTCTAGCCTTTAATAAAATTTTTGGAAATGTTTCACAGAATTTTAGAAACATAGATATAAAAATTTATTTATACTCAAATGTTCAATTCCATAGATACGTAATTTTTAGTCCAAATGCTTGCTTATTGGTAAGAGTACGTAATTTTCAGTCAAAATGCTTGCTTATAGGCTGAGTGAATTTAGAAGGTTAATAGCAACCTCCCATGGAAGAGTTTCACCAAATCTTTGTCCTACAAAGATTTAAGAAATGTACATAAATATTAAAATTCAAGAATAACATAGAAATATTAATATTAAAGACAACAAATAAATAAAAAAAGATGGAGCTACTCGTACCCAAATTTTTACTTTGTGAACCTTTTTTTTTCTTAGAACTTTTATTTAACACGATACTCATAAAACAAGTTACTTTTACATAAAATAAACTTCTATTACTTCTGAAATTTTTATTAAGTAATTTACTTCCCTTATAAGATATATAAAATAAACGTTTGAAGCAATCCAAATTGACATCAAATTAAATTATAGAATTCCTTGCTTTAGATATACAAATTTGAAGACAAACAAAAAAAAAAAATCATTAATATATAGAGCTAGATATGAGGGTGCAAAGAGCAAGCAAGAACCGGCAAACATTAATTGCCAAGAAGTTTGATAGGATGCAATAGAATGGAAAGAAACATTATAATGAGAAAAGCAGATAGGGAATTAGGTCAATTAAAATTTGGCTGATTAAATATTCAAGTGATTATCTTCTTAAAATTGTTTCTTGTTAGGTTTAGGGTTTGAGATGTATGAGAAGAATGCAAATAAAGATGATGATGAATGGGAAAATTGATAATGAAATTAATAATAAAATAAAATAAAAATTAATATAATTAATTGGGTTTACTTTTGAAAAAATAATGGGTTTATGGGGCAAAAGTATTATTTTTAGTATTTGATCAGTTTAAAATAAGTAATTGTAGAAGTGGATATCTATCGGTTCAGTTTGGATCAATCGGGTATACATACACAAACCGATACTCTTCGGGTCATCTTAATTATACCCCACATGGGGTCTATAAAGCATAAAACTGACTCAATCCAACTTGGGTTGGGTATACTCCAGTCGGATCAGGTTAGTTAAAAATGTCCACCCCTTAGTAATTGTCTGTAAAAAGTTACATTTTAGATGCAAATAAGTCTATCCAATAAAAGGCTAGATATAATTATTATTATTTCATGAAACTTTAGAAATGGAACGTCAATTAAGAAACTTGAATGAGGTAAATGTTACTTACCCATATTAAAATAGAAGAAATGTATATGAGAGAGCCATAATTGATATACAAGTGCAAGTCCGTGGCACTATGCATGTACGGTTGTACCGACACGAAGACCAAAAAAATATCTTATTTTTTATCCGATCTTTTTATTCTGCTTAAATGAACCCAATAGGTTAATACATAAAACGAGGCCCCAACCCCAAAGGACACAATTCCCAAGGCCCAACCGAAACCAATTTTCATAAATAAACAAACCCTACCTCTCGAATTGAAAAAAAATTATCTTCAACGATTTTAAATTAATATAAAAATATAAAAAATTAATTATTTTTGATAAAAATATTTAATTATGTGTAAAAGTTAAAATGCCCATATAAAAAATAAGAGTAATATGCTTCATTCTAAAAATTGATATTAAATTATGTATGTATTACATCATTTGTAAACCATGGTACCATTTATATGACAATCATTAATGAAATAAATATTGCTCAAAAACTGAGTTTGAAATAAAAATTTGGAATGGATGACATTAATAAAAAAGAGAAATAATTGTAACAATATACCAAATTTAAGAGATGAATTATAAAAACGGATTAGTTTTTGAAAATTTATATGCTATAACATTGTTCGATATTCAATGCATTTGATATAAGACAATATCTGATAATATTCGATACGATATATGACACAATTTAACAACAAGTATTGAATGTAAAAAAAGATTATAACAAATAAATTTTTAGTTTATTTATTAAACAAGTCAAAAGAATATTCGCAAAAAAGAAGGATAGATAAGACGATGAATTATTTATAATGTTGTTAGGAAGAAGAAAGGCAGATATGCATAGGTGCTAGAGATAGATGGATAGAGTGTAGGCTCAGGAGTATAAATGAATGGGGTAGGGGGATAATAAATCAGAAGTGAAGTGTTGATATTTTCAATCACAGTTGTCGACCGTGGTGGTTCCGTACCAATCGACATTGTGCCAACCTGTAATGTCAATGGCCTTGCCATTTGTACCATTCTCAGATCCCCCTTTTGTACTCCCCCTTCTCATATTGCCCTATTGCCAGTTTCAAAGTGTATCCATTTGGTTGTTGTGATCGTGAAATCTCAATCACCGCCCCTCTTATCTGTTTCCTCCCAATACCTCTCCAACAGTTTTTTTTTTCCCTTAATGATATAAGGAGGTTAACCACTATAGATATTATTGATGACCTTTTAAGAGCAAGTAAAACCATTAATTTATATAAACTACTTAGATGAACTAACGTGGCATCTTCATGTGACTATGGCATTATGTATATCGAATAATGAAATTTATTATTAATATTTATTTATCAAATTATATTATATTATGTTAGTTTGTATATATAAATTTGTATAAAAAGATTTTAAGAGTATATTTATCTTTAATAGAAAATAAAATATTCATAAAGCTTTAAGACTCAATAAATAAGTCATGGAAGCTATTCCTTCTTCTTTTATTTGGTTATCCAACCGAATAGTTTCATGTGTATAACAAATCTATATAACAAATTCTTTAAGATATAAATATAATACAATGTAATCTTATTGATTATTAATAAAGATTACATCATTTGTTATAATTTTTTTATTTAATATTACTTTTCACCCCCCTAACAATGTTTTGGTATATTACTCCAAACGAAAAATTTTTAATCAAGAGAATTTTATATGCAAATAAAATTTCTCTGTCTTGCTACATGTTTGCTAAGATTTCTCTATATGACACAAAATAATTTTCATTTGCCTAAAGAATAATCATATATTTCATAAATACTACATAAATTTTTATGAAGAGTTTGTAAGTGTAGCACTACTCTTATGTAAAATAGAATCACAATTGCAAGTCTTAAGCATTTGGAGAAGTTATTCTCATAAATGTATTATTTGAAATAAATATACACGCACCTTAGTCAACAAATCACTTCAAAATAAATTCTTAAATCAGAAAAAAAATACTTTTATTTTGTTATGATCATCTCAGACGTTAATTTGTTTCTTTGTAATCTAAAAATGTAAATACTAAAATTTTATACAAATATTGAAAATATAAAAATAAATTAGGTTTAAGATTTTATGAAAATGTGAATATATAGGATATGTACAGAGAATAACTTCATTTTATTAAAATTATATATATTTTTCATAATAATTTATTTAATAGGTGACCAACTAATTTAATTTTTTTATTTTTATTAAAATTGAAATGTATACCCCTTATAACATATTAAAGGGTCATATATTTTAATTTTATAAATATTAAAATATGGTTTAATTTTATAAATATTAAAATATGGTTTACATTTGACTAAAGTCTATATCATCATTTGTTATTTCAATAGCTAACGTTCCCCGCATAAATTCGTTACCAGGTTAATGTTGTGGTAACTGAATCAACCTTTCCTCTCGACAACACGTCGTCATGGTGTCTACGTTAAGGACACATCATCATGATGCCATAATATCATTTTACATGTGAAATTTAGTACACATGAACACTGTGTGATAAGCTTCTAATATTACTTTCACATTTATATCAACGTCCGTCCCATAAACTCCCGTTCATAAACTATACATACACGAAACTTATTTTAATCTTTAAGCTATATAAAGGAAAGAATTATAAAAGAAATCAAAAAGTAAGGAGTCCATTTAAAAAGCAAAGATAATCTAAATATTGAAAATTTAGATTTCATGAATTTAGATGATAGATTGACAATTCGGTATTTTTTTTTTGTCGAATTGTTTGACAATAATACGTGAAAACGTATAAATCTTTTTAATCGTATTGGATAATATATTGAATATTAGTGTCCAACCAAAAAAAGGTTGGTTTATCATATGAGATTATAATATTGGATAAAATTATGAAATCTAAATCTTCAATATTTGATATATTTTTTAACTAATTCTCTGATTAAATTAGATTCTATAGCATTGTCGAGTAGACTGTGATCAATTCAACACTTCTTTCAACAAACAAACGAATATGTGAATAGTATCGAATATGGTTCAATGACATTTAAATTTTTAAAATCTTGAGTTATTCTCGACCAAGCCTCCAATTCGGGCCTTTTTTATAATATTATGTATTAGTAAAATAAGACGTTAAAAATTTGGAAGTTTATTAATTTCATAGGACCACCGGTAGTTAAAGGGTAGTTAAGGCAGTACAAGGGCGAATTTAAATTGGAGAAGAGGCAGAGCTGGTTTGGTTTCCCACTGCTTTATTATAAGTTTTGACTTAACAAAGGTGATAGAATTTGTTGAGTAGAGTTTGAGTTGACCAGATTTGATTGAATAAAAGCTCACCATACAGAAGGGGGTCCCACCAGGTCCAGGGCACCCGCACGGGCTTCCCGCCACCGGGCCCCGAAATTGGTGGTCCAAGGCTGGGTGAAATCCTCGGCGATGTTTGAAATCCTCGCAGATCACCGACGTTTTTTCAGTGCATGCCTTGGGAAAACGACAGGAGAATGATAAATCGAATCGGCAAGCGATATTTGCCTGGTGAGCGTGGTGGACCTGGGCCTGGGACGAATGGGCCCACCGCCAATTTAAGCGTTAGGTGATCATCAAATTGGCTGAAACTTAGAAGAGAACATTGTCACCACGCGTTGTTGTCGGACCACTTCATTATTTTTATTTTTTATTTTATTTTATATCATACATAGCATGGGTCATCTTCCTACATTAATTTCATCATATTTTTTAAACTGATATTTTTGTGATTAGATTATTTTATTTTAGTTAGGATTGGAAGAATGGTTAAGCAATTTTTTTTTTGTTTTGAAAACAATATTTTAAGAATGTAAATAAAAAATGTTTTTAGATAAGGGTTTTTATTATTTATTTTTAAAATATAGTGCACGAAACTATTAAAGGACAAAAACTTGTGATACAAACTTATGAAAATTATTTTATATTACAATTTTGAACGTGAATATCGAAAAAATAAAAGGGTTGAGAGTAGAGAAATTATCAATTAACATAGAGTTGCATAATAATATTTAATCATTTGATTAGACATATTAATCACGCTTGTTGCTCCGACAATAGAATGGTTTATCAATCATGTTTTGACAACTTTAATCATTTGGTTAGTTATATATTATATATATTATATATATGGTTTGTAATTTTAATTTTGTAATTAATTATGTATTGCATGTATAGTATGTCTGTGGATGAAGGGGAGTAATCTCAGCTCGTAGATATACATGTCTTCATATTTTATTATTTCCACTAACTTCGCATATTCTTCTTGTTTTGTCCTTATTTTGACATTACAAGATTATTAAAATACCCTAACAATTAAATTAACATACACTCCCCCACTCTTTTATCTCTTTCTCAAATAAAATAAACAATATGGGGATGCTTCTTAGCTTATTTCCTCCTCCTTTTTTATTTTTTAATATTCTTCATTTTTCGACCACTTCTATGCTTATTTCATTAATTATTTTTCCCAATCTTGATTGACTTAAATCCAAGCTCTCCATGAAAATCAAAATTTATACGAAACACCAATAAACTTTCTCTACATTTGATATATGTACACGATCTTTGTTATAAAATAAATGAGTTTGACTGCAGTACATCTGCTGTATACATACAGCCCTATTCAATTTATATAAAAATCGTAAATAAATATATAAAAGTCGTAAATGAATAAATAAAAGTTGTATTTACAACTTTTATATACTTATTTACAACTTTATAACTCTTATATACTCATTTACAACTTTTATATATGAATTTGCAGTTTTTATACAAAATAAATAGTGATTATATGGGTACAGCTGCTATACCCAAGCCATTTCCAAAATGAATTGAATTGATCTCTCGTATATTCATAAAATCATTTCTTGTTTTTCTTAGCGTTGATAAAAATTTAAGAACTATAAGCTCAAGGCGTGCAAAAATACTATTAATCATTAAAGTTATTCAACTTTATCTTTAAACCTTTCATACATCGTTAAGCTATCTTTATAATCAAATTCTTAATTTAACCGTAAAAAACTCAGATATTTTTAAATGTATAAATATACCAATCAATAAAATTTTAACAAAATTATGTAACGAGGGAAGATCAACATGAGAATCTTTGGTACTGTTGAATAACAATATTTAAAAGATAATGAAGGAGTAATACGTGTGAGAAAGAGACAGAATATCAGATGGAAGCTAGCTAGTCTGCAAAAACATGGAAAGATATTTATTTTAATTTCTGTCGAAGATGAACATACGCAGAGCTGCTTGTAATGCTGGGGCGACCAATCTTTGAGGGCCACCACCCGGACATTACTCTGCTTTGCCACACACTTTGCAGCCGACACTGTCTAATTATTATTAGCCTATTATATATACTTTTTTACATCAAGATATTCCTCCTCTAATCCATTCCATTACATATATAAAATTTTTACTTTCAATTTAGTAAACCATAACTTTGATAGATATATGTATTACTATTTGTAAATAAACTATGTGGTTTTCGTAGCTTAACCACCAAGAATTAGAATAAGGAGAAGCATGTCAGATTTGTTTACTATACTTTTAGATCATGGAGTTCGTGTAATTGACTTCGTTAGAATTTATTATTTGTAAGTGTTAAGTAAAGCTAGTATGATGTGTCCATAGCTTAACTAACAAGAATTATTTCTTGATGTGGAGAGGCTGAGTGGGAAATTAATAAAGCGAAATTAATCTTTGTTTTTGTTCTTTTATGGAAACTTTCATATAAAATAAGCATATTTTCACTCCAAAATGCTCTAACCTAACAACCTTCGAATGGAAGTCATGGAAAATTATAGATCAATTGAGGTTTCAATTAGGAGTAATATTGAAAATCATCATCATCTAGTAATAGTAGTGGATAAATGTTGTTATACCTATCACACTATTTTAATCTAATAACACTTCAATTCATATAATATAATATCCATTCATATGATATCGGAACATAATTTCATCTTTTTTCTTTTAATATTTTAAATCCGTTACTTTAATTTTGTTAATGGATAGTAACATATATATGGATTTCTTTGCGAAATAGCCGAGTCTAGAAGCACGTCGCCCATTTTACTAGATATATAGGCGTGTGACAACAATTTTGTGTAGTTTATATAGAATCTTAGAAGAATTTCAACTAAAAATCCATCGTTAAATAACTTGTTGAATGTGCGATGTGTTGAGTATTTTACACCTTTGACAATGGCTTAATGAACCTGTTGAACGGAACATAAACTTACATAAATTTTATTGAAGTTTACTTTCTGAATCTTGATGAAATCACTTGAAATTAGTCAGATAATTAAAAATTTTCACCTTAAAATTAGGCTATTGTAACTAATTTCACCTAACATAAAAAGTTGAATCGATAATAAAAGAGTAAGAGATTTGTAACATATTAAGTATCAAATTTCACACGTTATATCAATACTATCTTGATATTTTATTATAAATAAATATACAAAGTGTCATGGTCTCCCTTAACAAGGCCAACCCTTCGCCTTATGGCCAAGGTGACCATCCCTCCTTGCGAGCTTAAAGGGCCAATACTAGGGTAGCCCTGGTTTGAAAGTGCCCTAAGATGATCGCCCCAGTGCCAAAATCTCTTTAAAGGCGTGCCTAATGCCACGATTGGCACCCCCACTTACATGGGTCCTAAGATGGACCTTTGCACAAGATTTACTCCTCCAATACAACTTAAGAGGCACACAATGCTCTCTCTCTCTCTCTCTCTCTCTCTCTATTTTTCATTGCTGAGGGCCTGTGTCTATCTAAGACTTTCAGTTTTCTATATCTTAATTTCAGTACCGGAGGATTATCATTAGCACCCCATTGACCTCTTTTGACCCCTTTTTTTGTACGTGGATTTACAGCCTACTGTTTTGAGTATTATCATTTTTTAAGTGCTATTTAGGCGATTAAGATCACTACTCAGGATTCTTGGGAACTATTATGTGGTGAGGACATTGTTCCAGTACCTATAAGACATTGTTCTAGGCGACCGACTGTTGCCATTTTCGTGACCAAGACTTTTCGACATCAACGAGAAGAAAGAAGTAACGTGTACAATACTTGAAAACAAAAGATGGCATGAACTTAACTTGAAGCAAAAAATGATTTGGGTTTTAGGTTTATTTTGTATCAAAAGTTGGGTCGAATTTTAGTGAATGATGCTAAAGGTTCCACCTATTTGCTAAATCTTATTTTTAAGTGAAGATAAAATTTTAATGATATACTGTTCTATTTGAACCCCGGCTTTGAACTAAACGTAAACCTACCAAAAAAAAAAAATTGTGAAGATAACCTTTAATAAAAAATTAACTACAATTAAGCGTACGTAGAATTGTTTCTTCTTATCCTCTCTAAAAGTTTTATATTGTTATTCATCTATTTGTTAAAAATCTAATTTTAACGTTTTCATTTGAGGAATATACATTGTGCCATTTAATTTCATTTAGTTTCTTACCATCTTATAAGTTTGCCGTTGTTTGTTTGTAATCTATGTAAGATAATCAAGAAATTTGAATAGTTTGTCTTTTATATATATATATATATATATATATATATATATATATTAATGATTATTTTACACTTATTGAATAAGTTAAAGATAGAATAGTATAATTAAGGGAAAATATTATAGATGACCTCGAGCTAAGGCCTAATATTACAAACGATCTTGACATCTTTCATAGGATTAACAAGACCCTATCGGTTGGTAATTTTGTTTGAATTTAAGTTATACACATGGAACGATCGATATCCCCTCATTTTGATTTTTAAAAGTTTTATCAAATTGACCTTTAACCATGTGTCACTTTTATTACAATTAGATATCTATAAATAATAAAATTATAAGTAAACTTGGAATAATTAAAAAAAGCATTATACAAAAAGATTATTCAACATAACTATTTTGTTCAACTAATTAATTTACACACAGATAAAGATCTTTTTACACTTTGAAATCATTTTTCTTAAACTTTATATTTATCAAATATTAAATACAAATTATTTAACTAATTGAAAGCCTAATAACACTAATCGTTATACAATAAAATAAAAAATCAAGAGTAATACTACTCTTATAAACTACTTATAAACTTATCCATACAAACTGACGTGGCATAATGTGATTTGATAAATATATATTAATAATTAATAACATTAATTAACATAAGTGATGTAACGATCACATAAAGATGTCACATCAGTTTATATGTGTGAATTTATATAAATAGTTTGTATGAGTAACATTACTAAAAAATCAAATATACGTAAGAATATGGCATTACAGGCCAACAAGGACAGTCCTGAGAATCTTTTAGAGGGATGGTGAGTCTCTTCGATTCTAGAAACCTGGTTATAAGCAAACAAAACCCATAGATCTCAACAACACTCTATTGCAGCCCCACCATCGCAACACCTCAATATTGCAATAACCATACCATAATCATACCCAGGAACTAAAGAACCTAAACCCACGAAGAATTAAGAGATCGCAAAGAGGAGAAGAAGAAGATAGAAAAGCGGGAAGAGATAATTTAGGGATTGGATTTTTTTTTATTTATATTATTTTGATAAAAGAACTTTAAAACAATTACTCCAACAAATAGGTAAGAAAGCATAAAATTGAAAACCAATTACTTAAATTTTTTTTTTTGGTCCTTTTAAGTGTTAAAGTTAACAGAAATTTGGTAATGGCAATGTAAGATCATGTGCAATATTTTGAAAAATGTGGAGGTTGTGTTTGATTGAAGATCTTGGTCAAGGGTGATCTGTACTATTTACCCATACAATTAAACGACGGAAGGAAAAGATTTTTGCGGCAGTTAAATATACGTTTTCTAGCAACAATAAACTCCTTAAGGCATTAGTAATGAAAGACAAGAAGGGTTGTGGTGGTTCGAGAGTATATATATATTTTTATATTTATAAATTTAAGAATTTAAGAATTTTATCCTTCTTAAAATAAAAGATGAGGCTCTTTGCGGTTTGAAATAACGGCACTCGGCCATAGTCAGGGAAAGATGAAGGATATCAAAATAGAGCAGAGTGAGAGCATGCAAAGTCAACAAATAAATAGGTGGCCGGATGGCTTTTTTGAATTGGGCTCAAATCTAGACAAAACAAACGAAGAGGACCTCTTAAGCTTCTTTGGATGGGGTGGTGAAATATGTTAAACGTGCGGCTAAGTGTCAAGTGTCGACATCTAACATCTGTGCCTTCATCTGACCCATTAATGCGAGTGTCGTACCCACACCCACACTCACTTTCTTGCCAACCATTCCGCCTAGTCTGCTACTATTTTTGATACAAACGTGGCAACCTAACCACAGCCCAACTCCACAATTCTCAATTTTAACATCTCAATTCACTCTACATTGACCAAATCACAGCCATAGTAAACTCTTTCAAGTAACACATTGTTTGCTTAATTTAATTTGTATAAGTTTTGAGATTTAATTGTCAATTAAAACGGGTAGAAATAATTTTTTCTCAATGTTTTATTAATTTCCCCTTCCTTTGGAAAAACTTAAAGAAGTTCTCTAAGCTTGGAGATGACTTACCAATACCCTTTATGGGCTTATATTAGTTTCACAGCTTGAAAGATGTAAATTAAAAGACTATTTTTATTTGTATTGTTCACAAAGGAAAATTTCAAAATTATCATTTTCTTGCTTCTTGTGTTTTTTTCTTTTCAAAATGAAGTTCAATTCTTACTATATTTAATTTTAAGACACTGTGTTCACAAAAAATTGTGACATACATTAATTATTCAATCTTGAAAATACTAATATGTTAATTCTTGAATACACACAATGTATAGCCTTGGTCCCTAGATTTTCATTTCTTTGTTTTATGGATGCTCAATAGTTGATGTGATGGTTAGAAAAATCCTCAAATTTTTATTCTTTCTGCCGTTGAAAGATATATACATACATACATATATATATATATATCAACAGTGCATTAATTTTGTTTTTATAATTTTATCAATAAAATATGTTGTATAATCCAATTGCACATGGAACATAATGACTACATGCAAAAAATGACCTGAAGGTAAACAAATTAAAAAAAAAAATTATTTTACCCTTTTTGATAAACAAATCACTCCTTCGCTTGCCTTAATGTCAATTTTCAACAATTTAAAACTTAAGTCATTTCGTTGAATAATTTTCGCTGAATAATTGAGCATTATTTGACACGTGATTATTTTTCTTATAAACATGACAATTTATAGCTTGATGTAGAAACGCCAAATGATGATATATATAAAGAATAAATGTTTTGACTAATAAATAAAAATAAATGATAACCAAAAAAAAAAAAAAAAAGCAAAGCTAATGAAAAAGCAGAACTAAAAAAAAAAAAAGGTTTGAAAGTGAGGACCGCGTTTTAGGGAACAAATTAAAGAATGGACTTTAATTCTTCTCTCTCTCTTTTCCCCACTAAATCATCTTTCAAATTAATAGAAATTTGACTTTTTAATTAGAACAATTAAGTTTATACCTGATAAATTGAAATAAAATAATGAATAAATAGATAGTAATTCAAATGAGATGGGAATATTACACTTTAAAACTCTTTCATATAATAAAATCACTACACAAATTAACATGATACGATGTTATTGAAAGCATGGATTATACAATTAAATGAAATCAATTATGCAAGATGATGTTCTAATCATATATATAATAACTCCACGTCAATTTATGTAATGAATTTATAGGCGTAGTACAATGTATGCATATACTTTTGAAGAAATTCTCTTAGTTTCCGATATTTGGAAAAAGAAAAAGGCATACACATATTCGCATTCGTCAAAGTAATAGTAATGATTACAGAAAGATGGAAATTAAGCAAAGTGGAATGAAGGGAGAGAAGAAATAGAAATCGGCGGTGGGGATAAAAGAAGCACTGTTCTCTCTAATTCACTTTGTCTGACGATGGAAGTACTTTTAAGCAGTTTATGTTGAACAATGGTACAAGCTGTGTTGGCCTTTTGAAAAATTCCTTTGCAAAGTGGTGGAAAAGCATCAATCTATATATTCTTGCTTTACACTTGATGGGAATAAAGCTGCTGCTGCAACGATAAAGAAAAGCAAACAATACCGTGTCCCTGTCTTTCCCATCTTATGACATCCCTAGCTATCAATACCAATGGCATCATATCGTACTAGCTAGATCCATATTATATAATCTCCTATGAAAGAATAATATTTTGTTCAGGTATAAAGATCATAAATATTTAATCAAATATAAGTGAAATATCAATTTTTTTACTAGTATTTTATAATAGACCTTTTAAAATATTGCTGTATATTACTAACATCTGTTTATATAATAGTGAAACTTTTTAGAATATGAAACTTACACTTGTGATACATGGGACTTATAATAGTGAGAATATCTTATAAATCAACAAAATTAGAAGTAATAACATTCTTTTTCTATATAATCACTAAGACTTTCCATATAAGAAAAAGCTGTACACAGCTGGTTACCTTTATCTCTTATGATGAAAAAAAAAAATTTATTTATTAGTTTGGATAGAAAGATCAGATAGAAATTAACACAAACTAAAACTTTTGACTTCTTGTTAGTTCATGCAATGGTACTTTGCTTTTGATTGTTCAATGTATAATTTATTTTTCATTTTTAGGAATTTTTTTCTTAATCTATATATTATCTTTATATCTTGTATATGTATTTTAAAAATGATTCCGAAGAAGTAAACGAAACTACATATGCTTATTATAAGAAGGGATTCAAATAACAATGAAAGTGAACAATTTAACAATATTTTCCAAGGTACGAATTGAAACTGGGGAGTATCAACTGGAGAAAATACTAAAGCTTTAATGAATTTGAAGAGATTTAGGAGTTAAATAAGAAAGAAATCATCTGGGATATCTCTTTGGTAATACATTGATTATCTAGCTATAAATTGCACAAAGAAACAGCTATTCTTGAAAGAGCCAGCTAATAGTTACCATAACTGCATTTCATGCATAGTTGATTACAATACTTTTATGTGTAATTGATCCGTTATTTTGGTTGTTACTTCATGCACTTAATTAATTAATCTTTTGCTATCTATATTAAAAAAAAGTATAAAGGAAGCATGTATTTTGAATTTCAAAGCATGCATAGTTTGAAAGCACTTTTTCTAAATGGTTTGATGTAAGGACTTCCGTGATTGAGGGTGGTGATTGAGTGTATGGAAATATGAATGAATGAAAAAAGCACTTTTGGGAATGATATAAACAAGTTAAATAACACACTTAGCAGTTGAAAATACAGGCATAAGTATAACCGTCCTTTTTTCCTTGTCCGGAGAATTCAAAGAGATCAATTTACAGCTAGAAAAAAGAAGCTTTAAAAAATAACGTATACAGACGAGCAACAAGATGTAACACAAACTATGTAGCCCAAGGAAGCGTAGAAGCTGCAGCCTGCAAAGTATTAAACAAAATATATATATATATATATATATTGACAAATATAATGATAACTCAAAGCGCTAGCTACTAGAGATAACAAATATGTTCATGCTTTCATTTCGTGTGGTTTCTGCATATGCATCGAGAGAAAGAGAGGGATAATAGAGGGTATGCTTGGCTCCTCGCACGCCACCGGCGACAAGCAATCCCCAGGAGATTGATCTGTGCTTGTGGCATACAGGGAGCCAGGCATAACCCATTTCACCTTTAATGATGTAGTTACCATAATTGAATCCGTTGAGCTGATCAGACCTGATGATGCATATTCGCATATACATATATACATCTCTTCAGGAATAAAATGCTAAGAGAGTAATAAGTTAGCGAAAGGGAAAGGGCGCAGAGAGAGAGAGAGAGAGAGAGAGAGAGCGAGAGAGAGAGAGAGGTGACTGGTGGAGGTGAGCCTGGAGACTCTCCTGTATATATATAGATATTAGGGGAATAAAAGGTAGATTTTCTTGCCATATAAAAGGAATCTCCCATCATGCACTTTCCTAAAGAATATTATAATATCAAATTTTAAATTATATTTATATTTTTTTAAATTTAAATTTGATCCCCACTAATGCCACCCCGCCACACCAACCACCACCATATTGCACCTTTCTATACACTCACTTGTCTCCCTCCTTTGTTTGACAAATTAAAGGCCTCTTCATGAATCACAATAACAAATAATTATAATAGACTGTGAAATTTTCTTTAAAGAAACCAATATTTTCATTTTCATTCATATATAGAGATGGTACATTTTTTTTTTAAAGATATATCGATCTAATAAAATCTTATTATATACCCGTTCATTAAAAACTTTCGATCATATATAGTATTATTTTTGTTACGATAAATTTGAGAGAATATTCAAATATAGATACAAACGTTAATGTGCTAGATTAAAGTATATATATGAATGACATGATGTGTTGTTACATGTTTGTTGATCCAACCGAGACTTTTTCCATACTTTGGTACATAGAAATGCTATTTTTGAGACACAGAGATTCCAGATATACAGAGAAAGCCAGCTTAGTGATCATACCAAAAAAGAATATCATATATTAGGGCTTCCGGCCCCTGGCCACTTAATTCTCTCTCTCTTCCAAGCAAGTTAATTAATAGCAGGTTTCAAGGCAGTAGGCCTAGGGCATAATGCACATTGCTTTTTTTACTTTCACTTGTCTATGGCAAAGCTGGGAAATACTTTTTCCCTTTCGGAGCTAGGCTTGTCGGGTGCCCTAGCTCTGGAGGATTTCGGGATTCTTTTTGCCAACCACAGCCATCACCAATGCCTTTCAAACTTGGCCTGCCCACACTATTTTGCGCCCCCACCGCCCATTCCTGTTTCCATCTCCTTTTATCTCTGCTTCTTAGCTTGTCTCTTGTCCTCCATTATAGTCATTCATAATTTGGTAATACACAATTGATGTGCAATTTCTCATATGATACATATTTTTATCCACTTGGGTATTTTGTTTGTAGTAACTAGTGTGTTAATCCCGAAAAATACAAGAGACCTATGACTTTTACATATTCGATTTTTGCATCACATATGTACTTTTTATACTCTTCTATGGACACATGGTAAAATTAACAGCTGACACAGTTTGATTTGTGGTTGCTGAATGCTGATATGAAGAGTTATAATTAATTGAAACATGCTTTTAGACCTGTAATACTGTACTGCCTCGTGTATCTGTTATCAACCGGGAATAACATTTTTCTTCAGTCACCTCAAAGATCTAGACATATAAAGAGTAAAGCTGCTGCTGGGTCGTTCGCTATTCTGCATATATAAAATGACAGAGAGTTTTGGAAACGTACGGTTAATCTGTTAGTATAGAGTCAAATCATCTAAAAATATCATGTAGCTAGGTTACTGTATTATATTATAAATATATATTAATTATACATTAGATGGTCTAGAATAATCTATACAGCTAGCTAGCTATATCCCGTATAAGGATAGACTATTACTTGATGTTAACAATTCGGTTGGTTGGTAGATTAAAGTAGGGCTTTGCTAGATTTCCATTATAGATATGTACAACAAATTGTATTGTATTAATTGTTGGAGAGGTGTCAATCAGTGATACATGACAATCACATGGCAGGCATGCACGCTAGGGAGAAGAGAGTGACTTTTACTTTTCTAGGTCAATAAAGTTCTACACAGCCCCCATAATTACCTTTCATTTGGTGCTTAACACATCGATCTGAACTTTGACACAGGAAATCTCCTTGTAGGTCCCCTTGTTAATTTTCCAATCCTCTCTTTATCTACCTACTTGAGCTTCATTTACGCCGCTCATCATCTTCCGCTTTTCTTAATTCTTCTTATTTTTCAATTCTACCTCAAAATTACATCTCATCTATTGACGATAATCTAGACTCACGTGCTCATAATCAATTATATGTCTACATAGATATTTTGATTCTAAATTTTCTCTTGTTACATATATTGAGTTATTCATTCATTTGGGTTATTTTTAAATTATTTCTTAATTAATTTCTTATTTGAGCTTTTTTTTTTTTTCCAATGGTAGGTACTCACTGGTCACTGCTTTTAATTTTTAATTTTTCTGAGAATATGATGATGTTTCCCTGCTCTGAAGTCTTTCCCCACATAAAGAAACGAAATGAACTAGTAAAGGTAGAGAAATTATGCTTCAAAGGCTCCTTGTAAATGCTGCTACATGCTGGAATTTAATTAGTCTTTAATTTATCTCGTGAAAGAGCTTCTGTACCGAGCTACTTTTATGATTAGAGTTAAAGGGGTTTATGACTATAATAAGGTTTAAAGGGGTTTACGGTCTATAATTAAGATTCTTATCTTCATTTGCAAATTGCAATTATGATGTAATTTTTTTTAAAGATATAATTAACGTAAATCTTTTTATCTTTTAAGAAATTAATGAACTGGAATGCCTATCTCTTTCACATGAAATGATTGCCTTTTCATCATGGTTTGATGCATGCAGGTTTGGTCATTGACATACTAATTTCTCCTCATAACAAAAAAGTTACCTTGAACTTCAAGGCTTCTCATGAATTAGTCTGTTATGCGTAATTAAGTTGCACGAAGATCATAATCAAAAGCAATTAGTTGATTTGCTTGTTAATGCATGCTTTTTTACATTTCCAGATATTTTCTTGAGTACACTTATATTTAAAATTAAATAAATATTTTCACTGTATATATTTTTATAATTTCAGTTTATTTTCATATAATCCTTTATGCAAGATATAATAGATCAAGAGAATTAATGAATTACTACGAAAAAGAAATTAACTTATATATATGAGCTAAACTATTTTGTTGCTTCGAAATTGCAATGGCCAATGAAGTGTGAAATGGCCATTCCAATTAATTATAGTATAAGTTAATGATGTTTATCCGTGGATTACATGTTTATGTTTTCCCTTAATTAATCATTTAACCAGCATAATGATTAGCAAGAGCCTAAAAATTAAAAGCATGCAAGAGATGAGTTTGACAACATAAATCATAGACAAAGAATCTACTAGAAAAGCTAACTTGTGCCTCATCTTGGTCAAAAGCTAAATTCAAAAGACTAACTTTTTAAACTATGATTAAGACTAGACTTAAATTCAAAAACACCATCATTTTCTAACATTATCATATATAATTATTATATGGACCTCAATAGTAATATCAGTGCAAAGGAAACATAAAATACTTTGTTTGGACAAAATCATACCGTGGGGAAGGGCCAAAAGTTTTGCCCACCACGAGCAAGAAAAAGTTAACTCATGAACATTCAAAAAAGCAATTGGCATTTTCCCTCTCTCTATCTTTTTCACTAAGGGCCGATGTCGTGGGTGTTATAATTGTAAAGATTTTGTTATGCTATTAGTCCGGTGATGTTATTCAACCGACAATACAATTAGATCGGTTTGAACTGGAACAATAAAGTCGAATCTAAGTTGGGGCAAAGATTATTGTCGAATCAACAACATTATTATGTATTAACAAACATGTAGGCTAGCGTAGCATATGTACCCTCTAAATATTGTTAACCATTTTATACTGTTATGATCATTTTATTAGTTCAATATATAACATTAAAACATAAGTAATATTTAATAACTTTTGAATTAACTTTAATTCAAATAAATGATGTCAAATTAAAGTAATATTTGACCGTAGTACTTATTATCGAGTGGATGGAATGAGAAATCTCGTATTTCATTGAATATATACCTCTATCTCTTCAATTAGAGATTTGGTGGATGTTGGACATAATCATATTGTGGGTAAGGTAAATATTGAAGGTGTGTTTAAGCATGGCTGAACAGGATCATATCCTTGATTCAGCAACAGTACTTGAAATTGAAAGTTGAATCAATATAGCCCCATTTCACTACTGTCAACATTACTTTTAAGAGGAATGGTACATTAGTGGTTTGATAATATTTATTGTCTCAAGAAAACATTTGTATTATAAATTTGGGAGAATAAAAAAAATAAGCAAGTTTTTTGGATTTTCTTTTAAATAATAATATTTTAAAAATTTATATGCTATAATCATAATTAAGTTAAATATCAAGTATTAAACATATTCTCAATTCCCCAAATTCGGATTTAATACTTGACAACTCGACATATCGCTTGATAAGTATCTAACATTACTGGTAATACGGTGCAAGATGCTTATCTAATATTGCTAGACAACTGTCTATACTATGGAGGTGTTTGGGAAACCAAATTGACAACCTAACATAACATCTTGCTTAACAACCTTTATAAGTTGAAATATATATATCTAATCAATTTTTTTACAAAATATTTGTATTTTAATTTTTCATTAATTAATTTAAAGTATCCCATCCTACTTAATTAGGTTAGTTATTTAAAATTGTTGAAGCTTTTTTTTTTTAAAGGATAATATTGAAAAGATAAAAAAACACTTTTAATAGTCAAAATAATTATAACCAATAACATACTATTGTTGAATCACTGCCTTTGAGATCTCATTCTCTATCTCTTTTAAGTTTAGTAGATCAAATCCACATCACCTTGATGTTTCACCCAAGAGGAAATACATTAAAACCCTGCTTGAAACATAATCTAGATCTAAAAACAAGATGAAGCTTGTTTTTGTTGGAGAAGGAAGGTGAGCACAAGAAGAGGAATGAGGACTTTTAAAGATGTTTGGCTTAAAGAAATTGCAATTACTTGACTGCTAATAGCAATCAAGTATGAAACTATTTGACGGTCAACGGCAGTCAAATAAGGCACTGTCAAATATGATACTATTTGACGGCTAGTCAAACGATCAAATATATATTATAATATATTTGACTCATGATATTGAGTCAAGTATGTATGTTCTGGAAACTGTTTTTTTGTGCTCTATTTGACTGTTTTTTGCATAAAATTTGACTGTACGCAGTCAAATATGATATTTGTAATGGTCGAATTTTTCAAAATATGTAGATATTTGATTGCCAGTAGCTATCAAGCATGTTGGGTGAAAACCTTATTTGACTGTATCTGGACCGGCAAGTATTTTGTGAGAACCATATTTGACTGTTTTGCGATTGGCAAGAATGTTGATCGAGAACCATATTTGATTGTTTTTGGCCTGGCAAGTTTGTTGATGGAGAACTATATATATATGTCTATGATACTTGATAGACTACATAGTCCTTCAAGTATCATATATATTTTTTATTTTTTGTAAAAAAGGTATATGATTATATATTTTGTAGTTAAAAAATAGGAGAATTTTTTTAATTTTAAAAGCTATAAGAAAACATACATATTTAATATTATAAACATACACAAAGCATAAGTTGAAGTAAAAGCAAATTAAATGAATATCAAAACACCATGAACACCTTCGAGAATCTAAGGTCTGAAGCAAAAGCAAAGGCTGCAAATGAAATGATAGAGTTTAGATTTCAAACAATCATGAACATCCTAGAATCTAAAGTGTAAAAACCTGATTAATCAATGTCACAAAATTCTTCTTCGTCTGTTATTGCCTAAAATTAGGGATATCAAAAACTCGGGGCTGGGCCGAGGACCTCAATCCCCCCGGCCCAGGGATGACTTTTTGATCCCCGTCACCGAAAAATTCCCTGAAAATTTCGGGGCCAAGGCCAGGCAGGAGAATTTAATCCCAGGGCCGAGGAATTCAATTCCCTGGATATGTACCCTGTTTCTTTTTTTTCTATTATTTTTTACATGTAATCATAGTATTTTATATTTAATTTCCAAGCTTTGTTCAATATTCACTTGTAGTCTGGTGGTGTCTTTGCGTGTTGCCTCCCTTGAGCACTCGGGTTCAAACCTCTTCGGCTACGTTTGCTTGGTTTTATGTTTTTTAAGATAATGAATTAAACAGTAATTGATAAAATAATTAGGTTAGGCTTATTTTCCAATTGTCAGGCTTAGCTTGGTGGTGTCTTGGTGTACTGCCTCTCTTAAGCACTTAGGTTCAAGCCACTTGGTTCGCACTTTGCTTCATTTTTTGAGTAAATAGTAAATTGATAATTTAATTGGATTGGGTTTAGTTTATAGTTGTTAGACAGCTTAGACTAGTTGTGAAATTATTGGATGTGGGCCTAAATTATATGTAGATTAAGTATAAATTAAAAAATGATTATTTATTTAATAAATTCTGGGCCTAGGTCGAGCCTAGGATCATGCTCCCTGGCCCCAACCCCGGGCAATCCTCGAAAAAGTCCTCCCCGTCCCCGGCTTCAATCTCCGGAATTCTGGGCAATTCTCCAGGCATTTCCGGGTCACGGAGCCGGTCGAGTACCCGTCCCTGCCAGGTAAATTTGACATCCCTACCAAAAATCTTTATCTGCATTAGAACAAACACAAAATTTGTAATTAATCACACAACCTTAAAAAGTAGTTTTTATTGCAAATTGCTTTAAAGGTTACAGCTAAAGAGAAAACACAATGAACAAAAATTGCCCTTTTGTCTAATTATTTTCCCCAGATAAATCCAAATTTCATTAAACATGAGAAATGTAGAATTACTTGAAACACATGGCTGCAAGCCACATAGAAAAAGCAACTTACAACCTGAACAAAACAATTATCAAAGTGCTTACTAGAAACCCCCTATGTATCACATATACTTTTATATGTTGCATCTTCTTTCAAGAAATTCACAACTCATCACTTCCTATATTCTCCAATTTATCATATAATATGTAATCAAGTTCACAACATATTGACCCTTTCAATAGTAGAAGGCCTGAATTGATGGCTCTTTCTTGCACAAATGAAAAGCATCATAAACTGTGTTGGCTCTATAAGTTTGCAACATTCTTGAATTTCCTAGTACTTAGGCATATACATTTCATAAATTTCAATAGAATTAAAAAAACAAATCTAAGTATCAGAGTCAAAGTTAACTACAATTGGACCATCCCTTGCATCATTGAAATTACAGAAATTCAAGGTCGAATTCAATCAACCATATCCTCTTCTCAGGATAGTTTTAAGCTAAGAATGAATTGCTTCTCAACCTTTGAACACCATGCCATAATAACAATGATAAAAGATAATAAAACATTGCGCATATGTAACAATGCAAAAACTTACACACACACACACACACACACACCATTTTTTCCAAACAAAGAGCAAGATCCTAGATTAGGAAGAAGTTAATTTTACCTTAAATTGCTAAATGCAGCTATAATATTCCACAAAACGCCTATACAGTCATTAACAAAAAGGGCAGTCTTCAACAACTTTGTGTTGAAGATTATTTAGCAAAACAGAAATCCTTCAAGTCACATCAGAGCAGGTAATATATATTAGAATTGAAGACAGATTTCTCCATTTGATTAGTTAAAAGATCCTCCAATATAAAGTAAGTCGTCCAAAAACTTTTGAAATTCATAATAAGCAATTTATAATCGCAAGCATGAATGTCCAAAAATTTACATATAATTATTTTCTAAATCTATCTAGCCCAAATAGATTACCCATAAAATGCAATCCACCTCCATCACCATTCAAGTAATCATCCTTTCAGTAACCCACCATTTTGCAAACCCAAAAACAATAAGTCAGCAACTTTACACTCTGTCAACAAAACCAATCAAAATAACTTCTTCAATTTGCAGGGCTGCAACATTATAAATACACCTGTTAGAAAGAATTAATAAATAATAGAAACTTATTACAATTTATTTTTTCGAGCATTCAACCTTATCTTTTGAGTTGCTACTTGGCAAGCTCCATCACTATGATCTGGGAAACATGGTTTGCCCCCTCAAATCTAATCTTATTAATCTCGTCATTATTAAATTTATCTTTCTTGTTGAACTGCAACATAACCAAGCACAATTATGTGTCAAGCAATTTAAAACTTCTAAAAAACAAATAAAATTAACACCAACTCATGTTCTCACAAAGGATCCTGGGGTCTAACATGATTTCTTTCATGTTTCGTAGAATGCAACACCCATATTCAAAGTTTCCCTCCTGTCTTGGCCCTTGTGCATGTACAAATAAACTGTTAGTGACATTAATTAATTGTGGTTAGACATTGTTCAAATGTCATATGAATGAATCAAAGTCATTGAAATTATACCTTCATTGAGACCCAATAATTTTTGTTCATCTTCTTTCCAACAGATTCTTGTCAAGACGTAAACCCCCTACAAACACATATAATATATAATTAACATTCACACTCATACTTATCATAGAAATTCAATTGTTTTACCTTAAGAATGACAAAAAAATACAGGGTTATAACTTATTTAGGAACTCTAGTAATTGCTCTTATCATTGAATTAAGATAATATATTTTCAAGGCTACCATGTCAAACACCATTATAGTCCAATGGTAGCTGCAACCAGCTTCCAAATTAGTGAATAGTAATTAGGATACTGAGAAATGGAAAACTATGATTCTATACATTAAATTAAGATTTATGTTATTAATGAAAATATAACCTAGGTTGTAAGGAAGAAAAAAGTCTTTCTATCTTTAAAACTTTTAGCTTTTTTTGCAAGTGATTTAGACATTTCAGCACACAAATCAGCATCTGGAAGCCTACTTGGTAGTTGTTGGGTTGATAAAGCCAAACTATGGTGTAGTTGAACCTCTTTCCAGTGTCTTATATAGATGACTACAATATCAAATGGAAATAACGAACTCTTGATGATCAAATATCACAACAACAAATCATCAAATCAGTAAATATCACACATAATTGTGAACATGGAAAAAAATTTCCCATATAAATGACTACAGGAAAACTCCAAACCTCTATGTGAAGTTGATAACATCTAGATCGATGTTTAACCGATGCAAAATATTCCATGGCTTAAAAAAAAAAAGCAAACCCTACTGTGTTGAAGCTATATTGCATTCCTATATAGTTAAAAACCTAATAAACAAGCTGCCAAATTTTCACAATCTAAACAACTCGCAATCAAAATCAGTATAAAAAAAATTCAAAGAACAAAACATCAACCTTTAAAAATTTGACATCGACACCTGACAAAACAAAATACATCAACAGCATGCGATAAAAATTAAAGCATCAGTTTTCATACCTTATATAAATGGAGATATAGTTTTGTGATAGCTTATTGTAGTCAATGATGCAACTCATATCACTATGAGACAAATAGGTCGAAACGTTATACCCAAATAATCCCTCATCAAACTTAACTTCAATATCTTTTCCCTTATCCACTCCAATGTTCACTAATGCTTGAAACATCACTACTCCTTCAGATTTGGTAATATGCCTCCGTTCTTGTTCTTCATCCTTTTGAAGTGCTTTCAGCTCTTGACTTATTTTCCTCCTTTTGGGGCTTGATTCAATTATACCCTATTTTATAACACTCATAAAAGTTTAGTAAATTTCAACATCTTTAGATTAAACTGATACAAATTAGACATAAAGCATACAAATTACCCACTATTCTTTAATTATCTCATTTGTTTCATCAACAAGATCAGTAGGCCATTCCACATGTTCCCCTACTGTATCGTATATGGTTTCTGGCACATCTTTATTTAACTGTATAGGTAGTAGGGCAACTTGATCCAAACATATCTCAATGTTCACTATCATGTTTGGCTCTTCATCAGTCAAAATCTTTCCAGTTAGTAGTTAATAAACAGATAATTTTGCCATGTTTAGATTAGGATTTTGCCATGTTTAGTTTATGATTAGTAGTTAATTTTGCCATGTTTAGTTTAGGATTAGTGTAATTAATAGGTAGTTAATTATACATGATTAGTAACTAATTATCTAGTTAATTAGTAGTTAATTATGTCATGATTAGTGCAATTAGTAATTAATATTTAGTAGTTAATTATGCATGCTTAATCACTTAATTGGTAACCAATAATGCCATGATTAGTGTAGAAATGCCATGCTTAATTTAGTTGATGATACGATGTTTAGATTAATTATGCTTTATCTTGCTGTCATTGCCAATGTTTCTATTTGATTTTGAAAGGCTAGTCTAAAACTCCTTTAGTTTGTGGTAACATTTACTTTATTGTGATATTATTTGAATTGTTGTAATCCTTTCCTAGTTCCCTATGTTTGATAGAAATGTAATCAATTCTTCTCCCCCTTCTATTAATGCATGTAAACTATTGACATATCATATGTAATAAAAAGATAAAATAAGGTTGTGTGCATAAATTAACTTAGGATCAAGATAGGATAACATTACTGACTTAAAACCTAGAACTCAATAAACCTTAGTCGAAGTTGGATTCGTTTGAGCAATCTCCAATCGTACCTAACTTCCCGAGCCCAACTTTGCAGACTGAAGGTAGTTAGGTCTAAAAGCAAGAGATCAGCTGTCGTCATCCATAATTTCTTATGGTTAATTACTCGAGTAGTGACTCCATCATTTCTTCAGATCGTGTCTTTGTGACTTGGTCTATTAGGCCCTCTAAGTCTCCGAAAGGAATTCACAAAAGCAGTGTCGATATCGTAAGCGCTTGAAGAAGGATGGAAGCCCCATTAACAGTATCTCAACAAGGTTGATAGTAGACTTGGATTTTTAGGTCTTAATTTAAAGTGACAAGGTGTACATATTCCTACAAAAAGCTTGTCAAATCTCTACCTTCAATCTTTGTTGGCACTACGGAGAAGCTTTCGGAGAAAATATCTTTGCTTTGTTTAGCTGGTAAGAAATCACTCAAGAAGAAAAGTCTCCAAATCAATCCTTGGAGAAGTGCTAGATAAATGAGGGCAAAATGGCTCTCAGACAACTCCAAGAAAGTCCTACTTTTGTCATTGGCTATGGATTAGGTCAATGAAGAGAAAACTACTCCTACTTGTTACCTTAATTTCATATTTAGCAAAAAGGTACCTCCAGGCTGGATAAGAAACCTAAAGAGAAGAGATAATTTTTTTTTGGTGATGGTTTTAGCTTTTTATTCAGTTAATTTTGGGACATGGATATGTATAATGTATAATGCTTGTCCTTCATAACCAAAACTTGGTATTTCAGGTGGTCAGTTTTGATTTTTTAGGCAAAACTCAGAATATAAACTTTAATATTCATCAATGTGTCAAATTGAAAAATAGAATTATCTTCCTAGTGTAGGAGTGTCGAAATAATTTATTAATCCAGTAAGACCAGGTTTGATCTATAGGAAAAAAAATTTAGCGGTACAAACCAAAGATAGATTACAAGTAAAACATGATGTGAATAATTTAAATAATATGAACAATGATCAAGATAATATGAGAGTAGTTCGTAGACCCGATCATTCAAATAAAAAAAGAATTGCATAACTAATGAATGAGATAATAATAAAATAGAAACAAGTTCTACTTAAATAAGAGAGAATAATTCGAATCAACAATGCAAGCTAAGGTTAGGGATCCACTCTTGATATATCAAATAAATATAAACTAACCCATTTTCTTAACTCAATTGGAATCCATATATCAAAGAGGTTCTAATTATAAATTATGTCAATTAAGCCCATTTTAGTTATACAGAAATTATATCTATCAAATTACCAATACTTATACCACTCTTGTAAATGGGTTTAAATATCCATTGTACTAATTATCATGTCTATAACAAATCAAGATTCCTTAAATAGGTGATGGTAGAACCAAACGACGTCTAGAAGTGAACCTAACATTTATTTTGTCAAATATTTTGTCAAAGATTGTCTGCAGTGGATCATGACTACCACCTTGCAAGAGGTATCAAGATTGATTAAGAAAGTAAATATAAAGCATATAAATAAACTACATAAGAATTTGATATTTAAGCACATATTAATGGGGTTAATGAATTCTTATTCTCATATCAAGAGTTCACTCTATCACCTTAGCAAACGAAAAATTAATAAAACATAATGCAAGAAGAGAAAAAATGGAAGAAGAAAAAAACTACTAATTATATTGCAAGAATAAAATACAAAAGAAAGAAAAACAATGTTAAGAGGCCTTCACCAAGAACCAAAATGAACTTAGCAAATAACTAAGATGCCTTTTGGTCATAACACTCTTCTATTCATGGATACACTTGGTGGGTAAAATTGTCAATTTACATAGATGACAAGTTTGACTATTTTGTTGATAATTTTGGTAATTTTCACTTGTGCTGACTTTGGCTGTTGTTTTTAGCACAAAAAAAGGCATTATTTGTTAGATCCCAAACAAAAATTTGAGTGATATAAGCAACGAAATTGGCTTCGAGACTATGATCAGCGATCACAGGCACTAATCAAAATTTTTTAGCTTTCTACATCACTTCAGTTCCTGGATATGATTGAGAATCAATCTAGATGAGAGGAGTGGGTCTAAAACCTTCACTTGACAAAACACAAATCAGTTTTGCATATGAGAAATCACAAGAAATAAAACCAAGGGAGGAAGTGAGAAAATGCAAATGACTCTACCATGAGGGTGTCTACAGTTATTCTCTTTGGGCTTGTATAAGGAGTGGCACAAATCCCTAGGTGATTGTCTAGGGTTTGTGCAAAATCCCTTGCTCCTTTAAGTATGTCTTGTCCTTTTAGGTTTTATTACTCAGGGCGGCTATATGTAATAATTAAGGTTTTAATTATGTATAAACCTTTATTGGGCTTTAGGGTTTGCACTACTTGGGTCCAACCTATCTGTAAGCCCTAACTAATTAATTAACTCTTAGTTAATAGATTAATTCTATTCAACCCCCACTTTTCATCTTATTAGTCCCTACTTCTTATTTAGTGAGGATATAATTATAATCTTTTAAAGATTCTTTCATTACACTCAAGTTTTAATTTTGGACATTCTTATAATGACCTTATTTAAATTATTCTTTAATTTTAACAGTTTTTTACTTTTTTTCATTTAATTTTACCTTTAATTAAATTATTATTTATTTTGAATGGTGTTTGACTTTTTTTTTAATTATTTGTATATAGTTGCATTTCTTAAATTATTCAATAATATTTAGTAAAAAAATTGTTAATTATTTACATTAATAAATTGTTTCCCATATTATTCAATTCTCTACTCTCATACCAACAAAATAAGCAATAATATATTTTTCAATTTGGTCTTTGAAAGGGTGAGAGTAAGAAACAAAAATAGATAATTTGATATCAATTAAATTTAAGGATGATATTATATGATTGGTTGAAATTTAAAGAAAAAGAAGTAAATAGATTTCAATTAATTTGAGAGAAAAAAAACATAGAAACTGAAAACAAATAAGTTGGCGTGTAGGAAGGATGATATTATGTTGCTAGAGAGACAATAGGGTGAAGATTAGAGATATATTATGAGAAAATCATAATTTTTTTTTTAAGTCTACTCACTCAATATTAATCATTTTATTTATTATATTTTTAATTATAATCTTATCAATATTTAATTTTGAGGTGGGGGCTAATGAGATTGCAAATGTGGGCTGAATAGAATGACTTTAATTAATATGTTTTAATTAATAAAACACATGACCTAACAATTATAACCAGCCCACTTAGTTTTAATTTAGTACCTAGGCTTTATTTATTAATAAACCAATTAAATTGAAACATTAATTTTTCAAGTCTAGAGATGGCAAAGGGTTGGGTCATGTTAACTTGGCTTGGGCTGCGTGCTATAGTAACTATCAGGCTTGAGCCTAGATTGATAGTAGGCTAGAACAAGGCTTAAAGATGAGGCCTAAAGGTTGGCCTGGTAAGCTTGGCCTGGCCTACTACAACCTAGTTTTAAATATATATTTTTTATCTCAAAAATTAAAAGGCTATATATAATAATTTTAGAATTCCATAAATAGCCATCCTAATAACTATAAAATGGCTAGTTTAAGGCTAAAAATGTAAATTAATGTCTAAAATTTTTCTATAAATACCAACTTATTTTCACAATCCAACTTCTTTCTAATCTCAAATTTCCTCAACTCTCTCTTTCTTTCATAATTTTTACTCGTAC
This sequence comes from Boswellia sacra, assembly GCA_013180625.2. NCBI lineage: Eukaryota > Viridiplantae > Streptophyta > Magnoliopsida > Sapindales > Burseraceae > Boswellia > Boswellia sacra. The sequence continues at coordinate 309,352 of SNVD02009719.1, forward strand.
AATTTTATTTTGTGTTTATTTTATTCTCACTTTCTTTTACTATTTTCTTTTTTTTATTATTCTCATCCACTTCAATTATTTAATTTTGCTTTTATTTTATTCTCACTCACTTTAATTATTTTATTCTCACCCATTTTAATTATTTTATTTTGTGTTTATTTTATTCTCACCCTATTTAATTATTTTATTTTGTTTTTATTTTATTCTCACCCACTTTAATTATTTTATTTTGTGTTTATTTTATTCTCACCCATTTTAATTATTTTATTTTGTGTTGATTTTATTCTCACCTTATTTAATTATTTTATTTTCTTTCTATTTCAATATTTTATTTTTATTTTAGTAAATGCGAATGGATTTGAATGATTTTAATCCATTTGTATCTACTGAAAATTCATTATCTCTTTATGGCCCTTATTCCACTCTTCTACCATCCCAACCATTTACAAGTACCCCACCTTTCATTAATCAAGAAACGGTTGAATCAAACACCCCAAATCATAAACTCAAACACCTAAATCAAACTGACGCCCACCAATACCTTGTCTAAACCAACGCCCACCAATAAAATGAAAAAGAAAAAAACGAACGTACTTCTTTTACTTAGCAACATTTTACAATTGTTGATAATGGTGACTATGTGATGTGCAACTATTGCCGCAAAAATTTTGGTATAAAGGTGGAATTACAAGTATGACAAAGGCACATCCAAAAGGTTTATGATTTAGCTCCAACGCCAAAGGAACCAATAGAAGCACAAATTTCACTTTGAAGAGGTGTGACTTCATCTTCGAACATTGAAGCTGGGGATGCAAGCAACATGGTAAGTGAGATGTCAACTTTCATCTATGATCAAGATCATATGAGGGACATTATGGCAAAGGACATGGTGTTATCTGACCCACCATTAGGATTCTTGGATGATCCTTATTACGAGTGGGCTATGCAAACTTCAGTCTAACCTTGCTTCAAAAAGGTAAGTTGAAACACTATTAGATTTGACATTGTTAGATTATACCATGAGATAAAAAATGATTTAATAAGCAAATTTAGAATGTTTGGTGGTGTAATTTCATTAACCTTAGATCTATGGATTGCACAAAAAGTCATAACATGGGATATATTTGTGCTACTTGTCATTTTTTTTTACTCTAATTGGCACTTACTTAAGAAAATAATTGCATTTCGTAATTTATAATTTTCACATACTGGTGTTACAATTTATGAAGAGTTAGCTAAATTATTTAGTAAGTAGGAAATTTAAGGATCAAATTTTTTCAATAACTTTTGATAATGCATCTTCAAATGATAAAGTAATTGAGTTATTTTTAAAACAATTAAATCCAACACTAGGAGGTCTATTGTTTCATATTAGATGTGCTGGTCACATTATTAATTTGATTGCACAAGATGGTTTAAAACTTGTTAGTAAGCACATAACTAAGATAAGATATGCTTATCACATAGATTTCATGCTTTCCATCCCGTATAAAACAACTCCTTAGTTTTTATAAAAATATGGGTTTAAAGAAACGAAAACTACAATATAATGTTAAAACTCGATGGAATTTTACATCTATGATGTTGAAATCTATTACAGGTTATGGGCTTGCAATTTACAATTTTTTAACATTAGACAATATGAAATTGAATTGCATGAGAGTGATTGGAACAATGCTTTCAGTTTGATGGATTTGTTAGAACTTTTAAGCAAACATACTAAAGCACGTAGTGGAACTTATTATTTGGTTTTGTCTCATATGTTTCATATTAGCCTTAACTTTAGTTAATATAGCAATAATGAGATATTTAGGGCTATATCCAGAAAAATGAAAGAAAAGTTTAAAAAAATTAGGAAGATATGCCAATTCTATTTCCTCTAGCTGCAATAATAGATCCTAGGATAAAAATTGGTGGTGTAAAACATTTTTTAAAGGCTATATCTATCCATCTATAAACCACTTTGTCACTTACCATAGAATTAGTTAAGTTATCACTCAAACAATTTTATTTAAGATATGAAAGAAAATTAGGTAGTTGCTCAACTAGTATTATATCATCGCTTCTTGAAAGTGATGATCCTCTATGGAAAACTATCAATGGAAAGAACATCGAACTACTTCTTCTATATTTATAGAAATTAATAATTACTGTAATATTGATAATGCCACACAAATTAAGGTTCAAGGGTTAGATAACCCATTTGATATTTTGTCATTGTGTAATGGACAAGAATAAATCTTTCTAGTCCTATCCACCATGGCACGTGATCTATTAACGCCTCCTATGTCTATTGTAGCTTCAGAATCTACTTTCAAGTTTAGGTGGAATTATATTGGAGGAGAGAAGATCAAGGACTCCAGATCTTGTTGAGAACAGTATTTGCATAAAGAATTAGTTATCCACCCATCTGGATATTCTTCAATATGTAATGCATGATTTTTTAGACGAGTTTAACAATCTAGATGTAAATGATGAAGATAATTCTTAAATTTATTGTAATTTTAGATTGTTACTTTTATTTTTAGTATCAATTTTGTAATTAGAATGGATAAGTGTCAATGATAGATAGTTGGGTAGGTCCCGACCTAGTTGGGATGTTTACAACTCTATTGATGTGCTTATCTTTAATTTTACATCGCGCTTGTATTAACGAAAAAAATCTTCATTAATAATGAAATAAATTTTCTTTTAAATTATTGTCAATTTTTTTGAAACTTCTATTAATAATATAATAAAGTATTTTGTTACAGAATTATTGTCAATTATTGTCTTTTAAATTATTTTTAATTGTAGTTCAAATTTTTTATTAACAATATAAAATATTTTTTAAACTATATTAAGTGTTGACTTTTAGATTACTGTCAATTTATTTAAACTTATATTAATAAAAAATAAGTTTTTAAAAATTGAAAAAAATATAAAATCAGAAATTATATAAATATATAATTAAAAAAAAGATGTGGCCCAAACTCAATGGGGTGGCCTATAGGTTGGCTTAGCCTAGCCTACCTCTTGGGTTCAGGTCCAGGCTGACATTTTTCTGCACCAAGCCTGGCCTGGCTTGGCCTATATTGTGCACGCTTGGCCTACAGGCCTATGAAGCCTACAAAAATTAGAGCTACCTGCCTGCTTGCCTAACCCAACGTTTTGCCATCTCTAATCTAGTCCGAGTCCAGATAATTACATCAATCATCCAGGGGACCTACAATAGAAAAACTTAATTACAAGCTCCATTCTCATAAATGTAAAGGGCCCGGTCCATTAACTCTGGCCCATCCTACTATAGGCCAGAGTTGTACTTTTGAATTAAATATTCTTTTTTATGAGTAGGCTCAATAATTTTAATCAAATTAAAATAATTTATAAGCCCATCTATTGAGCAACATGTTTACATAAAAACCTTTTGTGTATTACCAATAATTGAAGTCAGGTATAAATCTATTATTTTACTCTTCCAATTATATATTGATCCTTGATACCAGTTTTATATCACTTGAATGATTTAAGATTTAATAAAAATAAATCTTAATTTAGTGAACTTTCTTTATTAAACACTTGGCTAAGATTCATCATCCAAAACCTTGCAAAACCCTCAAGGTGGCACTCTTCAATCCTTTCAGAGTGATGAATTCCATATCTATAGTATAATGCTCTCTAGTATATAGATGTTACAATCCAAACTACCTAATGTATTGACCTTTCATTTTAGATCTCATTTTTTGTTGTAGTCAAAGATCATAACCTATATATTAAAGGTACATTACCTATTCTAGCCAAGGTATTAACCTTTCATTTTAGATCTCACTTATCATAGCATATATACTAAAAGTACACACCCACTCAGGATTAAGGTAGATATGCCTTTAGCTACTTTGGTGTGGTACATCCAATCAGGATTAAGATAGATATGCCTTTAGCTGCTTTGCTGTGGTGTGGAGTTCACATTTGGTTAGGGTATCTCCACCAAATGGTTAATTCCACATAGTCAATGCTCATTGCATTCAAAATGCATGAGTATTTTAATGGAAAGCCCAACTTATGTTTATAGTCGGGATGACAAATGAACCTAGGTGAGGCTAGGAATTCAAAAACTTGGGCCACTTAGGGCCTGGGTGGGTGTATTTACAAAAAACTATAAAATATAAACTATAATAATAACACAAATTTTCTATTAAATGACAAAGTTAAGGCTTGAACCTGCATCATAGATATGGCAACTACACTATATGCACCACCAAGCTACACGTATTTTATTGTAAAAGATGGAAATTTAAATAATAATACTCTAAAAGTAAAAGTTAAGCAAACAAAAAAAAAAATTACAAACCTAGGGAATTTTGGGGCCCTGAACCTGAGCAGGGAACCCCAGCCCCATAAAAAAATTTCAGGGAATTTCCAGGGGTCATGGTCCAGGTTGGGGGACCCCTCATCTTGACCTAGGTTTTGCCATTCATAGTTTATAGATTGTGAACTAAATTTGAGCTATGGCAAAGTTCTGTGTCTCCTATATATGACCATTACATATAAACAAAAACTTTATCAAGATACAAGCTTCGGATCCTTTAGTCATTAATACAATCATATTAGGATAAATAAAAACTCTTTATTCATTCATATAAATGTTCATAAATTTACATAAATATTCATACTTTTTGGGCAGATATTTAACATTATCTATCAAAGCTATTTTGATGAAAGTTGTAGAATTCTCTGAGCTTTCTAGAAAGCTATAGCTCACACGCATTAAATATATATATATATATGGTCAAAATACAGAGGCACGATCAAGTTGAGCTGCAATTGCAAACAAGTTTACTTCTGACCCAATTTCGAACCATCAAATGTCTAAATCTCATAATTCTTGTGAGATATAATTTAGTAGAGAATTAAATAAGCTTTCCGTAGAATCAGGAATTGCATTATTCTAATCTATAAAGAGAAAATTATGTGCATTTCACTGAACCTGCATCAAACGATATAATTAAGATAAGTTTGATTATAAAATACAAAAACTATAAATATGCTTAAGCTAAGGAATTTAATGACACTATTAGTATAAGATGATGAATTAAACTCTTGTTAAATGTACATGATAGGTGTCTATTTATGTATTACTTTTATATCAATTCGTCCATGTTTCTTTGCTATATTCCTTGGTATTTTTATGTTTTTGTGTGGTTTTGATGTTTGTAGGAGTTTTGGAGCAACTTGCACAAAAATGGAGTAAAACCCTTCATTTTCACCTCTGCTAGTCAGTGATCTTCTCGGATTTAATTGTATTGATATACAATGAACCCGATGACATGTTATATACCGTTGGAAAGCTCTCGAAGTCTATTTTCTGGAGAAATTTACGGTTTATAAATCCATTCAGTGTACCAAAAGTTGTAATCAAAACAGTGTGAGATGTATAGAAATATAATTCCACAAGCACTGTAGCATGTATAATACGGGGCACTGTAGCAAGTCACTGTAGCAGAGTATTTAAACACATTTTAGGGTTTTATTTTCATAACTTGAAGAGGGGAAAACGTGGGAGGAGGCTGCATTTCTGGATTTCTCTCATCCCTTGGAGTTCTTGAAGGAGAAAGAAGATTTTGAAAGAGGAGGAACTACAATTCCAAGAAGATTCATCTACAAAGAAGATTTTCAAAGAATTTGCTAAGTTCTTTCTTTCCTTTTCAATTCTGGAATTTCTCTGTATTGTATTTGTTATTCTGATTGAATATGTGTAACTAAATCTGAATTGGTTGAGGGTGATTTCAAAGCCCTTGATATGGATTTTGTGAGTTGATTGTGTAAGAAATTGTTATCCAATTCTCTAATTGAAGTTGCTTGTATTTTCCCATATCTAATGCTTATGATTGCTTACTGATTGTATTTGGAATGGCCAACTGAATATAATCTGGTTGTTGTCTATTGCTAGATTAGAAATCTTGATCCGTAATTGTCATGAATTTCCAATCATTAGTAGCAAAATTGTGATCAGAGATTGCAATTGGAAAATACAACCTAGGTTAAATAATCTGAACCTGTGTGATTATTGCTTAGATCAACCTATCTTTCTCATCGTAATGCTTCCATTGAATTAAACTTAGAGAGCTTGTTCTAGGTTATTTAATGGATAGAGATTAAATAAATAGCTTGTTTTATTTAACAACAAAGTAAGGAAATATTGGGATAACAGAGCTTGTTGTTATCTACGGTTGATAATTTCAATGGTGTAATTGGATGACAATTCTACAATTAATTTACAAATCCATATCTTGTGGTAGAGAAGGATTCCTTAACCAGGTTTCCCTCATTGATTTTTCAATCTGTTTAAATTTGCATTGTGTTATTCTTTACTTGCATTAATATTTCAACTAGTTAATCAATCAACAAAACCCCCTCATTTAGTTTATTGTTGCTTTCGAATAACAAATTCAATTAGAATCAATCCTCATGGGAACGATATCTTACTCATCACTTTATTACTTGTGCGACTAGTATACTTGCTAGTTTCGAACGCATCAGTACATTTTTTAAGTGTTCATCACAATTTATCTTCAGATTTAGTATATATTATATTATATTATATACAACATAATTAAGCTAGCCTTTTTCTCTTGGATATATATAATATAATTATGTTTCTCAATTTGAGCTAGTTCAAGTAATATTTTGCTTCTTATTCACTTCTTCCTTCAATTTTGTCTGAAGCGTGAAAAGTACAAAAGTTTTAACTGCCTACATTTTGTCCAGTTTAGCTTGTTTTTCTAATTAAAAAAAGAAATCAACACATATATAATAAAGAGTAGATATTTTGGTATAATAATTCTAGGGAACGATAAGATTAAATTCCAACATTGAGAATCATTTGGGTAGTTATATTAATATACAAACAGATGCCCTTCCCTTTGTAAAATATATTGTTTCTTCCTTCATGCCATAGTAAATCTAATTGATTGAGTTGATGATCATCTCGTATTATCTTAACGAGCTTCAATTGGATTTCCTTAAATGAGCACCATTTCCGCTTGCAAGGCCACCTTTCTCCATCAATTTAGATTTGAAGGCAACAACAAGAAGTAATTTTGGATTTATTGGATTAGAAAAATTACTGTATTTAATAACTCAAGTGTGATATAAAAACAGATTTTTAGGTGTATTTAGCAAGCAAGTGAAATACATAAAAGTTTATAGAGTTCATGAAAGCGACAAAGAGCTATTACAAATAACGATGGTGGTCTAAGAGAAAATTAATAAGGTCACGATAAAGATTTGGGTTCACTCTTCACAATTATCTTTACTCATGAGATAAGTGAAAGACAGATACAGTTAATTGTAGTAACGTCAGTCTCCTTCGAATATTAGAAGCAAACTATACACTACACCCTCTTATGATTGTTTTTAAAAACCATAGTAAATAGTGTGTGGAGATCACCGTATAAAGGGTGAAAAAAAAAACCCAGATAGTTTCAATTTAATCTTAATTGTTAATTTCCCTCTCAATTTCCCTCTCGCATCTTCTCTCAAGTTCCCCAAATTGCAAATTTTCTCAATTCATTTTCCCACCTCTTCTTGCTTCTCAATCACTTCGTAGTGCCAATTTTCTATATTTTCTCAATCGAGTCGCTTCTCAATCATTCTCTCTTGGCTCTCACTCTCTCACTCTCATTCTTTCGGTCTCAGGTATGTTGCTCTCTGGGTGTCTTTTTTTGATTGATCAGGTGCTTGTTCGAGGGTTCTCCTTTTGGTTTTTGTGTCTTTTGTGTTGTTTTCTTTTGATGGGTTTGTGTTGTTTTTTTTTTTAATTCACTTGATTTTTTTTGGGCAGTTTATTTGCGTAGTCAAGTTGACCCATAGTGTTTGTGAAGCTATCTTCTTGAAGAGGTAATTGATAAGTTTTGTTTTTGAATTTTTGAATTCTGTTGATGATGTAGAAATGATTAAGAAGAGTCTGACTTTTGTGGCACTGATGTCTATTATTTGGTGCAAAATGGGCTATGTGCTGTAGGAAACTTGGAGCAATGTTTAGTTACAGGGAAAACTTGGGAGAAGAGATGAAATTGTGGTAAAGAAAAGAGATTTATTGGATTATAATTCCCGTGTATTATATTATTTTCATTTCAAGTAATTTTCGAAGTTAGTTATCCAGATGTTGATGTCTTTTGTTTTCTCCAATCCTATATGCATTGCAACTTAGACTGGACCAACAGTTGAGGTAGGAATGATTTTTGCATTATTCATCTAAAAAGTCCATCATGTAAATATTCTGAATTAGTTTGGATTTCTCTTATCTTATGTTGAGGATATGTAGTACCGAAAGGGGGTTTAAGGTTTCACAATTTGGGATCTTTTTTTTAATTAAATTAACTACCCATACTTATTTGTCTGTTGATTTGGAGTTAATGCTTTAGAACTTGAATAGCAAGGCTTGAGGATTTAGTAACCTATAAATAAATAGAGAAAAGAAATAGATAATTGAAATTAAAGGTAGACATATGATACCACCATGACACTTTGGAAAGTGTATTAAGGTTTTTGGCCATTAATGTGCCTTAGCTTTCACTTAATTAACAGCGCCACTAATTTGATGCTAGCTAATTCGGGATAGTCGAACAATTGTCCTTTTTTACTTTTATGGTTTTTCTTTTCAATTTTTAAATGCATTTTGTCACACTAAAATCTAAGAAATATTAAGGGTGGATAAAGGCTATAGATATGTTTATTTAATTCCTTGATTCTTGTTGAATAGTGAAGATGAAGCTTACTTTGTTATATGAGTCTAAGTGAATATGTTGCTCTTAGTTGTAACTTTGATGTTTTATGGCAAACCAAACTTTCAGGCCAAGCAAGGCGCTGCAAAAGTTTAGAAGAATCAATTTTTTTTTTTTTAAAGAAGGTCAACAAGCTGCAGTGAAGACAATTAAGGTTTTTTTTTTGTGGTTTTTGGAGTTGAGGTGTTTTTTTGTATCAAGATTCAATATTTCTTCTTGTTTTGCTAGTTTGTTGATCTGGGTTACTTTTTTTTTTTTTTTTGCTGCATAGCTCTGATGGTGATGTGATGGACTATGTTCTATCTCATCTTCAACCAGCTTTTGACCAAACTAAGTTTAGAGGGCAGAAACCATTGGTAATTTTCTGTTTGTTTAATTTGATTACAAATTTTCTCCATTCTTGGTTGCTTGAGGTCAAGAATATTCATTTAGATCATTCAAGCTTGAAAAGAAGACTTGGGTTTGACCAAACTAAGCCCACTAAACAAAAAACTAAACCATACCGGCCCTCTTGTTTAAGACTTAAACCAAAAACCATTCCAAAACTAGCCCACTAAACCAAAACCATTCCAAAACTAGCCCACTAAACCATAAACTAAATCAAAACAGCCCACAAAACCAAAAACCATTCCCAAACCAATCAAAAAACTAAAGTAAACCAACCCACTTGTTCATCACTAAAACAAACCAGCTCACAAAACCAAAAACCATTCCCAAACCAGCCCCTTTAACCTAAAACTAAACCAAACCAACGCACTTCTTGAAAACTAAACCAAACCAGCCCACCAAAATAAAAACCAAACCAAACCAGCCCACAAAACCAAAAACAAAACCAAACCAGTCCACTAAACCGAAAACCAAACCAAACAAAACCAGCCCACAAAACCAAATACAAAACCAAACCAGGCCCGCTAAACCAAAAAGGAACCCAATTCATCATATAAAGTTGTCACAAAAGTGAAGTCCCAATTCGTCATGATCTTTTGCAGTGATTGTTATGTTCATCATAAAAAGTCTTTTACTACAGACAGAAACCACTATAAGATTGTCGTAAAAGGGCTTTTACTGCATTTCTGCCCTCGTAAATACCCCTCCCTTTTGTAGTGAGCTCATTAGCTTAATTCATTTCATTAACTCGTATACAATTCTATAAAACAACAACCATTCAGTAGAAATTTTAAAATAGAAGGGCCCTTAAGCCAAAAGCCCATAATAAAAGAAAATGTCTAAAGCTTTGGATAAAGATGATAAACCCATAACGTAAGAAACATTGCATTATGCAATTTGTTTTAACTTAAATTATCTTCACTAAAATTGCATACAGGTAGTTAGCTCTTCATTAGATACACCTACTTCATCCACCATGCCACAACAAGGTAGTGTAAATAGGGTAAAGTGTTTATTTATCAGTTCTGTAATTATTTCTATAGACTTAGAAATGCTTTTTTTTTCCCCTTAAATTACTAGTATAATTTTGTCTAACCAATTTCTTTTCTTGTTTTTTGGAAACTTTTGTAGGGAAGTGGTTGCTCTTCATATCTGCAGTACCTGGATCACCCATGATTGTATATAAGATATAATTTTTTTCATCTATTCTTTAGATAGTTGTATAATTTTTTTTCTATTTATTTATTTCTATATCAATGTTTCTTGAATTTTAACTAATGTAGCCAAGAGTTGAGAATACTTCATTGAATGCAACAGCAAGAAGATCACATATGTCACAATAGTCAGTGGTAATTGGTTTGTAAATATTATCATTTCTTTGTTATAAATTAGTTATGATTTTGCCATATCATTAGAGTTTTTTTTTCTATTTTAAAATAGTTGTAAACCTTTTTTTTTTTTAAGAAGTCAAAGCTATATCTATAGCATTTTATTCTTTGCATAAAAGATTTTATATCAAAGTACTCATTTTGACTAACTGTTGTTATGTCTAGGGAGGTGTATTTGAGTAAAGATGAAACTAACGAAACTCTATCTTACTATGATCAAATCCTATAGGGATTTTTTTTCTATATATTTCGCTTATATATGTCATTAATAATGCTTTATTAATAATGTCACCGACCCCTCAAGGTAGGAAACTTAGTTTTACATATACATAGCATATATATGTGTGTGTGTGTGCGTGCGCGCCCGCGTGTGCGTATAAATTTCAAATTTGAGTGGCACCTTTATACTTTTTAAAATTGTTACTAAATGCAAGTATGCATAAAGTATATCTTGTCAAACTATAGTTAGAATATATTAATTATTGGTGGAAAAAGTATGATTAGTTCATCCATTGAAGATAAAATTTGGTAATTATATTAGTGGAAAAACCATTTCAAGGTAAATATCAGGTCATGAGTGAACTTTTCTTGAATCAAGTTGATAGGTCAGTTTAAATTTAGTTTTTTGCTGCAAATTAACTTGTACGTAGACATGATTATGAAAATATATCATTAGACCCCAAATCACCTTCTTTTGAGAGTTGAGAGATTAATTATGACATATTTTTATTAAGAATATTGGATAAAAGAGGAATTGTATGTAGTCTTAATTGGTTATTGTTAGATGCAGTGGGAAGTTGAGTGTTGTTATTGTTTTGAAAATAGTTGTGATTATATTTGTTGTCTCATACTTAGGAAAAAAGTACTTTATAAATTTGTTTAGATGTTTGTTACTTAAGTTAATTTTGGAAACCAAATTACTAGTGCTCTAGAATATTTAATTTTTAAATTTATAAAAAAAACTTATTTTCTAAGTTTTTTTTTTTAATTTGTTGGATATCATACTTAGTGACTAAAACTCATCAAGTATGATTTATTTTTTTTAAAGAAAAATTCAAAATTACTTACTTGACGAATCAAAACTGACAAGTATTGTCATTTGTCAAAAAAGTGATAAATATACTATGAAAATAGCATTCTTTTAGGTTAAATATTTATTGATTACTAGATGACGAGTATGTTATATATTTCACAGTTTGACTAAAGACCAAATATAAAATATTTGTCGATGTCATAATTGGTGGTTAAAAACTGCAAGTGTGTATTTACTTATGTCTAAAAATCATCAAGTAATCTAATTTTTTTTGTAGTGATTGTTTTACCTTGTACCAACCAAACCTCAACATACAAGTAAACCTCATAGGTGGTTTGTGACATAACCCGCCCCTAGCTACACGGGTGAATCATGCGTAAAACTGTGTGCTACTGACTGTTTCTTAATTCTTGTCTTTCTTATGGAACAAACTTGAAACAATTCTCATTACAACCACAAATAAATTTAAATAAAACAATTTAACAATTACAACCTTAACACATCCTTGCACCATCACGTGGCTGGGCCTCCAAACTTTATAACTATATCACATTTTACTTTCACCTGGGGAGAAATTTTTAAAAATAAAGAAAAATAAAAATAAAGTTGTGAGTATAAAACTCAGTGAGTGGGGGTAAAAATATATTTGTAAATAAATCTAAAAAAAATTATATTATTATAAAATAAATCTTTGCTCTATAAAAAAATCTCCATAATCCATAATTTTCATATTGTCTAAAATGTTATAAAACTTTAAAATAAATTACTATTGAATAATTAAATCCATCAAAATACTACTTATGGTTAAAATAATAAAATAATCATCTTCAATCGTATAATAAATATACTCTTGATGATCAGGCTAAAATCATCACTTTAGTTATTTACTATACAAAACATAATTTTCTTAAAAATCTTCTTTCAGAAGAAACTTTTAAGAATCATGCTTCTTTTTCAAACTAACTCATATAAACATATTCAAAACTCTTTTCATTATACTAAACTAGTACCCCTGGAACTGTCTCATCCTGCCTGGCGAGATCTAACATCGCATAGGCAGAACTATCTGAATTTCCTCATACCTGGTGAGATCTACATCACGCAGGCAGAGCTATCTGTACCTGGCGAGATCTAACATCGCACAGGCCTGCTATCTAGTCATACGCATGCGTAGAGCTGCCCCCAAAGGGCTAATGCGCCCAGATCACACTGCCCAAAGCCTCTATGTGTGTCTGAACGGGCCCCAAAGGCCTTTATCTTTCTATCTGAAATATGTTGTCTCACTGTCTAAGTGAGTTGGGTACTAGTTTAGTATAATATAATTAAACTTTCTTATTTTTTTGCTAAAACTGATTTCTTTCAAAATTTGCTTCATATGCTAAATCATTGCTTCTCAAGCAAATTTATCAAAATTTGTAAATCTTATGTAAGTTGAAATGAACTCATAACATCTGAATCCTTGAAAATCTATGATAGATACTTAAAAGAGTAATTGCAATTACTTTAAGAAATCCTCGAAATCAAACTATGAAAAGAATTGATCGTAATTATTCTGCTTATACACTTTTTATAAAATAGTAAAATATGCATCTATAATAATATAGAAAACGATTCATAAATAAAACATGAATCTTTCTTAAAAATGCTAGATCATTGTTTAAAACTAACTTTGCAACTAAAATTTATATCTACAACCATTTGGAAAACTAGATTTGAAACATCTTAATAATTGAAAGCAAACATAACAAATGAGTCTATTTACCCTCGGGAAATAAAAAAAAGAAACTAACTTGAAATCTTCTGAATTTGCTAAAATTCTCAGAAATTCTATTAAATGCTAAATAAACATAGCTAGATAAATACTAAAACATATTTCTAATTATCCAAAAAAATAAATCTTCTACTCTTTCTAAAACTTTCTAAAATATCCATAAAATAAAATACTTTCCATCTCACTATAAACCATAATTTATATTTTTATCTCAAAATCTCATATATCATACTTTAACTGAAATCTTTATGACTATTCTAAATTTTTAATAATTCTGCATTCAGGTCCCTGAAAATTCTGGAATAGCTTTCTAAATTTGCAATTCAGCCCCTACTGTTGGGTAGTTTTAAAATTTTGCATTGTCACCCCTACAGAATTAAATTCTAATTTCCAAAACTTTTTCTTTTTATTTTACTATTATTTTGAATATAAAATCACTTATCATTTTGTTAACCAAAATCACCATTTCTTCAACATATGTATTTATGTAAAGAAAATAACATAATACCTCAATTTTTTATACTAATTCATCTAATTATAAATGTCTCTTTTCCAATCATAAACAAAAACTTTCTACTTCCCACCAACATATAATATATATACATTCATGCTACAACTTTCACTTTAAATTTATTTTTCTCTTGTACTCAAACTTATCGAAACAACAATTAATATATATTCAAAACTAATCTACTAGCACCACCCATAACTATCTCTTCTATCAAAAATCTAATACTTTACACACACTTATTTTCAAAATACATAAACCATCATTATCTATTCTAAAAACTTTTAATATAATTCAATTAATTAAACTAATAACTTAAATCATATGAAAAACCATAAATTTAATACACTTTAATATAATATGAAATTCTCAAAACATAATCCATTCACTAATTGGATTGCACAACTTGGTTAGCTCAGATTTGATTCCAAAATCAACATTCCGCCTATCCGGCCACATTCCTCAACAAGAATTACTCATTCCTTGTCCTAACATCAGAAAAGAGCTCATCACATCATATTCAATTAGTAATCAACTTGAATATTTAAAATTCTCAATATCCAACTTCATATCTTAATCCAATCAATCCTAATTAATCGTATTTCTAAACTTCTTAAACAGAACAATTTTTATTATCTGATTTTTAATAAATAATTGACTCGTCAGAATGATCTAGAATTTTATATAGACCTTCTACACATACATATCTAATAACATATAAAATTTCATAGCATTCCAAGTTCATTAAGTACCTTAAAATCTTCATGTTTCTAGATACAAAAATTCTGTAAATTCATTTCCAGAACTGACCTCTCCATATTCCAAAATACATGATAATTCATACTAAATTCGTAAAATCACAAAACTCTCCAGATTTAAACTAGACATATACACAAACTCATATCCCAAATTTCATAATTTTTGAAGACCTCTGAATACCTCAAATCACTTACCCAAAACTGATTTTCTGCAGAAAAATTGAATTTCCAGTAGTGAACAGTAAACTTCGAAAATTCATAATAAATTGCATACTCAACATTTTTAAGTGAATCTAACTTTAAACAAATTCTTATGATGTCTATTTTAACATATATAAATTTCAAAATCAGATTCAAAGCCAATAAATTGTAGAAATTTTCGGAATTGCTACTGTTTACAGAATCCTAAATTTCTATCATTATCATCAAAACTCAAAATTCCCTCAAACAAATTCTATAACAATCAACAAGAATATGAAATACCTTGAATAATACTTCCAATTTCATCATTGTTCTTCCTTCTCTCTATCTTCTCTCTCTAAAAATTTTTCAAATTTCTAATAACTCCTCTAAATTCATATCTATAGTTAGAATTCAAGATATTGAATTTAATTTGGGTTAAAAATGAAATTATTACCTTGAGAAGCCCTAAAAAATCCTCCAAATTTGCCACTTCCCTTGAGCTCTCTCCCCCTTCCCATGTCTGTCTTCTTCTCCTCTCTATCTAGATTTTTCTTTCTTTCTTTTTTTTTTTTGTGTCTTATAAAAATTAGAAAAAGGAGAAATGGGCTGGGCTTTTGCACTTTGCCCAAATAGTGGCCCGTTACAGTTTGAGTCTACTTGGACTTAATAAGATTTTTCGAGTTAAAACTCTGTTTATTTGGGTTAGATTGTGTTGAGTTATATAGAAAAAACTATCAACAAAAGTTATTTTCAATTTTAAAGACACTAAATTATGTAAAATGATAATGGTCAGTTTAGAATGAGTGTGAAGAGGAATTTTGGGTTGCAAATAGACTCACTTATTTAATAATTAATTGATTTGGTAATATTATTTAATTATGCTACTTATTCCATCGATTATATGTGTACATTCAATTAATTATGGTATTAATAAAAAAGTTATAAAATTTGAAAAGAAAAATAAAATAAGAAGAGATATATTAATAAGGTTAGTACTTCTATTTTACCAATAAAGTTAAAATTTATATTTTATCAAAGAAAGGATTTTATTTATTTGTTTATGGAAAATCATGTTTCATTTTGTCAATTTGCAAATTTTTTCTAAGTTGATTGGAACATATATCATCTTCATTAATTATAAACTTGTCCCTAGAAAGATTGAGATATTTATTCTTATATTTATGTTAACCAACTTGAACTTGATCTAGTTTTGGGTTGGATAAGCGAGGGCTTATCGATAGTTAGCACATTTCTTATAGTTAGGAGCTCTAACTCCGTATCAAGGTGATGATCGATATTGTTACTAGCACCAATATTGTTGCTATCATCAATACGAATGTCATTAATAATAAAACTTTTAGGTTGTTATCTATGAACTTGTTCATAAATATTGTAATGAAAGAAACATAGATTACCTCTAAAACTAATTTTCAAGAATGAAAGTTGAAAATTGAACTTTCAACTTAAAAATTTTTCTGGCTACTACAAGTATGAAGACAAAAGATCAGCCATAATCTCTAAGTTATATAGTGTAAGAAATTATCGTCAATCCGAGATTATGATTCAAGTAATTTAATTAACTTACTTGATAATACATAAAATCCAATGTTTTATACTTCTTTCAATATTTTATAAAGCCAATGGTTGGCTTTTTATAAGGTTATATGCATTGTAACAATATTTATGTTATAATAAAAGAAATTAAGTATATCTTTAATTTTTTAAGTTTTTAATGTTTTTAACTAAGACTTAAGCTACTCCACCAGAAGCCAACCAAAAGAAACTTACTAAACAAAGTGTCTTAAATATATTATATATAAATGGAATTAATCTTCCTATAATAATCCAAAAGCACTGTACTTACAAACTCTCTTTTACAAATTTACATGACATTATTAGTTACATAATTGTCAAATCATCAATTTCATTAATGATATTATTCATTCTTTTAAATGTACTCCTTCAATTATATTATACTATATAATTTGTATGATGGAATTTGTATTTTGTACAAGCGTATTATTAACCATTTAGTCTTTAAGAAAATGATTTCGATAATAACAAAAAAAATTGATAAGTTTCCAATCTTGTGCTTCAGTATTTAATGATCAGCCAAAGAATTTGTTGAACAAGAATCAAGATTTTATTGTTGCTTTCTAAGGGTTTCACATCAAAGCATATATAAAATATTTTACTTTAAGTCAAGAGCAAATATAGATGCATATATATTAAGAAGGACTTGAAGCTCAACCGATAATAAGATTTGTGTTTTTATATGTTATTTATGTAATGTAACCTTTGTTTAATTTATTTAAATGAAAATGAACTTAATATAGCCTTAGTCGATTAGGATTGAGTACCCAAAATTTAGAATGATCTTAAAATCAATCTTAGACTTCAAAAGATTTATGACAATCGTATTTGAATTAGAGTGGACCTTTACATTTCATGAAAATGGGTTGGAAAATAATTGGAGTAAAACTTAGCCAATTGGTACGACCGAGATAAATCTGAGTCAACCTTAAATGATTAGAAATTTTCCAAGAGTTAAGTTGAAGGGGATAAATGTGGTTAACTCTCATTTGGATAATTCTTAAATAATTTGCGAATTTTAATATGTTATTCCCCTTTTAAGTAACCTCATATGTTTTGAAGACTCACAAAGTCCCTCTTGGAAAATATAAGAGATAATTTGCGTCTTAAAGTATTAGAATAAACAAGTACTACTTTTTAAGATGTTATAAAAAAAAAAAAGAAAATTTAAAGATTGAGAATGTGGTTTAAGAAAAAATGTACCATTCAAACCTTCTTTGATTACCAAATCATAAATATATCATCCAATAGAAATACCCTTTCTTATTCCAACACAATATAGAAAATTTGCTCTCTCATATCTAAGTTTAGATATATGAGCGGAAGAGAACAATTTTTCTGTGAAATTTTGTAAAGGATTGTATATTTTTTGGTAAAAAAAGTCTACCTTAGTTTCCCATCTTCTGGCCGTTGAAATCTTCTATCGAAGTGATCATTGGCAATATCATCAGCTCTAATTAATAAATAATAGTGGCATGTGAATAGGATAATCCAGGTGTTCATTGATTAAATCAGGGCATCTAAAGTCCGCCTTGTAGAAATTTGAAGAGCTGGTTTACCAATATCTTTAATAATATTTGAAAACAAATTGACATGGATGCAACTCCTCTAAGCGGTTCTCCAAAATTGAAAACAATTTTTCCCAATATCTCCTTAAGATTAGTGTAAAAAAACCATTCTTTGAATAACGAAATCTCTTTTTGACATCACTTTAGTGCAAACCTTTTCACTTTCTTGTTAAAGAACAAATATTTCTCATCTCTTCTTCATGTTTTTAAGGTATTTATGTTTGTCTTTAGATGAAGAATCTAGACCCCCAGTTATCTAAGGATTTTATGGTTGGTAAAATTTAGAAGAAGCCAAAATTATTCTGTTGGAGACTCCCAAGCAAGAAAAGGTGAAGATGAACATTGAAGAAGGCCACGAAGAGATCGTTTGAGAGAGTCAAGGCACAAGTCAGAGATTTTGCGAGTTAGGCATGTTGTGTCAGTCTTTTGTTCACCTCTTAAAGATTGTAAAATTTGACAATAATTTGTTTGATTGTTGGACGGGGCAGAATACTCGTCGATAATCTATAGATCGTGACGATTTATTACGTATATTTGAGATTTATTTATTGTTTGCATTGTTTATATTTAATAAAATTATTTATAAAAATTGATACGATACGATACTTGTTACACAGAAAATAACAATTATATAATAATTTGTTTCAGTTTACGTAAATAAATTCGAGATATAAGCCTGCCTCTCTCGATAGCAACGGTAAATACAAATAAACTTAAATTAAACTAATATACGGTGAGGACAATGAACAGTAAATCCCGGATTGCAATTCCATGGCTGGCTGACCTTCCCTGGGTTCCTAGATTAAGCAGCTAAATCTATCAAAAACAATGAAGAGTTTTGTTTGTGTAGACAATTTCTACGGAGACTGAGAGAGCTGTCCTAATGGCGGAGCCTGCAAAGATTCCTTCACTGTCCTCTTCTTCTTTGTCTGCCGTCCATCGGCCTTCTCAAAGCTTCACCTATTACCTCTACTCGTTTTCACCACCTCCTCTTCATTCTCCTCCCAAGCATGAAGCCTCGCAGCGTACGACCTCAGGTTTGTCAACTTTTTAACTTGTTTGTGATCTTACAATCTAATGTTATGCTTAAATACGCAGTCTTGAATTTGCGGTTTTTCTCTTAGAATCATTTTTGCTTTTGAGTAGTGATATGGGCATTTTGTGTATTGATAGTGGAGATAGGAGAGGTTTGTGATTGAATTTTACAGCTTTGGATGACATTCGTCAATAACTCCTGGGGTTTGGCTCAACTTGATGGAAGGTTTCTAATAGTTAAAGATTTTAAGGAAGGCTTATGTGGCATTTCAATATGAGTGGGTTCTTCTTGTATTTTAGTCAAAACTCGGTGGAGGAGGTGTTAGGATGAAATTTGCGATTGAAAAATATGAGGGCATGAGGTAAAGGATGAAAGATTGGGAAAGTTTATGCATATATGTTGATGAAGAGTTTTGTGCATCCAGAAAACCCCTGTAGTTATTTGGATTCTAGTGAGACAGAGTGCTTCTTTTGGCTCCTCTAGTTGTTTGCCTCGGCCAAAAATTGGAGTTCATAGTGGTGGTTTTCACTGGAAATTCCTTGTATGACATTAAAATTAAGGGGTCAAATTTAAGAGTGAGATGTTTGAAATTTTTCTTTGTTTTTTCCTTTTTTTTAATCCAATAGGGACTATGAGGGGATAAGAGGCATAATTTACTGCATCCAAAATACTATCAGGTCTTTGTTCCAGATATTTGTATCACAATTCTTAAATTTCAGGTCAGAACGTGACAGAATCATTGAAAGCCAAACTTGATGCACTTTCCAACTTCTGTTATTGCACAGACTTACCAGTAAAATTATAGCTTCTCCTTGTCTTTTTAATCTTTTTTTTATGTCTTAGGACTTTGTTGTTCCTATCCATTATCACCATTATCTTCTTACAGCCCATTATTGATTGGTTGTCCCCAAAGCTGTCTGATGCAAACCATTTGTTTGCATATAACTTCCATTTCGAGCTTGACTTGTGGTTAAACTCCACTTTAGATCCTGTGAGTTCATCATAGTTATTTTGTATGATCTCTATTGGTTTTGGCTGCCCTTCTTTTCGTCTTGTTAAATCCCATACTGTCAGCCCTTAATCTCTATTCGCTATCAACTTATCTCATCTACCTTTCAGCTGAAATTCTGGCCTTAGCCACAAGTTTCTTCTACATATCTCTCTTGCATGAAGAAATAGCAATCTAACCATGGATGTGGATTTGGATGGGATACATTTATGAAAAGATCCAACTATTTTGGTAGAGTAATGTTTGAAAGAGTAGCACGCAATCCAATGGGGATACGCTAACGAATATATCTCAACTTTTAGAGTTGCTAAATATTGTTAGTTGTGATTTATTATGGTTTAACCACATAAATATTAGAAATAAATTCATTAAGCAGACATCCTTTAAAAATTCTGTTTGTTCAAGATGAAACATGCATCCACACTTCATATCTTTTCACTTACAGTTAGAATCTTCTTTTTTCTGAAATTGTTTGTATAATGATGTCCAACATCTATCTGATATCTACAGCATCTGAGAATTATCAGATAAATATCTGTAATGAGGAATAACAAATTCTGCTTTCAAAATTTAGATATTTTGAGAAGTATGAGATATTTAAGAAATATCCATGGAGTATCAGTATATGATATTGATGAGATAGATACAGCATTCTATCAGCTTTATTTCTACTAAAAAAGGTGTCAACAAACCAAACAAAATTTTGCTAGTGTCATCAACATGACGACATAAGTAAATTACTCTCTTTCCCCATTCTTCCTCTATCCTCATCTAGATTTTTGTTATTGTTTTTATTTTGTTTACAGTCATTTAATTGTGGCAGAGAGAATCCATACTTCGGTGGTGTGATAGGAGGTCCAGACACCTTAAAAGACCGAGCCTCTACCTCTGTCCGTCAAGAAAGTGCCGGTACTATTTCACGTTCCACATCAGACATTAGTGACTTGAAGATTTCCCAGTCCACATCAGACGTTAGCAACATTGGAGATAAGAAAATTGATTTAGATGTATCTGAGAAGTCCATGGAATTACCATTAGAAGATTTGGTCTCTGATATTATACTGGATCCTTTTGTTCGGTCTTCTGGGTCAGAGATTGCCAAAAGAACTTCATTTTCATTCCCAACTAATCTGTCAGAACCAAGCATCCAAGCGGATGATTTGAATTATTTGATGGCATCAGGTCCCATGACATCTGAAGCAACTGAACCATGCAATAATTTACCTGATTTGACGAGAAACACATTTGTAAAATCGTATAGCATGAATAGAATGAAACCAAACCTGTCGAAGATCCCACTTCCTCAGTCTGCAGCTTCCTTTTATAATGGGTTTTCTCCTCAGATTGAAATAGTTGAATCATGTGAAAGCGTTAGCAGGCTTAATTCATACTTGAAAGCCAGAAAGGACGATGTCAGTGCAGGCGTCCCAGGAAAATTCTTACTTTCTGTACTTGGGCAAGATGCTTCTGGTATTCGCCCCTAATCAATTTGATTTTTTTATAATCTCGTTTCTTTTGTTTTGTCTTTATTTGATTTATTTTATCATTATTCACTTCACTGTCTTCTTCAAATATATGTAGGTACTCTCAGCTTTTATTTGTAAGAAAACAATATTATATTTCTGAATTTATGCCTAACAAGAGATGAATAAACAAGAAGATGCTTTCTTTAGGATTTAAAAGGTTATAAAAATCTGTGATCTGATTGGCGGCTGTTTTATTACCATTCTCAAATGATTGATTGGTGGTCATAGCAATTTCTGAATTTGGGTACTTCTGTTTTTGGTCAAAAAAGAAACAGAGAACAGAATAAAAATGATCTGACACGGTTAATGGACTTCTTACATTAATTGCCTGCTCAATACAAATTTAGAAATTTATAATCAGATGATTGGGATCAGACCATGCTAATGTATCTTGTAGCTGAAAGTTTCTGCTTAGTTTTCAGATATTAATTTGGCATCTTTTTTGTTATAATTGATTGTATTATAAATTTTGATATTCTCTTGCTAACTTATAAGTCAGTGGCTTTTCAAATAGTGATGAAGTTTGAAACATTGAAACTATAATGTTTAGTTGTCAGTGTTTTATTTATTTATTTGTTTGTTTGTTTGTTTATGATTTACTTGTGAATAATGTTAAAAGTATGCTATTTGTTTATCTGACTATGCGCAGGAGCCGGATCTTTTGCTTCAACTGTCATGTATGCTTTCTACTTGCATTCAACTCTTGAAAATGACATGTTCTGCACTGTGCCTGTAATAAACATGAGGAGAGCAGACCTGAATTCTCATGCTGAGCTTAAATGGCTACTGGATTCATGCCAAATAGATCAGTCATCATTAACATTTATAGATGAGGTATGTTCTATTTGGTGTTGAGATTCTAAATCTTATGATTAATCTACATTCAGTGGTGTAGGATAGAATGAGCTGAATGGTAAACCGTTGGTTTCAACCAAAAGATGAAGGATCAAATCTCCTGGGGACCTCCTAATAAATATTCTACAAGTTTTATGGCTATCTAGGTTATAGGATTTGGAAGTAATCTCCTTAGAACTCAATAAACGAGAGAAAGGTTGAAGGATATCTATGTTGAAGGATATATGTGTGTCAAAAAAATAATAATAAATAAGCATAGAATAACTTATGTTGCTAGTTTGAATAAGGAGAATCACCAAACTAGGTAGAAGAAATACTCTGCTAATAATCTTCTGATATACGTAGTGGCATGAGATATTGATTCAGTCCATTTATCAATGATGAAAACTGTCTAAGTAATATGCTGTAAGTAGAATGTATATATTACTTTAGAGGGGTATCTTACATTATCGATCAGATAATGTTACCAAGCCAGTAAAATCCTTGGATTTTTCCATGATGACAAACAGAAAATATATTATTTAAAGAGCAGACCATACAAAGGAACTGGAGGTCCACTAGGACATCAAAAACTGTCCTTTGAAGTAATCCAAAATCTATACAAATCATATCTTTTCTGTACAACTTTTGGATTTCATATCCAAGGGCTAGGATTTTTGTCAGCAGGAAAAAAGAAAATAATAATTAAAAAAAGAACCTTGCTGGGGGGCTGTTTAATGGTATATCTTCACCATACTCTATGACTTTGGAGGCAAATTCAAGAATTTAAGTTGCAGTTGGCCAAGCCACACCATGCCAACTCGATCTGAATTAGGTGTCAAACAAGACTTCATTTTATATTTTATTAATTTGTTGAAAACTTGCCTGGCTGAGCCACCCCTAGCTGAGACCCTGTAGATGGTTCAACCACACTTATTAACTCAATGATGATAAGTGGATCATAAGTACTGCTTATGTTATACTTCTTTGGTTTCTCTTTGTTTCTTTCCAGTTGGAGGTAGTATGGATTTATAAAATGACTAATATTTAACCATTTTGTGTCCTCTTAATGATGAAATGTTGAGCAGATTGACCTATCATACTATGATCTTTTTGGAAGTCTTATGCTAGTTCTAATGAATGGTCACAAGCTCCCAACAAGACAAGAGGTAACAACTTGGAAAAACTGGATTTCCTTTTGCTGATAACCATTAGAAATATTGATATTTTATCAGTATCCTCCTGGTTCAGGCACTTAAAGAGGCGGTGGTCGAAATTTTCAATTGCAGAAAGGTATACTTAATTAATTCATTGTAGTTAAATTTCTTGCAATTTCCATATGTAATCAGAAAAAGAAAATTTATATATTAAGTTATCCTTTATTTTACAGGGTGAATCTACATATCCGTGGGTTGAGACCGTCACTGTGGGGCAGGTATTATGTTAAAATTTAAGGCATGCATCTCTTCATTGAGTTATTTATTTGTCTATCTTTCTGCTATTATTGTCAGTAACTGGTACCATCAAGGAATGCTCTGAATCTGTGATTTTATTAGTAAATTCTTCAGTTTTTAGAAATGTTATTGATGTGATCCTCATTAGTTATACTCATTTCAAGAGCCAAATATTGTGAATTTGTAACATATTGCTTTGGTGTAATTGAAAGTGTGGGTTGGTTGGGAATAATGATTATGCAACCACGATATTTTTTATTATTTATTTTTTTATTGATTTGGAATAGTCAACTTCATTGGAACCTCCTCTTATTCAGGTTTTAATTGGAATTGTTAATAATCTATTCTTCTGCTGGCATTCAGTCCAGCCAAGGTAGAATTAGTTGTTTTCTTCCAGAGTCTCAAGTTCATTACCCAGCTGGATTTGCATCATTGCCCCATGAAGGGGCTATTTTTATGAAAAAATGAGTTCACCAATGGGAAGATTCGATATTGAGGATTTAATCTTTTTTAACAGGGTCGTGTTATTGATTGTTATACTAGTTGCCTTCTCGTTGAAATTGTATAAAAAATTTACAGATAATCTACAGGGGTTTAGAACAGATCAATGAATTTAATCTAACTTGAGAAGATGCAAATACAGCCTGCCTAGATGGTGATTATTTAGAGAAAGACTGTCTGACAATATGAATGAAGCAATTCTTGGCTATGTATATTGTTGTCCTTCTGGTTCTTGATGGTCATTGTATCAGCTTATGTTTTTAGGTTTATCTGTTTTGCTCCTCTAGATCTTTGTTTTCCTTATATGTGGTCATTGGGAAACCAGTAACCTTGAATCTCTATAATTAGCAAAGCATTAATGCCAAATAGATTCAAATTAACTATGCATAGGATATGAATTTTTTGAAATGATAGCGAACATGTCATTGACAATGGATTGAAGAATGGACCTGTAGCTGTAGTATTACAGGCATACATTAGCCACCTTTAATACTTTTCTTTAACCATGATTATTTTTATATACCAGTGTGATGATATAAATATTTTATAGGACTACTCAAGCTGTACTGTAGTTGCTGAAAAGTTTGCACTGACTTCACCTGAGATTCTGGCTGATCGAGGATTCAGTAGATTTTTGGTACTTACTGCTTCTAAACTCTGAAGTTTCTTATTTTATTGCCTTTGCTTTTGAATTGTAGTTTTCTTTTATTATGTGTTTTTCGCTTGTCAAACAAATTCAACACCTAATGTGGCATAACTGGATTTTGGCAACCCAAGCTAATTTTAAAACACAGATAGAAAGACAAACAAAGCACAATGGTCATCCATACATATTTTTAACTGACACTGGGATATATAGTTACTCCTTAGGATATATGCTTCATGATTTCCTATAAACATATTAGCTGGCCAGTTAATTTTAATTTGCATCGTAAAGCAATATTTTTCTTATCTTCTTCTTTTTAATCATTTTCCTATTTTCCCTTTTAGTGAGCTAAGGACATGTTAACTTGCTTAATTATGAAGTATTCAACTTAATTCTATGTATGCTCTGCTCACTATGTTTCCAGCTGAATCCTTTGTGGTCTTCCTATTTGTGTGCAGTTAGCTGGTATACTTTTGGACACTGGGAACCTGACAAATGCTCATTGTACCAATAAAGACAAATACATGGCTACATTGTTAATCAATGGTGCAGGTCGTTTTGGTTGCGATGGTCTTTATCAAATATGTATGTTCTTCTATGCTCTTCCTTTTGTAGTTCAGAAGATTTTTTTTTTTTTTTTGATTGTTTCTTCTGCACTTCTAAGACTCATATCCGGAGCCACAATTACTAATTGCAGTGAGATACTTAATGTACGATGTGTCCAAACTCAAAGTAGTAGATATTTTGCGCAAAGATTTCAAGAAGTGGAAGAAAGTAGGTAAGAACTTGCTCTCACCTCTGACTTTGGTGCTTATTATGCAAACTGAATTTTTGTGAATTTGCTACCATGAACTATTAAGAAACATTAACTTCCATTTTCATCATCTAGCTTCAATGATTGATGCAGTGAACTTTCATATATAAGACCTGATTGAATAATTCCAAGTCCTAAGCTTCATGTTTAATTGTTGACATGAAGATTAACTTCTTCTAAGTAAAATATTCATTGGTTAGTTGATTCCAACAGTTTACTGGTCTTCCATTCTGTATTAATGCATTCTAGTGATGTGCGGACTCAAAAGTTGTATATTTAGCAATGTGAACTTAATATTTTATTTTCTACTGAGTCATAAAAGATAAAATTGCATAATAAATCCATTAAAATTCCCATCTGCTTTTAAGATGTATACAAGGTGAATCCAAATGTTTCAAGAAAGGTGAGAAAATATAGGGTTGAATTGATTGTCCAAACGTTCTGTAAGTAATGATATGCAAGTTGAAGTTTAAAGACAGCATGCCTAACTGAAATTGCAAATGAGTTATAATGAATTATGGTTGCTTACCATCGTACCTTATCATTATATTTCTTAATGCTTGTTTACTATTTTCACTTATGGTGTCAGCGCTCAACTTAAACGTAAGTAGTACACTCGTGAATGTCCTTGAAAATTTAGGTCACCTCGGTTGCTGCCCAGGAGTGGTTATGCATTGTGTCTGTGCTATTCTTTGTACTAAAACACAGCCTTGTCCTGCTACTTGCATTCTGTTTTACTCCACTGATATGGAACTTCTAAACCAGGTAAAACTGATGGTGTTGATTCAAGATCAGTTTCACACATCGGGATGAGCTCTATTGGAATTTCAGTCGAGCAGCTTCTCACTCATGAGGATGCTGCAACTCAAGAAATAAGATATTTCCAGCGTGAGTTGTGGTCCTGTACTTGGATACTAATTTCACACCTAATAATATAAATTAAAGATGCATTTAGATGTGATAATGTTGTTATCATATTCGTGTAAAAGTGCTTGCAAATCTCCCTTTTACCTGGAACTACGGAGGTAAGAATGGGAAGGGGAAAAGTAAATCCTATGGCTTGGATTGCTGTTATGTCCATGGGACAAATCCCATTTGAAATTGATCGTTTCAGTTTGTCAAATGCTCACATAAACCATATTCTTGTCTCCTTTGGAACTTCGGAGTTCAAATCTGTGACTTTTCTCCTTTCTGCCACAAAACTTGGAAGTTACATGAATTTCCTTGCTATTTATATTTTGTTCTGCTTCACTTCTTAGTTAGCAGTTTAGACACATGGCTTGCCTTCAGTTATGTGAAACTTGAGTCTTAAAAGCCTTTACTTATATTCATTCATCTATCTATAGGGTATAGTCACCTTTTCTATTGTTTTCATTCCATCCCCAGGGAGGGAGATGATGCATTAGATCTTTTATAGTGGAGCAAGAGGACTAGTGTCCAAATCACTCACAAACCAAACTTGGAGGGTGATCATTAAGTTGAGTTTGTGTTTGTGTGAGGAAGGGGTAACGGTGGGGTGAATGAGGTGTGTACTAAGTAAAAAAAATTAATCTCAGATTTATATATCTGATAAATTTTTTGTAGGTTTGAGTTTTACTACTGACATTTGTGTACTCCTTTTTAATGCTTTTTTGTAAATATTCAGAGTTGGAGAAAGTTCGGTTACTCATGATTGTTTCAGGTTACTATGATTTACAGAAGAATTTCAAGGTATGGAGAAAGTCATTTTTCACTTTTACTTTCACAATTAATTTGGCTAGAGAAATAATGATTCAGTTACTGTTTATTGTATCCACTTACTTTGGAAATAGAAAACAGTTTAACTCATAAGCTGCTGGATGTCAAGATAATTTTAGCTTAAGATGGGCTCTAAGTAAATTAACAACCGTGGTTTTACAAATTTTATTCCTATAAAGTGATAAATTAACTAGCTAAAAGGTTTTAAGATATTTGAGGTAAGTTGATGACAGTTCCCCCACCCTCCAATATTTCATTTACAAGAGGATATAAGAAGCTTTTTGGGTTAAAAGATAACCAAAATTATATAGATTTAAAAAATAATTACGTTTAAAAAATTTAGATATCAAGTGCTAAAGACCAACACTTCAAAAGCCTGAAAAAAGCTGTTGAGCCTCGGAGACAGAATGCAAAAAATATAAATAATAAATAAATAAATAATAAAAAATTGACGGTCCATTGGCTTGTACATATGGCTTCTAAATTTTTTCAAAACATGGTTATTTTTTAAATCATCTTTTTTAGTTTTGGTTGTTTTTCGTAATTACATAAGCTTTTTTGACGATGGAATTATGACATTTCTTCTTATACGAGTAAAGATAGCAATCATAGCATCATTAATTAATGGTCATGCTGATGGTTGATGAAGAACTAATTATGATGCTTCTGATGCTGGAAGCATGTTGGGCTGTAGACCTGTCGGTTCTCCAGAGCCGGATTAAAAATGAAATTAAATTAACCATATATAGAGAGTTGGGGGTAAACATTTCATTAAAATTTTCTTCTTCAGTTCTTGCTCCATTGAATTTTCCCAAAAATAAATAATTTATTTGTTTGGAACAAAAGATTTATACTATAGTAAGTAGACCAACTTGTAACTTGCACTCTTGGAATATAGACATGAACATTTTCTGGTGCAATTTTCCTGCATACGAGCCATAATTATTTCTGAAACCTGTCCTGATTATCAAAATGTTTATCCTTGAATTTTCTATCTTTTCATCTGAAAAATGTAATATTGCCTGCTCATTTTCGCTATGATTTAGAGAGAGATTCTGGTCTCCGCTGAATCTGTGGAGCTAATGAGGAATGTACTCTCCTTCTTCAATTCAAATGCCTCACAACTGCCACTACAAGTTCTCCACCAACCAGGTCAGTTTTGCTGCAAAAATCTACCATCTGCAAATTGTTTATTGAAGATGTCGAGGAGTCCTTACCTGCCTATTTATACCTCCTTATGAACATCCATAACAAAGAAGATTAGTTTCCTACCTACCACCATGCATAATATTCATGTAGAGATGGATATTTTGCAAAAAAGTTATTTAGGATTTCCTGTACTCTCGAGTTGTGTTTTGCCCTACATGTTGAGACTAATCAAACTAGCCACTTATCTCCTGTAACATATTCTGCTACACACATAATGAAATTTCGATTTTTGAGTTTTAAATTCAACTAAACTCTATTCAATGTGACAATGCGGTGGTCATACAGGCCTTAGAGAGGAGATGAGGGCATTTGAGGTTGATAAGGTTACATCAAGGAAGACTATAGAGCGGCTACTAGAAGAATTTGGTGGCACATCGAAAACCTAAGGGAGCTTCCTGATTAAGACAATATGAGCATCAAAATACATTTCGATTTTCCTTTTGGGTCACAGAATTTTTTTTTTAAAGTTAAATTTGCAAAAACCATGACAACGTGAGCCAAACAAAGTGAAGAAAAATGGTGTGTTCTTTTATGAATCCAATATTTTTATTTTTAATTGAATTAGGAATATGTGGTTGATTTTGAATTATTTTGAATTTTGAAAAGAATATGTGGTTGAGATTGAATATAAATTGCATTGGAAAATATGCAGCATAGAAAACAAGATTTGAAAACAAGAAATAACATACTCATAAAATCGTGGTCGTAAGATAGATACTTGCTGCCTTAATTATTTCTGTTATTAGGAGCACGTGAGTTTCAAAACTAGGAACATCTCTTATTTGCTTTTCTTCCTCACATGTTGTTGTTAATAAACTCACCCCTTTTACTACTAGCGAATTTTTCCTCTATATTTACACTTCTATAGTTGAGAATTTGCTTAATTCTTGAAAGGTTTTACGCCCTAAAACAAATGTAATCAGATTATTGTAAAATACCAACCAAAGCTTCAAGTCTCAAATTCTGAATAAAAATGAAAAACTTTGAGGATAAATTACAAGGTTACATGGTTTAGGGCATTATTATATGACATGGCATTATTATATGACATACTAATTTCATGGTTTAATCTTACATAAAATACTACAACCCTTGTGTACTTATATTATCAAACCAGTCAAATATAAGTTTAGAATCAATGATGGTGAAGACGAATTGGAAGTCCTTTTTCTGGGATTGGCATCATGTCGCCTATGATTCTTTCTTCAGGAAGCATCATCTCCCATTTGAATCTCTTCACCACATTGTGGACAAAACTGAGCATCACTAATCGAGCATATTCCTTTCCAGGGCATGTTCGAGGCCCACCTCCAAACGGTACAAACGTGAAGGGAGGAAAACTAGTTCCCAAGTTTTCATATCTTGATGGGTCAAATTTTTCAGGATCTGGGAAGTACTTAGAATTCTTGTTTGTTGTACTTACAGTCCAATATACCTACAAACATTGAATGAGAAGAATTAACGAATCGATGGAGCATGATGTAAGTTAAGGATGACCCCCCAAAAAATTGAAAATAAAATAATAATAATAATAATAATAACAGAATCCCATTTTCACTAAAGTCTAAGCCCGCGCCAAACAGGTAACATCCATGTTGAATGAGTCGTAGCAAGTTGTTGATTGAATAAATTGGTTAAATTATTCGGTTGAATTAATTAGACACATATCTGTATATTAGTTAACTAGATCAGGTTGTGTGTAGACCAAGGTATGCTTTATATATCTAATAGCTAGCTTATGTCATTGTCTAATGTTTGTAGGTCCACATGCATCTCGATTGCGACTGTTATGTGTAATGGAATGGACAGGAAAAGATCTAAAATACAATGGACACCAAGTCAATTATACGCATGTAATTATAAGTGAATATATACCTTCCATCCTTTAGGAATGGTGTAACCAGCGTAAGTGAAATCTGTTAGGGCCTCTCTAAAAGTTCCCTGAAGTGGCGGAGCCAGTCTCATCACTTCGTTCAACACATTCGACGAATATTTCATCTTTTGCATATCTTCCCAATCCAAGAGCTCCCCCGGCTTCTTGGAGGCTGTCACTCCAAGTTGCTCTACATAATTTAAATTGAACTAATTAAAGTCCGACTACAAAAGTAAGATAATATATATATGCTCGAAAATAAAATATATAAATTAAAGGAAGAAATTAAATAAGCTAGCAGGTACCGGCAAGGACTTTATCGTATATGTCAGGTTCCTCTCCAACATATTTCATGAAGAAAGTCATGGTGGTAGCTACTGTGTTATATCCTGCAACAACCAAACCCATGACGTTGTTTACTATTTCAGCCTCTGGCTTGTGTCGCCCATCTTCATCTGCAGCTATAATCATGTGTGAGAATATATCTAGGATCGGTTCCCCCCTTGTTATTGCAGCTTTCTTCTCACCAATTACTGACCTTAAAGCCTTACGAATTGCAGCTGCAGCTTTGCTTGCTTTATAGAACTTCGTTCCAGGGATATTCACAGGAACAGAATGCATTCCTGACGTTATATCATCAAAACTGCTGACAAGCCTAGCAATAGGCCCTGGATCTTCAGTCCCCAAGAAAAATCTGCAAGCAAGAGTTAACGTTAGAGTTTTAGCTAGAGGGAAGACCTTCACCTCATCCTTGCCTTCCCAGTAAGTTTCCAATTGTTGCTGTGTTACTAAATCAATTGTCCCCAAGTACCGCACCAAAGCTTCTGGCCTCAAGAACACAGGTGATCTCAGTACTAGCACTTCAGCTTCGCGTCTGATTTTACTAGGAGCTGCTGCTGCTGCAGCCTGGTGAGATCGAAAAAGCTTTTGCATTGAGAGGGGACGGAATGCAGTGAAGAGCTTCTGCTCATTGGAAAAGAGAAACTTGTGGCCCTCGGGACCGCATATCACTGCCGTTTCGTGTCCAAGAATCTTGGTCTTGAAAATACGTGGAGAGTACTTGTTCATCCTGTCAAACACAAACTTCTCAGGCTTCCCGGAAAGGAACTCCATAGTTTCACCTATGACAGGCCATCCCAAGCTACCTGGTGGCAGGTTCTTTTCACCATCAGAACTCCATCTGCCTTTGATTAATAAGCAGATGCCTGTGACAAGAATGAGAACAACAGAACCCAGATACAGAAGTAGATAGGAAACCTCCATTGGATGATGTCAACGTACTTCCTGCTGGGACAGACTTAAAAGAAGAGGCCCCTATATATATATATGTATATATATATATATGTATATGTATATATATATATAGAAGAACAGGAGAGAATCAGAGCCGCTCAACCCTTGGCAACACTGGTGGTTTCTTAGCCCCACACCTGAGGAAGGCCGGCTCATATATGTTTATAATATAGCCAACCGTTACAATCTACTTTCATTAGATTGAATTTTTTATTTTTTATAAGTGACCCCACGTAATTATTATAGCTTAAAGAATAATATAATAGGAATTAAAAAAATTAACATTTTTTGTACAAGTCACCAGCTTATAAGTTAAAATATAAATAAAGTATAAAATATTAATCGACACAATTCTTTTTTTTTCATCATTCAGCAATCGTTTGTCTAATCATTCTTAGAAGCCGTTTGATACATAGGTTTATTTTCATTAAAATGTGATTCAGATTATAGAAAATTAGAATGTGATTCATATTATAAAAAAGTCATTATCGAAATATGATGTCTCATAAATTGGTATTACTGTTTTTTATTAACCGAAGAAATATTATCTTTGATTATAGTAAGAACCTAATTATTGGATTATAGTAGGAACCAAATTACTGTATTTAGTTTTACTCCGAAATATAATGCGTTAATTTTATTTAATTAAAAGTTTTCAAATATATAAAAAAATACTTATTTTATTTTTATATTAAAACATTTCTAATAAGTTAATTTTATTTAATTAAAATGTGCTAATTTATTTAATTAAAATAACCCTACATTTTATTTAATTAAACAGTAATGTTTTAATTTGATTAAATTAAATTGTGCTAATTTTATTTAAATAAAACATCCTACATTTATTTATTTATTCATGGTAAACAATTAAAAAGAAACCCCATAGAAGCCAAACCCAGTGCCATCCTCCACAATTTCCAGTAGCCACCAAACCTCCCCCACAAAACACAGCCAACATACCATCTCCTTCCCTACAAATCCCAACGCCACTGTCCCCCTTTCACAATTCCCAATAGCCACCGTTCCCTCCCCCATAGATCCCAGTAGCCACACCATCCCTCCCCCATAGATCCCACTGCTATCGTCCCCTCCCTACAAATCCTACTGCTGCGTCCCCTCCTCCACAATTCCCAGCAGCCAGCATCCCCTCCCCCACAAATCCCAGCCGCTACACCATCCCCTCCCCCATAGATCCCACTGCCACCGTCCTTTACCCACAAATCGCAGTAGCAACCATCTTGTCACCGCTGCCACCCACCACAAGCACGCCACTGAGAAGAGTAGACACAAGGAGGAGCGAGAGAGAGAACCAATTTTTGGGTTTGGGTTGCTAAGAAGCCGAGACAAGGGGGAGAGATAGTGAGAGACAGAAGCAGCATGCTTTATGACTGTGGGATTCGGATTGCCCGTAATCTCAAACTCAAGCGGAGAGAGGGTTTTGGATTATCCTCTGCTGGCAGTAATCTAAAACCTAAGGAAAAAATAGATGTCAGGGTTTAAAATCTTATTAAGCAAACCAAACATGGGGTGGGCTTCAGTTTCCCATTCCCACCCACGGGACAAAGACAAAGCGGCATACCAAACGGCCCCTTCGTGTAACTTTTTCCTTCATCTCTATTTTCAAATGATGCTTGAGACTATGTATAAAAATGAGTAATTTTGTCCATTAGATGTAAGGTTGGCTAGGTGAAATAGAGACATTGAGGCTATTATTTTCTAAAACAGCCCCGTCCCCTAAGCTGTTTTATATTATTTCCAACTTAATTTATCAAAACAAAGAGTTAATCTTGGATTACATTTTTGCCCTAACCTATGGGCCTACATGTTAATCCTCCAATAAATAAATGAAAATTAACCCTAACAAATCTTAGTGGTGCACTAGCTAGATAGTCTCTCAAAGTCCAATGTTAAGCAACATTAACTAACCTATGGGCCTACATGTTAATCCTCCAATAAATAAATGAAAATTAACCCTAACAAATCTTAGTGGTTCATGTTAGTTATTTATTTATATATCCTTGAGATTTTATGCATTCATCTATCTTTTAATGAGATTATTTATCTCAATTTGTTTCTTGAGATGTTGCACTATTTAATACAATTTAGCCAAATAATAACTATACAATGTTAAGCAACAAACATGAACCAAATTCTCTCACTAAAAAGTAAGAACCTTATTGGATATTCTCTGTTCAAGACTCGGAAACTATGGACACAATGACTCCTAGAGTCATGGTCAGGAAATGTCATAAATTTCCACCTGGCTTCATTTACTACCACAAACGTCCATCTCAAACGCCTGATGTAAATTAAAGTAAAAATTAATCATTCATGCCGACAAAACAAATGGGCTTGCCATTCCAATTAGATTTCAAGATGAATTCTATTTGGACAACGACCTTCAATATTAATATTAATACTTTATCAAAAAGAAAAAAATTAATAAAATTTTAATATACAATCAATTAATCTATTTTGTAATGGAAATTCCCAGATTGAGAAGAAAACAAAACAACAAGCTCTGATCTACTTTGGCAATCAATATACTTTTGTGTAGAAATTTCTTTATCTTTCCTACCAAATCTTTAACTCTATCCACAAGCTAAAATTTTAATTTTTATTAATTTCTTCTTAGATTGTTATTCTCTATGGTTATATAAACTTCATGGGTATGTTTTTCATTCAATCTTAATTTATTATGTATTATTATAGTTTGTGTTTTTGATAAGTCTTCCCTATTCTTTTGCTGTTTTAGTTACATTTAAGCAATTACCAACCGGGCTAATTAAGGAGGTTTTTTTTTTTTTATGGTTTTTGTGTGAGGCAATAATGGCTACTGCATGTGAGTGAAGATGTTGATGAAGAAGAAGTTCAGCAGTGGAAAGGAGTTAAAAGAGTTTTAATATAATTTTACTATTATTGTTTTTAAATTCACTAAAAATATGTGAATGGTTTTAATTGTTTTGAATTTAAAAAAATATGTGATTAATATTGATTATTATTAAACATATTGATCAATATTGTTTTAAAAAAAATATAAAAACGAAAACAAGCAAACCCTAGTAATTCAATTTTTAATTAAACTCAGGGTGTATAGAATATATTTAATGATTAATATAGCCCATCCTAACTATAATTATTATTTCTAAATAATAAGTCATGAGTGAACAGAGTATTGTTAATTTTTTTTAGGGGAAAATTTTACCAATTAACCTGAGGTTTTACCTCTAATCAAGATGACCCTCATTTTTCGGAAATAGATGAAATAACCCCTCTGTCAGCGTCCGTTTGTCGTCCCAAATTTACAAACCTTATTCCAAACCTTACACAAACCGCCACCGCGGCCCAATATCTGAAAATCAAATAAATACACACCTTCCTCTGCTATCATCGTCGTCTTCTCTGCCCTTTGCTCTCCCTCTCTTCATCTTCTCTGTTTGTCTTTTCTGTGTTCTCCCTCTTTTAATCTTCTCTGCTCTTTACTGTCTCTCTATATTAATCTTCTTTGTCTTCTACTCTCTCTCTTCAGCTCAGAGACACCTCTGGCCACCATCACTGGAGACTCACAGAAAGCGCGCACGCAGTTGTAGCCCTAGCAGCCAGTGCCATCACAAGTTTATGTGAGAGTGTGCAAGATCTGGCGAAATGAGACCGAGGTGGATCTTAACAATTTTTCATTTCGGACCTATTATTTTCTTTTTTATTTTTCACTAGATTTTGATTGTTTAAAAGAGTTGAGAATGTTGCTTCTGAGTTTTGTAAGTTGTGGTGGTAGAGCACTGGAGAGCGGTGGATGATGATTAACCGCGCTGGATTTTGCTGCTAATTTTTTCTGGGTTTGCTTGTATTTTTTTTAATTTGGTTGATTTTTATTTTTCTTTTAAGAGAGTTGATCCGAGATGGATGTGGTGGCGTGAGTGGCGCCGTAACTGCTTTCTGAGGATCGCCTTCTTTTCCATTTCCATTCGAGTTCTGTTGACTCTGGGTTATCTCGATAATTTTAATTTTGAGTCCAATTTGTGTAAAATCAGTCACGTAAAACGACGTAGTTTTATTCGCTATCGCTTTCTTAATGGACAGGTTTAGTGTTGGTCTAATAAACACATTTGACACGTTAAATAATGATATCGCGTGATTAAAATTTTAATTGGCATAACTTTTCTTCTAATATATATATATATATATATATATATATATATATATATATTTTACATTATGTCTTTTTGTAACTGTTAATAATTCAATGTATTTTTCAAAATATATTGTAAAAAAAAATTAATAAATGATGTTATAATTATCAAATCTAAGTGACATCAAATTGCACAATTTGATTGCATAATTAGTTGTATTTAAAAACTTATTTACTTTTTATATATTATTCATTTAATTATATTTTGTTTTAGAGATGTGTTGATGATAGCCAAACATGAGATGGACAAAAGCACAAGATCATAGAAAAACCTTTAATTAATGGCTTGTATCATAAATGTAAAAACAAATAACAAAAAATCCTCTTAACTAAAATTAAATTATATTTAGATGGGAGGAAATTAATTTTTCGTTTATGCAATTTAATTGCAAAATGAAGTCAATAAACTCCATATATAATTTCATTAAACATTAAATACAAAACTATGTGAAAAACTTTTTTATCAATTAAACTGAATAATTCAAAAATATTTCAGCATTGTGTCAGAAGAGTTAAAAAGTAATCGTGCTTCAACAATATAATGTTAACGGAGTTTCTCTAACGTCGGGGTCATTTTCATCTATTTTGGAAAAATGGGGTTTATCTTTGATTTTACGTCAAATCTCAGGGTCATCAGGAATCTTTTCTTTTTTTAGGAGTGCCAATAGCCTCATCCAATTGATAATTGCATAATAATATGCCTAATGCCCATTTCTCAAACGTTTCTACTTTCTACGCCTATTATTATGCATTTTGAAAGATTAAAGTAGAAGTTAATTAAATTAATTAAACATTTTTACTTGGCATAAAGGAAGAGAAAGGCATGGGATATCAAATGAGAATAAATGTGTGTGTGTCTATACATACATACATATATATATATATATATATATACACATATATATATATGAGAATATATACATGTATATATACATATATATATATATATTTAATTAAATTAAATTCCGTTTAAAGGGCATAGTTGAAAAAATTAAACTCTTTATTAACACCCAGAATTTTATACATATGATGCATTGAATGCCAAAAGTCTTCCTTCTTTGGCCATCTTTCTCCATTATTTTACCAGTAAAAAGATAAACAAAAGAACTTCAATCTGAGTTGTTAATCACCCACAAAGAGTTTAGGAAGCCTTCGGTATATAAAACTGGACTGGATTAATTTCCTGAGATTGAATTGTATTAGATTAAATAAGGCAAGATACGACATAGTAAATTCAAATTTTACATGTCACAAATTGAAGTAAACCTATTAAATAAATATTAATTAAAATTCTTTTCATATTCAAATATTATTAATTTATTATATGTAATTAATCATTTAAATAATGATTATTACTTTGATAATATGAACGCAACACATAATTATTTAGTATTTACATTGTGATAAAAAAAATTTAGTATTCGCACTATCAATTGTGTTGCATCTTGAGATACAAAAAAATTATGAATCGTACGTTGCGCTTGATGCTCAATGTTTCCCCCAAGTAGGAGATACAAATTCTTTTTGATTCCTGGTATTAATCTTTACAAAATGCTTTTGTGCAAGAACAACACCAGAGATTCACAACGGTCCATGTGAAAGGCTGCCAGCTTCAAAGCCCCTCCACTGCATTTGCTGGAAGCTTATCAATAATGGACAACCCACTTTCAGAAGCAATCACCACCGTACACCTGTAGTTCCTTGAAAGGATGAGAAGAAATTAGATATACATCAAACCGCAAGACATTTTCGGAGTGAAGGACCATAAAAATTCTAACAGAAATGCCTTGTACAAACGATATGAATTTAGAATGGAAAGTGGGGGGGAAACGTACTAGAAACAAAAACAAGATGGTTGAAAACCTTGCAATGTGCATTGTAAAACAAGGATGTTGAAAGGATTTACTAGCAAGACAAGATGGGGCTAAGATGGAAATATTAGAGCCAATGACATTATGTGGTACTTATAGCGCACATAATGAAATGCCAAATGAGAACAGAAGTATAGAAGAAACAAGGCAACTGACGGGAACTTGGAAACGACTCCATGATCCACAACCCCATCAACTTTGTTAAGGCTTTCAGCTACTTCAGCTGCAATTATCATATACACATGGTTAAACAGGAATATCTTGAAGCAAGCACTGAACAGGAAATATTATCTCAAAACCTACCAAGATTTGCTATGGGAGATGTGAAAATGACATCAAGAACATTATGACCTTCTCTGGTGACCAATGGGAAGTCACCGCCTAAAGGACCTGCTTTGCCTATTGATGGTCTTCTCCAAACCTTGAATTACCAAGCAATCAAAATAAATAAATAAATAAATAAGTTGGCCAATATGTTTTCCTCCAGGCTCTTTACTCATGAACTCAAACAAAAAAGTTAAATTGCATACACCATTGATTGTTTTCATGTGCCCCTGCCATGTCAAATACCAAATTAATTTACCATTCAGATCAAATAACTGGGTTCCTTGCTACCTAAAATGTTAAATCTCTTTTTCCATTCAAAGTTAAACTAATTTCTGAAATGGGGAAAAAACATGCAGTATGGAAAAATTAGCAATTCTCACAATATCTAAAGTTCGAAACATACTAACAGTGATGCACATTTGATGCGGAAGGCATTGAGCATCTCCAAAATAAAAAAACAAGTATTTCCAACATCACATAATCAAGTGACAAGTTTACTCTCAGAAAAATATGATCAATTTCAAGTTGCAAGTTTCTCGATAGCAGTTTACACAATTGGTTTGTAGTAAGGGGAAATTGCAGGAGCTCGTAGTCACGAGGATTTTAGTAATCTCATCGTTACGATTTCAAGCTTGTCAAATCTTTTGAAAGTTATAACACTGGATTAAAATGCCATTGTCATGTATTTTGTCAAGACCGTACCTCAGCATCACCTAAAAACATATCATCAATCTCTTCAGCAGTTTCCATCCAGTTGAGCTGAAATATATATAATTTCAACATTAGTTAGGTCATCCTTCCCCCAATCCGCAAATTAGTGGCTAACATTTTTACTAAATGCATTTAGCCGCTTACAGATTGAACTAAAACTGGAATAGAACCCTCAAGACCACCTTTATACCGGTTTTCTGATACCATAAATAAAAGTTTATCGGCTGCATTTAGTATAGACTGCAAGCCAAATGAAGAGAAGCTTAGCAGTTATAAGGTTCATTTTAAGAATTAATTTTCCGATATAACTGCATACAAGTTTAATTTCCATGGTAATGCTACAGACTTACCTTCTCTTGGATTATGGACTCATCACCTCTAGGACGTTGGCGCCCAATGACTGCAACCAGTGTTCCCTCTTCTACAATATCAGCATCATCAAATGCAAAATCAATCTACAAAAGAGAAGCTTAAATGTGATACTATATGAATATTTAAATTTCAAAGAACGATAATCTCCAAATTAGTGCATTAATTCAAATAAAAATTCAATTTCACTTCATAAAAAATAAAAAAAAAGGTTTGCATACCCAATTTATTATAATTCAAATAATCCCAGCTAGAAACATTAAAGAAATCTTCCAGTTGAGTACCATGCATCGGTAAAATTATGTAATTATAAGTTTCCAAGGTATCGTATTGAATATTTATAGAATAAATGTACAATGAGAGCCATCTAAACATATAATACTCGGTAATATTATGTAATTATAAGTTTCCAAGGTATCGTATTGAATATTTATAGAATAAATGTACAATGAGAGCCATCTAAACATATAATACTCACAAAACAAAAAGAAGGAAATTTAATAGGTGATTAGAATCTGTGCACACTTGAGAACCATCATGATATTGATCCAATGGAATGCCTGCTGTAGCTGCTTCACTAGCACTTGTTACAGACCTGCATAAGATCAAAGCAAGTTCTGAGATTTAATAATGAGTCAAAAATTAGAGAGGTGTTTGATTCACAATCTAAAAACAAGAGTTTATGGACACATTTCACGGTAAAAATAACATAAGAACTTTTAATAGTTTTCAAATCTTCTTTTCTGGTCTTGTTCCTTTTTAGTCCCCCTCAATTCAAATGCTGATTCCACTTCTACATCAATTTATTTTGCCTAAATGGTAAATACCGGTAATAGATAGAAAGAAAACTTAACATTCTAATCATTGAATTTCTTAATTCTGAAGTAAGAAACTTAATAAGATTCAGTAAGTACATTAGATGTAAACTAGATTTTAGAATTATATCTGATAATTACGTTTGAGAACTCATCGTTAAAACTATTTTCTTAAAATTCTCTGTAACCAAAGGAAATACTGAAGAGAACACAAAATACTCACATGGGTATTCCTACTATATCCTTTAAAGCACCAGCACGAAGTTGGCGACCCAAATACTCTATGGCCATACCAGAAGCCTGTCCAGAACCTAACCCAATCACCATGCCACTTTTTATGTAGCTATCCACCTGCAAATCAAAAGCAAAGCAATGTAATATACATAAAATAGCAGCATTCATAGCAATACATGAAACACAACGCATTATCAATATAAGTCCATGTAGTTAGTGAAATCAAATGCATATCAAGCAGATAACATTATCGATCATATAACCACAATTAAACAGAAATCCTGAATCACTGCATACTATTCAAGATCCCCATCCAAATGCTACAATACAGGGATCAGGATGTTAACAAGTATTTGAAGTAATGTTGTTACTGTTTTGGCTTCACATTATAATTAAACGTACACAATAACATATTAACATTACCAGCACAACATAGAATTATGATCAATTAAACGACATTTGCTATAATAATATAACATTGATAAATATACAACATGTGAGTGGTAAGTAAAAATTGTTGTTACTTGTTACTAATTTTATTATTCAAACAAAATCAAACTGGCAACGTTAGCAATATCCCAGTAACACAGTGATTTCCTAGTAGAGAAATCGAAGCTAAGAGAGGGGAAAGGGTACGTACAGCGTGCTTGGCTGCAGGGAGGAGAAGTGATGAGCATCATAAAGAGTGTTGCTGCTGCGGCTGCTTGCCAGAGTAATTGTTTTGTTAATTCTTCTGTTATTGTTGTTAAAATTGAGGAGTGAAGGGTGTGAAATTGATGAAGATGATGATGCTGAAACAGATAGCGACAGTAAAGCCATTTCTGTGACTGTTTAGTTTTAGTTATCGCGTTTTTCCGGTTTGAATTATGTTTCGTCTTAAAGAACCCAAGGCTTCCCCACACTCTATCCAACCACTTACTCGGGTTTGGAATCCTAACAGACTCGAGCCCTGTCCATGTAGTTCAGTGGGCTTTCTCTTTTTCACGCCTGAGATTTTTTTTTTTTTTTTTTTTTTGTCTTCTT
This sequence comes from Boswellia sacra, assembly GCA_013180625.2. Lineage (NCBI taxonomy): Eukaryota > Viridiplantae > Streptophyta > Magnoliopsida > Sapindales > Burseraceae > Boswellia > Boswellia sacra. The sequence continues at coordinate 350,777 of SNVD02009719.1, forward strand.
GAATTCTTTTCCTTTTTTAAGTCGTCGTTCTATTCAGTATTCACTCTCCCCTTTTTAACTCTTCAAGCTTCACTTTAATTTTATTTCATTTTACAATTTTATCCTCAAATAAAATTACTAAAAATGGTTAAAAAATTCTGAATACAAATTAATTTTTTACTGTACAATGAACGCTTATTCTCTTAAATAATAAAAACCATTAGTTATATGCTTATGAATTTAAACTCTTTAACCCAAATGTAAATTAAACTCAATTTTACAACAAATTTAAGTCTTCATATTGACATCTTATTTTTTCAAGTAATAGATAAAGCAGTCATAAAATAAGAATAGAACGATAATAAACAAGTAAGATCTAACAATTTTTTAAATGAACCACTACCAGATTAAAACTCTTTTATCTGAAATGGATTAAAACTTGTGAGTCTATTCTCGCTGGTAGGATATATTCCCAATTGTCCCATGCTCGGGTATGGCATATCATAGGTGCAACTTTCATTAAACACACTCCAATTGGATGATCACATTGCACGGCAGAAATAACTAAGCTGAGGAGAAGAGGCCAATGCTTTTAAGCGGCATTTAGAACAGTTGTTGACGGGTGCTGATACGATATCAATTGTAGCTGAATGAAAGGACATCAAAGACTGCTTCTTACAGCATCGATTAGCATCCATTAGACCTCCAGTTTATTCTATTGTAATTTTGTGAAATGACTAATTGGAAGGCACATCACATTGACATGTAAAACTGAACGAAGACATAGGCACATGAAACTAAGTTTAAAGAGTCTCGACTTATTGAGTCATGTTACAATAAATTGCTGTTTCTGTATAGCAACTCCTTGAAGCGTACAAAAACCATAGATTTATGTTTAAAAATCGTAAACGAGTAAAAAAAATCGTATTTATGATTTTTACATGTTTTTCATTTACGACTTTTTTATACTTTTTGATAAACAACTTTTGTTTATTCGTTTAAGACTTTTACAACGTGTTTACGATTTTTTCACAAATACACAGTTGTTTTACCGGTACAGCAACTGAACTGTAGTTTTTTCCCGACTTACCGCTTTGAGATTTCATCAAAAGTCTCGTCTATACGTTGATAATCAGCGGCTGACCCACTTGAACTTGAGAGATGGAAAAGTTTTTTTTTAATCTAAATCTTATTTTTTGATATCTACATTTTTTAATATATTTTATATTTAATATCAATTATATGTTCTTTTTAAATTTTAAAATAATTCAAAATAAATTATATATTTTTAAATTTAATTAAAAATAAAAATATAAAATCATAAAACGAATATGCATAACTTAAAAGAGGGCCACATCAACACCTTGATATGAAGTCAATGTTAATTTTTTTTTTTAATATTTGAGTACATAAACAAATTAGTTAAACTAAAAGAATAAAAGGAGAATTGAACTTAATGAATGAGGAGACGGTAAATTGTTGATGCTATAATATAATCTAGAGAAGCTGCACAATAAAAGTGTGTGTAATGAAAATCTAGTCACATACTCAAAGGTTATTTAGAGAATTAAATGGCATATAATGAGAAAGAAATAATGGTTTAATATTTTTTTTAGGGTGTATTTATAAATGAGCATTGAAGAGGTAGAAAATGACATCTAAATAGAATAACTCTTTGAAAAATTAAAAGAACTAACCAAATTTACAAGATTATTAATTTATTATAGTACTTAACAAGTTTAATGTTTTATTTAGTAATCTATTCAACCCCCATTTTTTATTTTATTAACCCCTATCTTAAGATTAAATAAGAATAAAATTGTAATAAAAATATAATAAATAAGATAATTAATATTTAGTGAAAGGACTTAACAAAAACTCTCATTTTTCTTATATATTTTTAATCTTTTTTCCCATTTTATCTCTAATCTCACTTAACCTTATCCTCTCTCTCCATTTTTTTTTGTTTTTTTAATTCAATTGTTCAGCCCAGATGAGTTGACAAATGCTCTATGATACAGTTTTTTTTGGATTGATAGGTTTTAAGGGCACGTGTGATGTGCCTGTTAATCATCTCAGCAAGCCAAAACGACTAAAGATGGATTACCTTTCAATATATGAAGAGTATTGTTATTGATGCACCTCAAAATCTCACTTTAAATCCTATTTTAATTAAAAAATATTTTTAAATTAAAATTTATATATTTTTAAAATGATATCAAATTTACTCTTTTTATAATTAATTTTTTCTTCAGACAATTCATTGATTTTTGTGATCTTTATTTTTTAAAAAAATATGTGACTTTTTTTCTTTAAAATTCGAAATTTATTTTATTATTTTATTATTTATTTAGGGTTTTACTTTTTTATAACTTAATATGATAAAACTTTATTTATTTATTAAAAAAATTTCATTAATAACCATATTTTTTAAAATATGTAGAAATAATACTGACGTTAATCGTCGTATACTACTGTTAGACAGCTTAGGGATAACTTGTGTAAATGCCACAAGGCCCAACCACGCCACCAGCTGATTTTGCTTAATGTGTGCAGCGCAATCAATCTGCAATGGAACATTTAAAATTACAAAAAAAAAAAAAAAAAAAAAAAAAGAATCGAGGGTTGATTGGTTATTAATACTCAATATATCAAGAACTCATAGCTCTTCTTTATTGTAGCAATCCCTTGAACCCGTTCAAGGACCGAAACCACACTCGCCAAATGCCAGAAAGCGATGATGTACACATGAGCCACCACGAAAAGCAAGAAGATAAAAACAATGAAGAAGAACACCAAAATGGCACTCTGGGTATCAATTGCAATGATCAAGAGGATCAAGAAACCAAGGAAGACGCCATTGTAGACAACCATCAACAACATTACCCACAAGAAAGTGATGAACAAGCGCTTGAAGACCTTGGGAATGGCGGAGAGAGTGAAGGAGAAGGAGACGGGCTTGGAGGTGTAAAGAGAGGCGACAGGCTTGGAGATAAGAGAGAAGGCGAATAGGAAAATGAGGTAGTAAAACTAGAAGATCAAGAGGTCCGGGTCGATTGATGGGTGGTCTTCGATTGGAGCTATGATGGGATGAGTGAAGAGAGAATAAGCTAAGATATATGGCGAAAGATAAGGAGAATATCAAGGTGAGAGTGATGAGATAGAAGGCTTTGGGGGCTTGTCTTGGGTGCCGATTGATTCTTTTATGATGTCGAGGATTGTCAAGAACTAAAGCTCTCCAGGGGTCAACGATTTGCTTGAATGGTGCTGCCATCTGGAGAAGAAGAAGAAGGGCGATTATGGTGGCACGCTTTTCAATTTGGACCAACAAAATCGTTTGAGCACCGATATGTTATTAACCATATATCTCAAAGAAAATTTAAAAAATAGGAAAGTTTTAATTGCAAAATTAAAATTGAAAATTGCTTTTTTTTTTTCTTTTTCACTTTTTTGTTGTCTTAATTATTTGTTTGATTTTGAAAGTGTTCTACAGATTTTGTCTCTGCAGATTTTGAAAGTGTGTTTCTGTTTCTTTCTGTTTTTTCCATTACCAGGTGTTGCAAATGCTAATATATCTTTTGTTTTCTCTTAATTTTCAATTTTTAAAGATAAATTAGTTACGCTGCACACATTAATCAAAATTGGCTAGCGGTGTGGTGGCTCCTGATGGCATTTCACCTCAATATTTGAGGTTCGACTTCCACGAAATGGAACTATTTTTCTTAAGTCAACTTAATAAAAGGACCAATTTACCTTTAAGCTATGTAATGATAGTAAACAGAAATTATCTTGGGGTTAATTCTGTATTTTTTCAAAAGATGATGTCATGAAGGATGTTTTGAAGCTTTAATCTTTTTAATATTTTACATTATATACAAGGTTACTTGCTTGATTATTTTGAATTGAAGATAACAAAATTTGATTTCTTATAATTGAAAAATTATATTGGACGTTCTTACAATTGTTCGTATTCCTTTTAGTAATTTATATCTAAAAAATTCTTTTATTATTAATCTTAATAAAAGTGGGCTTGTCTGAGGAACTTGAAAAACAACACTCTATATCATTCATACGAGTGACTTATGCATCAGCCGATTAAATAAATTAAAAAAACCATAATTTGATTAAATTGCAAAATGCCGCCTCTGAACTTGGTTCTTTTTCCAAATCACCATTTTATTTTCTTTCTTCGAGATTATAGTGTTTTTAAAATTTGTCTAAATGATTAAAATTTTTCAAACCTCCTTTCAGTTTTAGATAAACAACCATAAAATTTGGCAAAGGATAAGCGATTTCAAGTTTTGATTCTAGGCTCTAGGATTCTTTGAATTCTTACTAGGAGAAGGAAAAAAAACCCAAATATATGTCTACTTACGAACTTGTCAAATTAAAATAATAATTTCCTTTATCATCTTATAATTCAATAATTTGTATTATAATTTTAAAATCTGATATATTGTTATACAATTGTTAATGCGGGAAAATTGCACCATCAGTAGCTCGACACATGTCCTAGAGGGACTATTGAAGCGCCACGAGGTTGTCGGATGGTCACTTACGAGTTGAGGTAAAAAACTCTTTCCTGCTATTCACTTTCGGGGAGATCAAATGGAGCCCAAAAATCACCCACCCTTCCTTCCACCTTACCTATTTGAGAACAAGAAGTTGCAAAATAGCAAAAGAGGTTAAGGGACGCCGGTGGTGCCCGACATGCCCCCTTAGACCAAGTCAGCCGTGTTCGAGGAATGATATGCTTAGCAAGGCACGAAAAACATATTTAATGAGTTATAAAGGCCAAATATGTGAGAATTAGGGGATGAAGAATGTGTGCTGGAGTGAGAATGTTGGTTTTTATGCATTTCTCTTGGTACGAAGGAGGCAAATCAGTATGAAGAGACCACTGATTCCTCTTTCTTAGTGACCTAATACTTGAGAGATTTCTAGTAGTCAAATGACGATTACCTAGGTTTTCTCACTAAGATTCAAGTATGCTTGTCTTAACCCTAATTATGGCTTAAATACCTTATATCTGGTTTGTATGAATGATCTAGGTCGCTCACTCCATGCTTGATGAGCGGTTGGATGGGCTTTCTTCTTCTTAACTCGTATGAGTAATATGGGCCGCTCATTCCATGCTTGATGAGTGGTCGGATGAGCTTTCTTGGGTGTTAAGCTATCTTGCTATCTCGTTCAAATCCCAAGTGGATACGTGGAGACGAGAATCATATCCTAGTATCTTTCAGGCGCGAGCCTGTCGTACTGATACGCAGATATGGGGACTACCACCTTTTTCTTATTAAAAGGCATTGTATAACTACTACATCATATTATCTGGTATTTATGCGCGGCAGAGGATTTGATATCAAAGATTTGTGCTTTCCTTGCTGACCGAGCGGTTCATTTAGGATTAATAGTGCTTGGAGCAGGAAGCTTGCAGAGGATGTGGAAAGGCGCTTCCAAGGAGAAACGGCCTAAGACTGCTCATCATGGGTACTTCAGTCTTTCCAATGAGATATAATAATAAGACTGCTCATCATGGGTACTTCAGTCTTTCCAATGAGATATAATAATTTTCCTTTACACAAATATTATAATTTTATGTTACTCACCCCCCTCTTTTTTCGCATAAAGAGAGCGATCATCATGCGAGCTCGCCCCTTCAATAAAAATAAAAAATCACTCCAAACACCCGAGCAATCAACTAAAAAGAGCACAAATGTAGATTGATAGGTAATAATGAGATTGTCTCCTCACTCGATCAACTTTCTGAAGAAACTTATAAAGCAACTGACATGCGACCCATACATAGATATAGTTTGATTTAGCTTGTATTGTAATTAATTAAATGACGTTGGGGATCATTTATCCTGAGATTTTGTGAGCGATTAGATTAAAGAGAATGATAAACGGCACATGGAGGAAGCAATCGATTGAAATCAAAGTGAAAGGTGATGCTAATGATCGTGAAATGAGCTTCTTTTTTAGACTAGCAAGAGCATCTGGAGAACTCAACGACGATATAATATGTCAAAATGGGTCTCATCGGTGCAAAGCCCATGGCATGATAGCTTGACCCACTTGCTTTTGACAATACGAAATTATGGGAATATTTTAACACTCGACAAAACAACGAAATTGTTTCCATAAATATAAAAGAAGGTATCAAGACAAAAAGTTTAGAAATAGAAGAATCACATTCTCTTATATCACTCTTCTCCCACTTTCTTTTGTTTTCGCTTTGGCATGTGCAACTTAATTGAGTGCTCAATACACTACCACCGTCCCACAACCTCCCCACCACCACATTGCAATCCCTCTCATCTCTATCTCTTTCCTTTTTGATCGCATACATCATAATTTTATGATGCTTATATGTATAAAACGTAGAATATTAATTGAAAACTTTTTAGGTAAATTTACCTAATTAATTAAACTATAATTATTACCTTTTATCAATACATTCTTGCATCAATTATCATAAAATGAGTCATTAAAGAAAATGTTTAACGTTACGGGTATATATATATCATATCACTTATGTTCATTCATGTTATTATATATGTTAGAATACTCAAAACACCTTGAGCTTGAGGTGTGGGTTAGCTAGCTTCCTAAAGTTTTTTGGACCAGTATTTTAATCCTTATATTTTATATATTTTAATCATCTTAGTGGTTTTCATGTTATTTTAATTAAAAAATAAAGGTGAAAGTTTAATTTTAGAAACCTATGAATCTAAGTTAGTTAGCTTAAAGAGACTTAAAAACATTTCATAATGTTATGATATGTTTATTGTATTAATAACAATGTAAAAAAGAGTAGTTTGAAATTAAATAATGTATATTTTAAACTATAATAAACACCAAAAACCCAAATAAAAACTCGATTGAAAGAAGAAGAAGAATCCAATATTCCTAAACGGTAAAGTCATGTGTGATTGTCTTCTCATTCTATATAAAAATTTATTTGTACAGTATTATCCACGGTGTCACGGGCTGGATGAAATGTAAAGCATAAAAAATTGGAACGTTGGGAAGAATAGACAAAAGCACAAAGAGAAAAGGGCCAAAAATTAAAGGCTGACCCATGCATCATCTATCCACCATCATTTTCATTCTCAGGTTCAGCCCACCACACCACCCACCTCTTGACTTTCTTCTCTTCATGTTTTTACCATTTCGAAAGTTTTACAAATCTTATATTGTTGTCGTTGAACTATTTCTTCTGTTATATTTATTGTTAATTAATGAGCTTATTTAAAGTAATTATTCCAAGTTGATGCATATATGGGATTGACACATTAAGTTATAAGTAATATTATTTGCTGATTTCATTTTTCTAATTGATTTTCAATTATCTTTATGAAAAAGAGTACCTAAAGTTGATGTCTCTAGCCATGTGGGCTATGACATTTATATTGAATGACTTATCACATTGTAACTTTTCTTTGCCTCTTCTTTTTCTTTTTTCTTTTTAATTATAATTATAAAATTTAACAAAGAAGGTGATTTTGTTGATTTTCTTAATATTTACAAAGTGGACCCTGAATGACATGTCCGTCGTGAAACTTTCTACAATTTGGCAAAAACCTCCTCTAAAGAAGGTTGAAAAATGAAAAACTAAGCCAACTTTAAAAAAAAAAAATCTACATCAATAATAATGTTTCTTAAAAAACTAAAAAGTGATTAATCGATATCTTAAACCTAAAAATTAAAAATACAACAATAGTAGCTTATAGGCAGTTAGTTATATTATGAAATTTTATTGTAAGCATAAAAATAAAATATCATTTTAACAAGGCTTCTTGTCATGAACAACTGTAGCCTTTCCATTGGCAAAGAAATTATTAATCTAATCTCTAATATTTAATCAATTTAAAGGATCTAAAATAGTTAATCTATAGATTATTACGCATTAAATATTAAATAGAAGAGATTAGAGCAAAAGCCAGGCAGAGTCCAAGATGGAAGAAAACAAAAGAAAGAAAAAGTATCGATGTAAAATTTGTTTGTATAAAGAAAACGTTCAAATTCGCAAAGCCCAAGAAAGTTGCTCATTCTCTATTAATACTCTCTCCCTCTCTATCTTTCTTACACACTCTGCAACACAAAAGTTCCTTCCTTTCTTTGCCTTATTGTTTCCTCACTAAGCAATAATTAATGAAGTTGATTTCTTTTGTGTCTTCTCTGCCACGACCACTACCACTACCACTAATCCTCTCATTCATGGAGGCTTATTAACCTTAAATGGGTATTTCTGCACTTTCATTTCATTTTCAGGGTCACAGCTGTTTCCACATTTCTCAAAAGGGCTCTCTCTCTCTCTGAGTCTGAGGGTCTTCACTTGCTTTTACTCTTCTTCGTACACCACACTTTAAGGGTACTGCAACTGCAGCCACCGCTAAAGTGAGCTTCATTGGTTATGGAGCATATGTGTTGTTCTTGTTCTTTTTCTTTTTCTTCTTGTTGTTTCTGAAGAGTTTCTCTTCATTTGGGGTGTTTTTGCTTGTTGGGATTCTGGGGTTTTGAGTTTCTTTTTCTATTTTCTTCATCCAATGGAGGGGAGTTGCAAGTGGGTGCATTTAATGGTGGTTCTATTTCTGGGGTCGTTTGTCTGCACTTTGTGTCAGGATGATTCAGAAGAGGCAATTACAGCTGTGTACATTGTTACTCTTAAGCAAGCTCCCTCTACACACTACTATGTTGATGAACTCAAGACGAGGCCTCATAAGCATCCCTTCCACAACAAACATCGCGGTTCTGGTAGATTAAGTAGATTTGACAAGCCAAGGTACCCTTTTCTTGGTAATTTTTACATACAAAAACAACTCCAATCCAAAACCGTTTCTGTTTTATATTCTCAGAATTGCTATGCCTTTTGGTTCTCTATACATCATGAAGAATATGTGTTTCTGTTTTTGATATTTTTAGATAAGTTTGTCTTGTCGTATATGTGTTTTTCTTGATTTTTTGATTGTCTTTTGTTTGCCAATAAACTTAGTTTTGTTGTGACTTTGTGAGCGTCAAAAAACCAATGTCTCATGGGGTCCTCTTGTCTCTTCTTCCGGGTTCCTGTCTGAATTGTCTATTATGACACTCTGGGAAACATGCTTATGTATACATATACATCATACATACTATAAATTCACTCTTTATTCCCATTATCTTTTTTCTTTTTTAATTTTTTTCCCTCTTAATTTTAATCTGACGAGTACTATTTGTATTGTGGGATTTCATGGGAATTCAGTTGGATATAGTGAGTAGCAAGCAACCGTATTCATAGTTTTCTTGTTCAATTATTTGTTTATAATTCACCTTTTACTGATGATTGTGTTACCGTGCTCTTATACTCTTATCCTGTAGTCCATTAGCTTTATTATTTTATTATTTGGCTAAATTAAGGGACTGCACTTGACTAATTATGTCTTTGAAACTAATATTCCTATATTTAGGAATGTTTCGGGATCCCATCCAAGGTCAGGTTCTTATATTGCTCGAGTTCATGATACATTATTGAGGAGGGTGTTGAAGGGTGAGAAGTATCTGAAGCTATACAGCTACCGCTACTTGATTAATGGCTTTTCAGTGCTTGTTACCCCACAACAGGTATATTATATGTTAATACTTGCTTTCATCATTTATCATTATGTTGTTATGATGATTATGCTGCTTATGCGTTGGTGCTACTCTCATTACTTGTAAACTTTTCTTTTTCTTTCTTCTTTCTTTCTTTCTGATGGTTGTGTAATTATTTTTCACATGTGTTTGAGTAAAGTTTGTATGGCTTTTGTTATTAGTTTTGTATTTGTCAGTCTTAGTTGAATCACTGGCGTAGAAAAGTACCTGGAAACTATTACCTTTTGTGACTGAAACTTCTTCATGTTTGGGAAGAAACTTCCTTTCAGAGTTCTTATAATTTGTATTGGTCAATTTTTAAGGCAGAGAAGCTTTCAAGGAGAAGAGAAGTGGCAAATGTGGTTTTGGATTTTTCAGTTAGAACTGCAACTACACATACTCCTCAGTTCTTGGGTTTACCACAGGGGGCATGGGTTCAAGATGGTGGATATGAAACTGCTGGAGAAGGAATTGTGATTGGGTTTATTGATACTGGAATTGATCCAAATCACCCCAGCTTTGCTGATGATATAACTGACCGCTCTTATCCAGTCCCTTCTCATTTTTCTGGCATTTGTGAGGTTACCCGGGATTTTCCATCTGGTTCATGCAATAGGAAGCTTATTGGCGCCCGACATTTTGCAGCATCTGCTATAACGAGAGGAATTTTCAATTCAAGTCAGGACTATGCTTCACCCTTTGATGGTGATGGCCATGGCACGTGAGTGTAATTATGCATTTTTTACTGTTAGTCTTGTTTTGGTCAATTAGTGGTTGCTTCCCTTGTGTCTGATATGGTTCTTACAAGATTACGGTTTTACCTCCTTTTATTTTTCTTCAATTCTAGACAATCATCTGACCTCTGTTGATTGGTTGGTTGGTTGTGGAGCCACTTTTAAGGCTGCATTAAAATTTGGACAACAAAAACCTGGTTGGGATTAGTGATTTTATGGATTATTCTTTTAGTGAGCAGTCACTGAGAAGTTCTTGCTCTCAAGAAGCTGTTTATCTTATAAACCTGTTTTGCCTTTCTCTTTCCTTTGTGTTTGCACATATTCCATGATTGCTGTTACATGCCACACATTTTGTTTTTCCTTTAAATATTTTTTTTTTTCAGGTTGGCATTCTCTATACCTGTACCTTGTTGAAAACAATTAGACAAGTGTGTGTTTGTCATTGTTGTATGGCTTTGAAATGTCTATAGACCAAATAGAAAGTAAAAGAATGTGTACATGCAATCTTTTAAATGCACTGTCCATTCTAATAATTAAGGTTCACTGAGATGGTTGTAATAAAATTAACCTTAGAACCTCCTTTGAATGCTATATTCTCCTTAAGCATGTGAAAGTAAATGGATTAATGGTGATCATACTGAAATATATTAGATAGTATTTTGGAAGCCATGGGAAAAATTCTGATGACATTTATTTAGATTCTCTATGCCTTACAATTGGTTCTTACTCAATTGTTCTAATCCCCTCTTTATTGATGTAATTCTATATACAGGCACACAGCTTCTGTTGCTGCAGGAAACCATGGTATTCCAGTCGTTGTTGCAGGGCATCACTTTGGAAATGCCAGTGGGATGGCACCTCATTCACAGTAATTAATATGGATCACACTCACATTGTTACACCCTTTTTTTTTTTTGTATTAGTGTATATTAATCTATCAAACAAAAACTCTATTCCTGAAACTTCCCCCTGGTAAACAAAAGTATAAAGTGAATTTGAACACTGTTGGATTCCGTCCAACCCATAAGATTAGAACCCAATATAAGAGATTATTGCTATTGCAACCTTTTAAAGGAGCAGAATATAGAAAACAAATTGCTGTTGCACATGCTACGATAGCAGTTGTTGTAGTGAATTGTCCTGACTAAAATCTTTGTAACTGAAACCTCTCATAGGGAACTTATTTTAGAAACTTACTTGTGAGCTATCTAAATCTCTTTAAACTTGTTTGAAGAAAAAATCTAATATGTGACAATTTTTACATGTAGTAGGGCATTTAGAGATGCAACATTTCTGTAAGAAGAGGTTTATTCCTAAGACAATATTGTCTCACTTGTTTTTCTTAATTGTGGTTTTCTTTGTTATTATCTTATGTTGTTTGGACTGCAATTTTCTGAAACTATTTCACATTATTACATTTTTCCTACAGTTTTGCTACTGGGTTTCCATGTTCCCAAGTCTTGCTGTGTCCATCATAATAATGATGACCAGGACATACAGTTAGTTGAGATTTAAATTTAAACTTCATTTAGGAAACCACTGAAATGAGTAAACATTGCACTATAATCACTGGGCATTTATGCACATCCATTGCTTCCTGTCCTCTTTGCATAAGTTATTGATGACAATGATTTTCAATTAAGATGGTTGTCATATTGACAACATATATAATTCGCTTTTGAACATTAGGTTATGTAGTATTTCATATCAAAAAGCATTCATTGGTGTTACAGTTTTGCGAATAGTTCACAAGAAATTCATTAATATGTTAATTAATTGCCCATCTTTTCTAGTATTGCAGTGTATAAGGCACTGTACAAGAGCTTTGGAGGCTTTGCTGCAGATGTTGTTGCTGCAATAGACCAGGTACATATAATTGCTTTGTTTTATTTCTCCAATTGATCGTCAGCCAGAAAACTGATGTTCATACTAGGTCTTACTCTATCAATGATTGTACTCTATCAATGATTGATTTTATATTGAGGAGATATCATTGATCACCATGTTGTCCACATAATACCGGATTGAAAGGGATCATAAGGATACATTTATGTGTTACCTAATAGAAAAGAAAAAGAACCAAATTTATGCCATGGTATCCATACTCGCACATAATCACCAATTTTCTTTTACTGTAACTGGTATATGTTGCCAATTTTGTATTTGCAGGCAGCTCAGGATGGAGTTGACATCATAAGCTTGTCAATCACTCCCAATCGACGTCCTCCTGGTATTGCAACCTTTTTTAATCCCATTGATATGGCTTTGCTGTCAGCAGTGAAGGCTGGTATTTTTGTAGTGCAAGCAGCAGGAAATACCGGACCTTCACCTAAGAGCATGTCTTCCTTTAGTCCTTGGATATTTACAGTTGGCGCTGCCTCTCATGATAGAACGTACGCAAACTCAATATATCTTGGCAACAATGTAACCATTCCAGGAGTTGGACTTGCACGTAAGTTTGTCTTCCACTTACTGCAATTTTTCTAATTCCTTCATACTAAAATTCTTCATTAATTTAAGATCAGTTTATTTCATTTTACAAAATTAAAAATTTGGTCTAGAAAATGAAAAGGAACAGAAAAAGACGGGGAGAGAGAAAGAGACAACAATTAAGTTGTAGAAATTAAGATGGAGTGTATTGCATGAGAACTAGGATCGTTTGCAGGCACTACCACTGATTTTTAATGTTTAGATAGCGGTTCATTTGCATCTCTCAATGATCAGTAAATGATTATGCCTTGAACTCACATGGCAAGGAAAAAGATTAAACAATTGTTAGAGTTTATAATAATAATGATAATGAAATAAAAAATTATAACAGCAGCAACAACAACTACAGAAACAACAATAACGATGCTATTTGCCAGCCACTGTTTTAAGTACTGGAGGTCAATGTCAGTCTATGAAATGCGTACTAAACATTAACGGGGTTTTCTATGGTTAGACTAGATGCAAGCTGTTTACACTATTGATCATATATAATTACATGTTGCTTTCCCTCATTAAATCATAACAATACTATCTGAGCTTTACATCATATTCATAAGACAAAAATCATGTGGTGTTGATCTATTGATGCGTGCAATTTTTTTCCTTGATTTCATGCTATGCTTGGTACATATTTTCCTTGAAACATAACTAGTATGACATTTTCTTTTCAGCTGGAACTGATGGAGATTATATACTTATATCTGCACTGCATGCTTTGAACAACGAGACAACAGCTGCTGATGATATGTATGTGGGTGAATGCCAAGTCTCCAGTAACTTCGATAGGGATTTGGTCCAAGGAAAACTCTTGATTTGTAGCTACTCAATCCGGTTTGTGCTTGGGCTTTCTACTATTAAACAAGCCTTACAAACAGCCAAAAACCTCAGTGCAGCTGGTGTTGTGTTCTACATGGACCCGTTTGTAATTGGTTTTCAGCTTAATCCAACGCCACTGAGAATGCCTGGCATCATAATTCCATCCCCAGATGATTCAAAGGTGTGGATAATGTGTGTTTTTCTGTGAGACCACAGCAAGTTCTTCTTTGTCTTTTTTATGTTCTTTTGGGATGGTTTTCCTTAACACAAAGATGGGGCCCCTTCCTGCCTCTTCATGCTTTTACCCTGGGACATAATCGCCTTGTTTTTACACTGGGAGATGTGCCGTTTGGCTTAATGGGGTGCTGCACATTCTCTGAAACTTAAGGCCATTTTTAGGAGATACAACATTCCTCATGCAACCCATCACATATAGTTCTTATCAACACTTGCAGTGACTTCAGTGAACATTGAGGCTTAAATGAATCCATGTAGAGGCGAAAAGTTTCTCTCCTCTTTGCTTCAATCCATCCCCTATTATCTTTTCCACTCCATGCATTCCTAAAGCTTTCATTTTATGATCTCTTTGGCAGATTTTGCTCCAATATTACAATTCTTCTTTGGGGAGAGATGGATTTTCAAAGAAGATTATTAGATTTGGTGCAGTGGCATGCATTTCAGGTGGGTTGAAAGCGAACTACAGCAACTCTGCTCCAAAAGTTATGTATTACTCTGCTAGGGGACCAGATCCGGAGGACAGTTTTCTTGATGATGCTGACATAATGAAGCCCAACTTGGTCGCTCCTGGAAATTTCATATGGGCTGCTTGGAGTTCTGTCGGCACAGACTCGGTTGAATTTCTAGGTATCAATGCCTTCCTTCACAGGAAAACATTTCAATTTTGATGTCGTAAACATTTAAGTTTAATAGCTTTAAGTAATGTGAAAAAAATACCTTAATCAATTAACTTAACCCTACAGGTGAGAACTTTGCAATGATGTCTGGGACTAGCATGGCTGCTCCTCATGTTGCTGGGCTTGCTGCACTAATTAAGCAAAAGTTCCCTAACTTTAGTCCTTCAGCTATTGCATCTGCACTTTCCACGACAGCGTCTTTATATGACAAGAATGGTGGACCAATAATGGCTCAGCGGGCTTATGCTAACCCAGATCAAAACCAATCTCCAGCGACACCATTTGACATGGGCAGTGGTTTTGTGAATGCAACTTCATCACTGGATCCTGGTCTTATTTTTTATTCTGGTAAGCCATCATCCATTTAGCACTACCAGGTATATATAACAGGTGGTACAGGATCTTAGTTCTGGTACTTGAAAGTTTAGAAATTGGATGCAAATGCTGCTTACAGATCAAAAAGTGTTAAAAGGTTACAATGCACCAGAAGCTGATCTGATGTAGGAAAATAACTATGAAATAGGATCTGATTGCAGCAAATTAAAGACATAAAAGAGAGAGAATTTTGTTAAAATAATACTTTACTGTAGAACAAAAGAAAACCACAGAGTAGTAAAAAGTTGGCATGAAACCTGAGAAACATGACACTCAGAAGATGCTGCATGCATTAAGCCAGGATACTGTCTAATTAGCTTGAGAAAGTGATAGTGCATGCCTTTATATAAGCTAGTAACTTGGGTTCAGGACTTGCAGCGGAGGATAATACTAAAAAATTAGCCAAAAGCTTCCCACTGCTAATTGGTGAGGTCCCAAATGAGCCCCTTAATTCTTTTTTGTTTTTTGGTTTTAGGCCATGCAAGCGCAACCCATAAACAAACTCATCAAATTCTCTCAATAAGAAACTATCACCAATTATTCATTTCTTGGGAAGTTCAAGCAGAACATTGTGTTGCTAAGAACTTTGTTCTATCTGTGGTTATGCTTTTCAGTGTATTTTATTTTGCATCAGGTAGTTCTGGTCATCTAATAGAGTTGAGTATAATGTTAATAATAACTTTTGTGCTAGAGAACTGTTAGGTGTAAATCTGCTTAGCCTTGTCGGTTCTTGTTGTACAACTTCTTGAATTCTTACTTTCTTATGATGTACATTTAATTATATCTTAGTACTTTATGCTTTTCTATTGTAGGCTACAACGATTACATGTCATTTCTTTGTGGCATTAATGGATCTACACTGATGGTCTTGAACTACACTGGTCAGAACTGTTGGGGTTATAATTCTACCATCAACGGTGCTGACTTGAACTTGCCCTCGATTACGATTGCAAAACTGAATCAAACTAGGACAATCCAAAGAACAGTGACCAATATTGCCGGAAATGAGAACTATAGCGTCGGTTGGACTGCTCCATATGGGGTTTCCGTAAAGGTGTCTCCAACTCATTTCTCCATACCCAGTGGTGGGAAGCAGGTATTGACTATCTTCTTTAACGCAACGATGAGTAGCAGTGTTGCCAGCTTTGGAAGGATAGGACTCTTTGGAAATCACGGTCACCTTGTCAACATTCCATTGTCGGTCATAGCTAAAATCTCACTGAATATCACTAGTAGCTGAGCATCAAGAATTTGGTTTTGTTTTGATTGGTTTTGTATTTCATAGCCAGTTTCTTGTCAACCGATTATTTCATTCATTATTCTGTAAATGATGCTAATTGTTAGTGTAGCTGTTTGTAATGTACGTGCTATGATAAATAATTCTTAGCCGGTGATGTTACATATTCTAAGTTGTATCTCAAATTTTTGTTTCAAATGATGTGTTTTTGTTTATTGTATTATTACATCATCTAGTCATTTATCTGTCAACAACATATAAGCAAACACATCATTTGAGATGAGATATTTGGGATAAGACTTGGTTGTGCAGCATTATTCATTTTGATCATTAATGTTCTTCCTCTCTGCTCTCTCGTCTTACCAGTGTCCGCTGAAGCAGTAGCGTTGCAACAACTGCTGTTCTTTTAATATCCATCCTCTATGACTGAACTATTACGAATTGATCTCAATTTAGATTTAAGCGTTGTGAGATTGATGTAAGTGAGCTGTCAATTTATTCTAGTTTTCAGTGCTCTGGGCGTCTGTGAAAGGGCAAATCCGGCAGACAACTAATTTGATAGTTGTAATTATACTTGTACACAAATAGTCATAAGAAAGGAGCAAAAGCTGATGCTACAACGTATAAAGTTATAAACCTCCTAAAATTCTATAATTATAAACATTAGGAAAGAGTTTAGTGTTTAATACTATATAATATAGGAAGTATCGATTTAAATATTTAACATATTTATTGAAAGGAGAGAGAAGAAGACTCCATAAAGTGATATGAGGAGATGGAAGATAGTATTTAATTAATTATACGTTAAAAAACTGTTAAACAAATATATAAATTAACAAAATCTCTGTTAAAAAGACTAATTTACCCTTATTTTTCTCATTTTAAAATAATAAACTAATGCTTTAAAGATATATATCGTTAAAAAAATCCTTTGTCTTTGTTCTTTTCCAGAAGTTTATTTTATTCTTTTACATTTTATCAATCTAGTTAATGTTTAATATTTTCTTTTCATCAATCTATTTTTGTGCTAGAGCTAGAGCCGCCACCGTCGCGGCCAGAGAGGAGCTTAGGAAGCGCAAATATGGCTCGGCCCTGCATCTCAAGCGCAACTATATAGAATCACCGACAGCGATGGTTTCCGGCAATATGGAACCAAGAGGCGCAAGATACGAACCTTCCTCTGCACACTGGGCAAGCTCTTACCTTTCAACCTCAAAACGCTCAATCTCGTCTCCTTGGACTTGGAGCTGTTCATAGCTAGCTTAACCTTAACCTGTAAAAAGGAAAAATAGATTCAATTTCAAATCTACGAAATGGGTTCCATTTCACATGTGCTCATTGCTTACCTACGAATAGCAATAGGAAGGCGGAGGAGGGGATCGTAACCATGACCAATAGCAACCAGATAAATATTACAGTTGGGTTGCCGACCCTAATGTGTGTCCATTTTGGGAAGAGACGGGGATCTTACTCTAAAAAACTTCTCATATTATCTCTCATTATATCTCTCATATTACTATCTTAAAATACTTGAGTTATTCTTCCCTTACAGCTTGCTCTATCTCGTCGTTGCTATGTTTATGATCTTGTTTTAAAGCTGATTTCAAAACTATAAGAGTTTTTTTGTTGATGCATCAGAGTGCCAGGAGAGCTGAGAGAGCATTTTTATCGTGAAATATCGTGGTTTGGGATCTCCTTCTCATCAGAGTCATAACAAATGTTAGCGGGAAGGCTGTGTCTGTTTTTTTACTCCTCCTTCTCTTAGGAAGTCTTTTTCATATAAACTTGATAGTTTGTATGAAATCTAATATTTTTTAGATAGTTCTCAACTCCTAACTTCTAATCTCCCGTATCTTAACCTATACTGTATGTATAAAAATCTTTTGTCTTCTTTTCATAAAACCATAAAAACTTTGATCAATCTTTCTCCTCTTAAAGTAAAAAAGTATGTTCAGTGTAGTAACTTTAATGATACCAACTTCCTGCTACTCAATCTGAACAGTTTGTTCAAATAGATATTTCAGACCATCTAGTTGATCTTTGGAAACGGGAAGGTTATACTCGTCTCTATTTTGGAGGTATTCAGTTTGCTTTTACTTACCATGCTTGCAAAGGTCTTCCTGTTACTTCTAGAATTGCTCTTCTAGATATCAGATTTCTAAACTATGAGCATGCATGTCTAAGAATCGTCCAAACCACTCTTAATGCTAGTACCGTAATGATTACCATGTTTCCCAACTTCAATATGCCCATAAATGATCCTCAACTCATAATATGTTTGAAGTTACAAGTCCAAGTTGTTGGTGCTGTTCCTGTTGGTCCAACCTACATGGCCACTCTTCATTATCAAATGGTATGGAGAGTTTAAGATCATGCCATGAATATTGCTCTTATAAATGAGACAAATTATTCTATATTTATTAATGTAGAATCAAACCAAGTTCTAAGTTGCACTATTGTCCCAAAGCAGATTATTCGAGAAAAACTCAGAGAGTTGATACTCACCAAATGAATTACCAACTATGAAGAAACTCATACTGCTTCTTCATCAAATCAACCCCTGCAATCCATAAAGCCATCTTTCAGAAGAACACCAAGTGGAAAACTTGAGATCCACTTTGCTCCTGAAAAGTCTTCAACACAACCTTTTTCAACCCAGTTTGGAATCTCTCCATGTGCTCCAGCTGAAATCTATGCCTTTGATGAGTAAAGAAATCCGATCTATATGCTCAAAGAACATCAACCTGAAAATCCTTATTGAAATTGTCCTGCTTGCTTAGAACATGCAGATCCCTACAGACAACCAAGCAGAAAAAGAGCATACAGACTTCCCAAGCCACGTACTTCAGATGCTTTTTACAAAGCTTACAAAGAAAAAGCTCTTGGTTATGATTTACCAGGAGAACCAAGTAGAAAGTTTGACTTTATAGTCAAATAACACTCCCACAACTTATCAGATAGTTTTAGAATCTTCTGGATGGGATGATTCAGATGATGATCTCTCTTCTACTGATTCTTCAGATCCCGAGCCATCGATCCAGATCTCTATCCCTCGAAAGAGATGTGTATCTAAATCTATTTGGGTTCCAAAAAAGCCTACAAACATAGCTTTGACTTATATGGCAATGTATCAACCAGATCTTGCTTCATTTCCTTCTCTTGAGTCCAGAGAAGATCTAGTCACCAGAGAAAAATCTTCCTAGAAAGTCAAGCTACCAACTTCTAGAAAAGCAAATGGACAACCTAAGCAGATGACTCAAGCTGAAGCAGTACGAAACTGGCAGTCTGAAAATGCTGTGGTTCAAAATCAGTATCTTCAGAAAATCGAAGAAGCTACAAAGAGAATCAAATCAAAACTAGATTCTTACCAATAGAAGGAGCTGACTCCTCTTGAAGCCTTGAAGAAAAGGATTGAAGATCTCCATCATGTTATTATCCAACATCTCAATCAGCGCATTCCTATTGATCATCTCCAAGTTGAAATGAACAAGTTAAAATAGCAACAGGTGGGATTAGAAAGAATGATTGCCTCTACTCCTCATCCATAACCTCCACAACATCCTTTAGACAGACTTTTTACTCCTGTCTATCCTCCAGCCATCTTACCCAAACACCACAAGAATTAACATAACCTGACCTTACTTCTATTTTTGGGGATAGTTCATTCTTCCTAAAAAATCAGCATCCTTCACCACCAAAACCTTCAAAAAAGAAGCTTTCTTCCAATAAAAAACCTCAACCAGACCTACCAACCCAACTTACCAGAACTCCTAATCCAATCACCATATATCTTCAGAACCTTACCATCGAACCTCAAATTTCAGAACAATCTTCTTCTATAGAAGATGCATCTCACCATGACGAGTCAGAAAATTCTCAAGAGTTTGAGCACTCTGATTCTGATCTTAAAGTTCTTCCCCTCATGATGCCAACTGGAGATGGTGATCCTCAATCTTCTTATACACATGCTACTGTGCAAGATCCTTATGATGAAGATGAATCTATTGACGATACTATTCATATCAATGAGCCACCTCATCGACCTGCTCACCATAAAACTCCTTTGTTCACTTTTGATGATTGTAGTACTGAGCAGCTGAGAAATAGAATTCATGAAATAACATCTTGGTGCAACACAGAGATGTTACATCCTGCATCTACAGTTAGAGGTGTTATTCTTGATTTCGTAGCAAGAATGACAGGTTCTTTGCGAGAATGGTGGTTAAAACTCGGAGATTACCGCCATACACAAATTGTAGGCTCTCCAGATATCAATCAGTTCATGTTCCATATCTATTTAGAATTTCTAGGTAGTCCTACTCATGTTGAAGATAAAGCAAGAGAAGAATTCTTCGAGCTAAAATGTTGTTCTTTCAAGCCTAAGCATATTCAATGTCATTTCAAGAAAGTTCATGAAAGATTCTATCTCATTGGAGGATTGGATGATCCTAATCTTAAGTAGGCCTATCTCAATCAACTTCCAGATCCTCTCGGATCAGAAACTCTGAGATTTATTGCCTCCAGAGGCATGACTCTTTCTCAAGTATCTTTGGGAAATTTATTCCAATTTGTGCTTCAACAACTTCAAAAGCTTTGCAATAGCTCCAAATTTCTTACTGAATACAGCAATCTTCGGAAGAAACTTGGAAAAGCTTGTCAAAGACCAGATCTCAAAATTGAATGCAAAGGTGAAAAGACTTGTCTTTGCTCGACAAAGAAAAAGAAGCACTTCAGAACGTTTTAACAGCAATCTTCTTGGTCTAACAAAACAAGAAGATTCTTCTGGCGAGAGAAAACAAAGAAGAAATCAAACAGATGCTATGTTTGTAATAAAAAAGGACATTTTGCAAAACAATGTCTTTAGAAGAAAAAGAAAGACAAGGTCTTCCATACCATCTCTCAAATTACAGAAATTTCCTGTACAGATGATGACCTTGAATCAATTTTCTCAAAACAAGCAGAAGATGAAGACACTCTTTTTATGATCAGTCAGCCAGATGATTCTTTAGAAGAAGAGTTCTATGATTCTTACGAAGCTCAACCAATTGCCATACAGCCAACCTGTGAAATCTCAAGCTTCATCGTTCCTATTGTGCCAGTCATAATAAGAACATCCAAGTTTGACAAGCCAATCAATTTGCTCACCTTAATTGACACTGGAGCTGTAGCCTCAATTCTCAATCCAACTGTTCTTCCTTCAGAATATTGGCTTTCTTATCGGTAATACTTTCGTGCTGTAAACAATGAGGTTTTCTCTATAGAACTCATCAGCAAAAACGTACATCTTGAAAATTTTCCAGGATTATCTTTTGCTCATAAATTTCTTGGTTCAACCTTGCCAGATAAAGACCTTGTTATAGGTTTTGATCTTTTAGACCAGTTTTTCACAAAAAGAGTCCTCATTAAACTTGATGGGCTTAGGTATAAAAACTAGTTTCATTCATGGGTTAAATTAGATCCATCTTGTTCTTTTAACCCATTAGAAAACCTAAAGACCTATATTATGTCCACCTCTGCAGCTAATAGCCATTCTGAGTTCCTCATGAAATGTCTAAACCCTCTTTGGAAAAACTCAGAATTCTTCATTTCTCTTCCTTTCAAAAAGAATGAAGATGTTAGCCCTACAAAAGCTAGCCACAGAGGAATGAGTCCTGAACATTACAATCTTGCAATCCAAGAACTAGATCAATTGCAAGCTCAAGGTTTAATCGAACCTACAGAATCTATATGGGCTTGTGAGGCTTTCTATGTTAGCAAAAGGCTTGAACAACTCAGAGAAAAATTGAGACTAGTGGTTGATTTCCGCCCTCTTAATCTCTGCTTAGCTGACAACAAATTCCCAATTCCAAAAACTCATACTTTCTTTGCCAACCTTGCTGAAGCTCGTGTATTCGCCAAAATAGATCTCAAAGCGAGATTTTGACAACTTTGAATCCAGAAAGATGAAAGATTCAAAACAGGATTTTTGTATCCTAAATCATCATTTCCAGTGGACTGTTATGCCTTTTTGGGTTAAAAACAGCTCCCTCTATTTTTTAGAAGGCCATGATCAAAATCTTCCAACCTTTCATGCCTTATATGTTGATCTATATCGATGATCTCCTGTTGTACTCGTCAACAACAGAAGAACATTTAAAGCTGCTACAACAAATGCATTACATCCTTCTTCAATATGGTATCATGATCTCCCCCAAAAAATGTAATTTTGTAGTACCAGAAGTTGATTTCCTTGGAATGATAATTTCAGAAGGGAAATATCGCCCTCAGCATCACATTGGAAAACAACTGCTAAATTTTCCTGATGAAAATCTTTCCAAGCAGCAGATTCAACAATTATTGGGTATCATCAACTTTATGGCAGAATTCATTCCTAAACTCTCAACGGTACTTCATCCTCTCCAGCTCATACTCAAGAAAAATGCTCCTCGTTGGGGACCAGAACAGACTACTGCAATGTCTCAGATTAAGAAGATTGCTCAAAGATCTTCCTCCTCTGCAAATTCCCTCTACTAGGAAAAAATTTTTAGAAACTAATGCTAGTGACTTCCATTGGGTAGCAATTCTTCTCGAAGAAAAGAATGGAAAAAGAAATGTTTGTGGAAACACAAGTGGTTCATTCTCTGACTCGGAGATCCATTATCACTCCACATTCAAAGAGATTCTTGCAGTAAAAAAGGGCATTGAAAAATTCCAGTTTCATCTTATCGGCCATTATTTCCTAGTGAAAATGGATATGAGTTCATTTCTAAGAATGTTGCAACTCAAGTAGAAGCAACTACCACATCCTCAGTTACTCAGATGGTCAACATGGTTCTCAAAGTTCAACTTTGATGTCAAACATATCAAGGGAACTAACAATGTTCTTGCAGATATGTTATCTCGGCCTCAACAAAAGATCAGTCAAGACAAATCTCTTTAGATTATTCTAATAATTCACATGGTGCGTCTTGCTACTCCTTCAACAAATCAAGTGGAATTCCTTCCTCCTGAAGTTTCAGTTTTGATGGCAAACCAATGTTTAGAACAGTCTCATCATCAATAGATGATGGAGTATCAAGTCAAAATCCTCACTCAATATGGTCAATTCCCTCTTGGGAGTACAGAAATTCATTCAGATTTTTCATACATGAAGATTTATCAAGTCAGAAATGTTAAGAAAGATTTCAATCCAAAAGTCTTATGATTCCTTTGGCATCTCATGCAGTAATTTTCAATTGGAATTGAATTCAATCTCAATTACATGCTAAACAAAATGGCTCACACAAGCCTTCTACATGGTCACAAAACCCTCAGCACTCCTTCCGAATGTTTCCATACACTAGTAGAAAAATAGGATACAGCAACATGGCTTTCGCAACGTGCATCCAATGCACATTGCGAAAGCCTTTTTTTGGCAACGTGCGGTCCATGCACGTTGCGAAAAATGATTTTCAGCAACATGCAATATATGCACGTTGCTGAAAGACTCTATCGCAACGTGCATTTTCTGCACGTTGCAAAAAGTATTGAATCTAGCAACGTGCATATGCTGCACGTTGCGAAAAGTGCTGAATTTAGCAACGTGCACATGCTGCATGTTGTGAAAAGTTTTGCTATTATGAATTTATTTTTTTAATTAAATATTGAAATCAAGAAAATATAATTTTTATATTAGTAACTAAAAAAAGGTCTTCTTAAATTATTAAAAGATAATTAAAATTACTTTGAATTTTAAATGTAATGGAAAATTATTTTAAATGTTATGGAAAATTACACTAATTGAGTAATTTCATATTTTGAAATTAAATAAAATTAAAAATATAAGAATATTAATTAAATAATATAATTTTATGTTTAAGTATAAAATTTAAAATTTTTTAACAATATTTAAATAAAAAGAAAATATTATTTTCTATATAAAATAATGAATTTTTAAATATAAATTTGTTAATGTAGAAATTGTAAAAATATATTAAATTATTTTAAAATGAAATCAAATCACATCATATATTTTTTTTTGTAAAATTAAGAAAGTAAAATATCAAATTAAATTTTATTTTGAAATAATATAACTAGTACAAGCAAGAAAAGGATAAACTTATCCTAAACTTTTTTATCAATAAAAAGGGACAACTATTTATAATACAAAAATTACTAAAACTGTGTCGTTTTGATAAGTTTTTTTTAATAAAGAAAGAGTCAAAACGATGTCGTTTTGGATAAAAATAGGGCTAAAAAAATATTAGGACTTAAATGATATTATTATGGACGATTGTGACACGCTTGGATATATTAGGATATCCTAAAAATTTTTCTAACCTATATAAAAATATTGATATAAAAGTCAAACCCAGCTACTTATCTTATTTGTCATTATTTATCTTTATTCAATCATATATTTATCGTACTTTTTAAAATAACGACAAGTATGTGAATTTTAAAATTTATACAAAACTATAATAATTTCATTTATTTATTTAAATAAATATTAAGAAATTAAAATAGTAGGATAAATATTTTATTTTAATAATGTAACTTTACGGTTAAATGTGGATATATTATAATTAAAATCTTTTGCTAACAAATTATAACTAGTAAAAAAATTAAATAATATCATTTTACGATTGAATATAGATATATTAAAATTTAAAATCTAATTGTACAAATTATAACTAATAAAAAATTAAATTAGTTAATATGTTCAAAAGAGAAGTGGAACGACGTCATTTTGGTGGATTTAAAGGTGTCAAGTTAATCTAAGTGACCCTAAGCGGCTGAACCTAAATTTAACCCAAATTTGCATCTCCTTCAGCAGCTCTAGGCACTTCTCCACCACTCCACGACTCCGCTCCTCCACCATCGCGACATCGGTGTTCCTCTTCCGAATTAAATCTCTTAGCTAGTTGCTCTGTCATTTTGAAACCTAATTATAGATCTCTCAATCTATGTCTTCTCCTTTCCTCGTTACTTCGTTCTTCCCTTCTTGTCGAACCCTCACCTTATGCCCAACTCTCAAATATTTCTCTCCTTCTTGATAGCGTTCTTCATACTTGACAATGGTCTTTATTTGGCTGCGATTTGAATGAGCAAGTGGTGGTAGTTGGATTGTTCTGACAATGGTGGGCAACACTTGCTTCGATTTTGAAATGGAAAGGCATTGTTTCGGTGCCATGAAATGGGGCCCTTGGTTTGAATGTGATTAATTAATTAATCACTGCCAAAGTTGCAAAAGTGGAGGTAATTGTTTGATTTAATTAATAAGTACAATATTTCTTCTTAATTAATTAATTGGTTTAGTTTCAAAAGTTATTGCCTCCGGCTTTCAATGTTACCATCGCCAAAGTCGAAAAACTGGAGGTGATTGTTTGTGTTTCTGATTTGAATTTTGTTTTTTCGAGAATTTGAATTGTAATTGATAATTAATTGTTCTCTTTGGTGTTTGTTTGGTTATTGAGAAAACTAAAGAAACAAAAAATTGAATCAATGTCAAGGTCATAAATTACTGAAATCACTAAATTGAACTGATAATTTTTGTTGTGTGGAAGACATAATTTTACTCTTAGAATTTGAGTTCTTGTTTTGCTACAACAATAGCAATGTGGCGTTGATTGTCCTTTATCTATGTGTTCAGTTGCAAATTTTATTTTGCAGCTAGTAATTGTTTCTATTATTTGTAAGTCATTTTTAGTTGATTTGTTATCTAATTTATTTATTTGTTTGAGTAGCTTTCCTTTGTAAGTATTGTGAGTCCATTATTGTCCAAATTGATAGGCTTGATTTGGTTTTGGAAAACCAAGATGCTGATGTAGGTAGGAGTTCGAAATAAGAAGTAGTGAGAGATTCCCAAGGGAATTGTGTATATATATAATGCTAATTAAATTGCAGATTTTCAAAACATGCATGCCATTAAACAACTTTCTCATGACTCATGAGTGTAGGAAACCTTAATTTTTTTAGCTATTAAAAAAAAAAAAAGCAAAATTGTTACAATTGGTATTGGTGGAGCAGACCACCAGGTACAACACTTAAATCTTCTTATTACACTTGAGTATTCAATATATGTGGGACTTGAACAATGCTAAATTTTTACTATAAGTGGGAATTATATGCGTTTGTCAAAGATCTCTCTCTCTTTTTTTTATGGTTTGTTAGAATTCATGTGGATGTCTATGTGAACTCTTTTTTTGACTTGTATGTCATTATTACGATTTGGTATTGTTAATGGGGCTTGACTGGAAGCAATGTGCTTATCTCATATGTTTGTTGCCTTTGTCATTAAAGTTTCAAAGTTTAGGTAAGTGATATGTTTGCAGTTAAAAATCTATGTTGCTAGAGACAGTACTAGTGTTTATTTAACTTTCATGGTCTCTTTTCTTGCTTTGAACTACAATTTGTAGTTGGCATTTTTCATCGTTTTAAATAGATATTGCTCTCTTAATGTCAAAGAAAACTTTTCCATTGCAATTTTTTCTTAAATATGATAATTTCCTTTGATGGTTAATTTTTATTTTTGAGCAAGGCTTTTCCTGATTAATTTTATCCTTTGAATGTTGCTATATGGGTGGTTGTTTTGTATTATGCTTTTATAACAATTTTTTTGAAAATGGTCGGTCATTGTTCCTTTTTTTTTTTTTTATGTTTTGAATAAATGATACAGGTCATAAAAATATACAAGAAGCGCAGGATGGGAATAAAAGAAGGAATAATATTTTGTTGATCTACTTTTGAATGGCTAGGACTTACATATTAATTTTGACTTTGGATTTTATAAACCAAGCATCCAAAAGATCTATGATGTATGTGAGGTCTTTGATATATGTTGTACCTAGAGCGTGAGAGTTGTATGGTAAACTTTTCATATATGTAATTTGTGTAACTTTGATACATGCTAGTTAAGATGTACTTCATCACTATATATTAATGAAATATGATGAATGAAATCTTTTTCTTGAAATAGTTTAAATATCATTTAATAATTGTAAAACATTCAGAATAATTGTTATAATAATGACATGCTACAAAATCATATTATAGTAGCATTTGTATAATGTTATGAGAACCCAGTTACCAACTTCAAATAGATGCTATAGAAACAAAAATAATTTGGATTCATTACATGTTAGGAAATCCACATCTGTAGCTATATGCGTATGCAACGAAATGGTTTTCCATGGCGTTCTATGCATGCCATAAAAAGTTCATTTCCATGGATAAACACTGCCACATTTCTGGATTGAATTTATGAAAACCTCGTTTTGGTCAAATGCATTTACAGTGAAGATCTTGGTCATCTGATTTCTCTCAGTCTTTGTCAATTTGCTTCACTTGTTTACATGTCTGTTCTTCTTTTAGGTAACTGGTGTTGGGATTAATACTGAATGGGGACTGCTTATGGCTAGTATTTCAGAAGACACCAGTGAAGAAACACCACTGCAGGTCCCTTTTCAATTAATTATTATTCTTTAAGGTGTTCCCCTTCTATGGACCCTTTTCATTTTTTTAGCATTTTGCAGTGCAGTTGAGTATTTAAAATCTTTTTTACAGATGAATCGGCTCGGCAATGGTCTTTATTTTGAAAACGAGCATCTATTAAGAAAATATTGTTTTATTGTTTTATCTTTCAGAGTTTTATTACTGAAACTTGTAATTGTAAGGGTGTTCAGTTTGTAATTGATTACTAACCATTTATATTTTTCGATTTTCTTTGTTCTTAGACCAGGCGTCTCTGCATTGGACTTTGACTCCCAGGTTAGTTAGTAGTTTGTATAATTATGATTTTGAAAATCTTGATATTTTCCCACTAAAGGGGTTTGATTAATTTGTTTCTTGCTCTTTTGTTTTGTCGAATTGTTCATTTTTGTCTGACTCTCATGCTGGGATCTAGGTCTTGGAATGAAATAAAAGATGGTGCTCTTTATGAATCCATCATATTACATGTGAAAGTTTCAGAATGGGTATATTATTATTATTTCAATTTTAATATGTTCATGGTTAACTTTTTGGAAATATTATTTTCAATCCATGTGATATGATGAGGTTAAACTGCTATTACCATCAGAATAGTTGTTTCTTGTCTATTTTACCTTTTGCGGATTCCCCTTCTTTCTTGATCTTATACTCTTTTTGGATAAAGCATATGCAAATGACACTTAGACAGTCTTTTCATGTGTGTAGTTTGACTTGTAATATTATACTGTACTTTATGCAGGATTTGTTGGTGTTTGCTTGAGAAAATATCTATGAAATTGCCTAAAAAAGATGAGAGTAGAAGATGAATATGGAAGAGTTGTTTCAAGTGTATCAGCTCCAAAATATATGATCCCCAGAATTTAATTGTATAGTGTTTTTTATTTAGTTATTTTAAATTATTTAGGATTATTCTTTGTAAACAAGTACTTGTATTTTGAAAATTCCGTAATAATATTTTTGTTAATATGAATGAGTATTTTGATGTTATATTTAATATTAAATTTTTGTGAGTTTATTTGTATAGTAACTGGAAAATTATAAATGCTATAGGTACTACAAATTAAAAAATATAAATATAAATATTTCTAAAAAGTTAGTAAATGGGTTAAGATTTTCGGCAACGTGCATTGCACGTTGCCTTTTCACATATAGCAACGTGTATTGCGCGTTGGTAAAAATTAAAAAATGCATGACTTTTAGCAACGTGCAATGCACGTTGCGAAATCATTTATTACAACAGGCAAAAAGACCTTTCGCAACGTGCATTGCACGTTGCCGTAGGTTAGGAATTTTTAGCAACACGTAGAACAACAACACGCGTCTGCACGTTGCGAAAGGGTTTTCGCAACGTGCAATGCACGTTGCTGTAGGTTCTTTTTCTATTAGTGATATTTTTCTTGAATGGTTTCATCCTCTTTCAGGCTGGAAAAATCAATTTGAGTATCAAAGACAAAAAAGTTTCAATCTTCGATGCCAAAGAGCATCACATCACATGATCTATATCTTCAAAAGAACAAGCATTACCACTAACAAAAATTTGCAGTTTTTTTTTCATGTGTAGGAATATAGCTTGACTCCATATAGCCTTGCATAGAATTGGAATCCTATCCACAAGAATTCTGAGAATTTCAAAGAAGAATTTTAGAAATGAATTCAAGGATCCCTCCTCATATTTGGCCATCCATTGAGGATGATGCACCTTGGGAATAATACTCTTCAGAATACCTCTATCAGCTCAGGCAATATAAAAAGGTGTATTATTCTAAGCACAAACACGTGGAAAAAGGAGAAAGTTCTCAATCTCAGCAAATCCAAGAAGATCATAGTCAATCATGTCCACCATACTTTCAAGATTTGTAAGATCCATACAGCCTAGATGAATCTTATCTCTAGAACCTTTTGAAAAAGAGTCTTTGCCAGTTCAAGTAAAAGACAAAGAAAATGACATCCCACAATTTGACATGTTGACATGGTGGGAACCAGATAGTGATGATAACTTTTGGATGAATATCCAAGAATTTCAAACATCACCACTTCTCCTAAGTGATAAGGATGATCCTTAGAAGCCAAAGACTAGGCGACACTTGTAAAACAACTTTATATAAAGTAGCTTTTAGCTTTTGTCCTATTAGGTATGCTTTTACCTTTGTCCTATATGTAAAAGATAAGTATCACATCTTGAGAAAAGTGATACTAATCATCTAGAGAAAAGTGTCCATAGGAAGTATGTCCACGTGTCCAAAGATATAAGCATCTTATCTCTTTTATCTTGTAAAAAGGTGTGGCCAGTGAAAGTGTGTACAAGTATCCTGTAAGCCTGAGAAGTACCCAGCCCTCTCTTATTATAAATAAATGCTCTAGCTTCTCTTAGAGACAGAGAAGGGAAGAGACGAGGATCTTACTCCAAAAAACTTCTCATATTATCTCTCATATCTCTCATGTTACTATCTTAAAACACTTGTGTTATTCTCCCCTCACAGCTTGCTCTACCTCATTGCTATGTTTATGATCCTGTTTTGAAGTTGATCCCAACGCCATCAGAGTTCCATCGTTGATGTGCCAGAGTGCCAGGAGGGCTGAGAGAGGGTTTTTGTTAGAAAATACCTTGGTTCGGGGATCTCCTACTCCTCCTCCACAACCTCCACAACATCCTTTAGACAGACTCTTTACTCCTATTTATCCTCCAGCCATCTTACCCAAAACACCACAAGAATTAACATAACCTGACCTTACTTCTATTTTTGGGGATAGTTCATTCTTCCTCAGAAATCAGCATCCTTCACCACCAAAACCTTCAAAAAAGAAGCTTTCTTCCAATAAAAAACCTCAACTAGACCTACCAGCCCAACTTACCATAACTCCTAATCCAATCTCCACAACAGGAAGGTTATACTCATCTCCATTTTGGAGGTATTCGGTTTGCTCTTACTTACCATGCCCGTACATAAATGCAAATAGGAGTGTACACATATCAGGTCGGGTCGAATTTTACTGAACCTGATATGATCCGATTATGCATGGGATTGATAATTTTTAGCCTGCGGTTAAATTTTTTAAGTGTGCAACCCGAATTATAACACGAAATATTGGCTCCGGTCGGGTTTCAATCATAGGTAAATAGATTTATCATTCATTCTATGGAATGAGTTCCAATGCTACGCATGCTAATCAAAGTTCATCAACAGCCTCTAGAATAAGTTCTTTGCATTAATTCGTTTATGAGGGTTTGCAATGCTCAATATATGAGGAGTTACTCTACAGATAATTGATCCCTTTTTAAATGATTATATATAAATTAATATACAACAAATCTGAAACAAAACAAAAACAATTCAACTTATGTGAAACCAAAGTCGTGACACCCTTGAATCTTGTTTATGCAAAATATCTAGTTGTGTACAAACTTGGAGGACCAGTGGTGTGGAGGAAGCCATGACAGAGGAGACAGTTGGTGGAGACCTCCGTGTGTGAGTGCTGGCAGGTAAAGCTGTGGAAGAGCAGTGCTCATCGCTAGAAGTGGATCTGATGTAGCAGCTACAAAGGCGTGGAGGAGCTATGACAGAGGAGAGAGTTGGTGGAGACGTCCGTGTGTGAGTGCTAGCAGGCTGAAAGAGCGACGGTCATCGCTGGAAGCAGAGCTGAAAGCGAACGACTACAACTATGTGGAGGGAGCTGTGACATAGGATAGAGCTGGTGGAGACGTCCATGCTTGAGGGTTGGCAGGTACAGCCGTGGAAGAGCGACGGTTGATGGCTATAGACGGTTGACGGTGAAAGGAGGCGCTGGCAACATCTTCTCTTAATTTCCAATTTCAAATTGAGATAATATCATAAACCACCCCTGAAGTTTAGCTAATTATTATGCGAAAAGCCTCTTATGTAAATATATCAACGCGTCCCTAACGTTTGCGTTTAAACTTCATCCAGGTCCAGCCAACATATTCCGTTAGCTTTCAAATTAACATTTTGGGGTATTTTAGTAAAATGACATAATTTCATATGGGATAATATCATAAACTACCCCTGAATTTTAGCTAATTATCATGCGGAAAAGCCTCTTATATAAATATATCAACGCAGTCCCTAACGTTTGCGTTTAAGCTTCATCCAGGTCCAGCCAACAGATTTCGTTTGTGTAGAAACTGAGAAAAAAATTAAAAATATCATTTTGCCCTTACTTTTATAACTTTTCTTCTTTCTTTTTTTTCGCAATCGAAAATCCAATCTCTTTTCACACCCACAGCTACCTCTCTCACCCCAGCCTCTCAATCTCCAGATATAACTTTGGCTGGCTACTGGTTCTTTATAAAATTTCAGTTTGAGATTTTTTTTTTTGTCTTTATTTTTGTTGCTTCATTTCAATACGTAGTGTCTGTGAATGTTTTCTTAGATTGAAAATTTTTTTAAAGAAGTTAGTGAGGGGAAAGAAAAGCTTGCCAATTTTGGGTTTTAGAGTTTTTGCATATTTTTTTTAAATATAATTGTTGAAATAATCTGGATTTAATTTTGAATATTTGATTGTTTTTTTAATAGCTTTGTGATTGAGTTGAGATGGTGGGTGTTGATGGTGGAGGAAAATTCGGTGCTATCATGGTGGAGTCTTATGACGTATATTTTTTTATTTGAATGAATTTGATGGTGCTGATAGTGGCTATGGTAGTTATGGATGGTGATGCTTATGTGATATGAAATGAAGATTTTAGAAAAGAAAATTCAAGGGTTAATTTTACGTTTACTAATATGAAATTATGTCATTTTACTAAAATACCCCAAAACGTTAATTTGAAAGCTAACGGAATTTGTTGGTTAGACCTGCATGAAGCTTAAACGTAAACGTTAGGGACCGCGCTGATATATTTATATAAGAGGCTTTCTGCATGATAATTAGCTAAACTTTAGGGGTGGTTTATGATATTATCCCATATGAAATTATGTCATTTTATTAAAATACCCCAAAGCGTTAATTTGAAAGCTAACGGAATCTATTAGCTGGACCTGGATGGAGCTTAAATACAAACCTTAGGGACCACGCTGATATATTTACAAAAGAGGCTTTTCGCATAATAATTAGCTAAACTTAAGAGATGGTTTATGATATTATCCTATTTCAAATTCCGATTGCATATTAGGGTTACAATTTGGGAAATATTCATTTTTATATCAGTGATTCAATAAGGTGATGTCTACAATAATAAGATATATGAAACCAATAAATGACTGACACGTGGCAAATTTAATTCTTTTTTAAAAAATCTCATCGGGTCGGGTTTTATGAGGTTGACATCACCAAACCGATTGACAACCCAGTTACTAGAAACTCGAATTAATTAACCCGATTTCTTGTTTTTTATGACACTAACCCAATTGTAGCCCGACATAACTCGATCGGGTCAAGTTGGATAATTTTTAACACCCATAAATGCAAAGATTGCTTTGAAATTTTGGTGACAGGTAAATTAATAATTAATTGAGTAATTAACATTGCCACCGCTATAGTTTGGGCAAAGCACACTTTTCTCTCAGCTTTCGACAAAGTAACATAAAAACTCGTGTTTTTAAATTGAAATAACATGAAAATCTTCATTTTACAAAATGTGTTGTGTGAGCAATAGGACGTAAATATGGGGAAAATATGAGAAGAGAAAATATTTTGAAACTATCAAGCTAAACTTTTAACAATAAAGAATTTTGAGTTAATATATTGAATATACTTAAAAACTACAACAATATATAATAATAAACCATAATAATTAAAATTTGTAATACCATTTCTAAAAAACGTTATTTAGTATAACCTTTAAAAATAAAAATTTCATAAAAGAAAATGGTAGTTTAAATAGTTTTTTTAATTTTTAATTTTAATTTGAAAAGATTAAACTACCAATTTTTCCTTAAACTACTAAATTTTCAAATTAAAAAGTTCAAGGAGAAAATGGTATTTTACGTGGTATTTATTTCAAATTAAAAATAACATTAAAAAAAACCATTTATAAGCTACAATTTTCTTTTGTGAAATATTTATTTTTAAAGATTATACTAAATAATTTTCTTTTGAAAAATGTAGTATAATTTTTAATTATTTCTTAAATATTCATGTGTTGTTGCAGCTTTTCATGATATTTAATATAATTTTTCATTGTTAAATGTCTCCCTTGGTGGTTTCAACGCTCGCTCTTCTTATACATAACTAAGAAATGAGTCCTGCAGCCCACACCATACCTTCTTTTTTATTTTTTGAATGAGACAATTGTTATGACTAACGAAATTAGAAAAATAGGAGTTTTTATGTTACTTCATAAAAGGTTAGGGGGAGGAGTACTTCATCTAAACTATGGAGGTGACAATGTTAATTTTACTCTAATCCATTCTTATAGCTTACTACCAGTAGTAATTTGCTCCGCCATCACGATGATCTCCTACCTGGCCTTTCCTTTCTGTTTCTGGTCGGGGCAAATGTTACTCCGTTGTCACTGTACACAGTCTATATGACATATTCCATTGTTTTTGGTCTCCCACTTACGTTTACAGCCAAGTCGGCTTCTTCGGATGCGGCGGCCATTTCCAACTCCTACCAACTTGTTTAACCGACTTGAGAGTTGTTTGTTGTAGTTATAAATAAATTATTCTATTTAATTTGCAAGTTAGTTTGAACAAATTACATCAACATATGCTTAGTTTATTCTATTTTAAATAACTTTTTTTATCTTATAGAGGAGAAACTCCATTTTTCAATTGCCAATGGGTTTGTAATTTTTCAAAGAGAGGTTTTCTTCGGCCTCCAAGTTTTCACTTTACAGGAAATTATTAAAGAAGACCCAAAAAATCTAAATGCTTAAAAGATGCTCCTACATTAATATCATTAAAAAAAACAAGAGGATAATTTGATAATAAATAGCAATTTCGTAAAAAAAAAAAAGTTTCAAATTTATAATGGGCCGGACTTAGAAGTGAAAACTAAAGAGTTGAGGACAACCCTTTTTCAAGCCTTCCTGGGTTGGGTGGGTTCTTGACATTTTTGAATTTGGACGGCCTGCTTTCAACGGCCCATAAATGTATACTAGCTTTAAAAATGGTTGGGCTCATCCTAAGCCAACTTTTTTTTTTTTAATTGAATATTGATATTTGAGCCTCATTAAAAACTTTCTTTTAAGTCTCTCTTTTTAATTTTTTAAAATTAAAAAAATATTTTTAAAATTTAAATTACCAAAATCTCCTAGAATATACCTTCTCCTACGAAATGTTTCTTCTTCCTGGAAACTACAAAATATGGAAATGGTTGCTCAATAGTCTCAATCATTTATTCTCCAAAAGAAAAAACTTTAATCTTATAATTAATTTACAATCAAATTTTCTCTTTCATTTTCCCCCCGAAAAAGAAAATTTCTATATCAAGTCTTTACAATTCTAAATCCATAATTTCTCTTCCAATAAAGTTTAATCTACGATTTGGATCTTGCTCTCTGGAAACTTTGAAAAATCAATTCCTATGATTTAGTTTTCTAATTCTAAATGAAATTTATGATCAAAAGTAAGTTTTTAAATTATGTTTCTTCCAAAGGAGTCAAAACTCTATCTATCGATAGTACAAGTTGTGAATCAATGGCTGTGTGTTTCAGCATTTTGGGCAACTGGATTTTCAGTTGGATTTTCTTTTCTATTTTTATTTTATTTTTTGGCCTTTAGATTCAACTCTCTCTAGAGGAGTTTGATCTGCACAAGAACATCACTTAGATTCCATCTACTAAGCGGCAAGTGCTTCAGTAAACATTGAAGTGTAAAACAATTTAACGTTAAATCAAAGAAAAAGAGATAAAAAGGTATTTTTGGAATAACAAAGCTATATTTATAAGATAATTTTTTTAGAACAAATTTATTTAATATAGGGCTCAGAAAGAGTTTTTGTGGGACTTATATAACCGTACTCTTTATGATTAGCTCTGTTTCTTATTTAAATGGGTAGAGAATAATGATCCTTATATTTGTCCTTAATTAATAAAAATTGGATTTATTACTTTTAATTATATTTAAAAAGAATTTTATCTTTTAAGATGCTAAGAAATTGATAATCTTAGGAATAATATTTTTGTTGAACAATTTTTAATTAACTTTTTAGTTTTTTTTAATTTTTTTATTAAAGTAGAAGAACAATAATTATTTAGGTTTTGTTAATATTTTCAAAATATTATTTTCTGAAAACGCATATTTATGAATACATTTAAATCAATATTAACCACATATCACTTTTAAAATTTGACAAAATTTAAAATCAACCAGATATTCTTTCCAAATCTTAAAAATAAAAATTTAAAATATACAAACAAACACAACTTTAACTTCTAGGTTTTTTTTTTTAACTTTTTATTTTATTAAAGTAGAAGAATTATAATGATTTGGAAGAAAAAGTCTTCCAAGAAGTAAGTTGACAGAAGAGATTAAAGATTGATAAAGTAGAAAGGTAGTCTTTGGAATTATAATTGGCCTTGTAACTCCCCTAATTTTGAAGTTACGTGAGTGCTTAGGCTCACATATTTATAAGCAAAAATATAGAGAAAACTTCTAAACATAGGACTTCATTAATAAAAATTGGGAAGTATTCAAGGAGACGACATAAGTAACAAAGCAAAAGAGCACAAATTAAAACCTAAATGAAATCCAATTCTCAGACAAATAGACCTACAAGCAATTTGGGAATCAAGAGGCAGAGAAAACCTCATATGTGAAATCCATCACAATAAACTAATGAGTATATATATAATTTAAGGGGTGATTATTTTTTTGTCTAAATCTAAATGGGTCTGAATTTGACTGAAATCTGAATAGGTCTGAATACAAATTTTTGAATGATATGTTTTTTTAAGATATGATAATAAGTCTTAAGTTTATTGTTTTTAATAACTAAAAGCTTCTGAAAGCTATTAATTTAACATATATGTTCTTATTTGGTATAATATGTATGTATATTGTATATGTTATGTAAACATTTGTAAATAATCAATACAACAAAATCAAAATTAAAATACTATAGTGAAAAAAAATTGTTAATCAACCTGTCTCACATATAATATAAATTTTTTTTTCGTTACTTTGTAATTAAAAAATAATAAATGAGTATTCAAAAAATTATAAAAAATTTAATAAAATAGGAATTAAATACAATTTTTGAGGGTATTTTAAAATATAAAAAATAGACAATCTATTTAGATCTTTTCTCATTAAGATAAAAGCTATGAAATATAACTTTTTCTCTTCAAATGTTTTATCTGAGAAAGAGTGTTCAGTCCCAAAAACAATTAATGTAAAAAAATATAAAGTCAAAGATTCAATAAAATTCAAACTTCAAATGGAAAAAACAATCAACCCCTTAGTAAACAACTAGTTTTATTATACGAAAATACATAACATTAACTATCAATTCATGCATATGCTTATAAATGTCATAAAAAAATAAATGCAAGTTTTGTAACAAGCATAGTTTGATAAAAAACACAATCTTAAACATATAAAAATTGGAAACATTTTGAGGGCTTACTTATCAAAACTTCTTAGGGATACTAATGGTTGGTTACATATTTAGTAAAACTTTTCTTATCATACATAGATCACTCATTGGTGATATTATGTGGACAAGGCAAGTACAAGTGAGGATTTTTTGACAACATGTATGTACTCTCATGCATGAAGGTAAGAGACAGACCCTCACCGTGGTTACTAGCTAGTGAGTCCTCCCACATGTACAAATACATTGAGACACAAGGTGAAAACTCTTTATTTTCAAAAATAACCCAAAAGACACTTCTCTGATATGGACAAACACAACTTATCAAAACGTAAAACTTTCCCAAAGGAAGGCCACATATATCCCACAGGATGCCTACTAAGTAATAACAAAATTAAGCATCCTCAAAACATGCTTTTACTTTTCGAAACATGCTTCAAATACTTATCTTATGCTTTTCATAAAACAATGAAAATGTGTATGCTTATGCTTATGCCCTATGTCACATAACACATGAATTCATAACCAAATCAAATAATTAAGGACGATCATCTGGCCCCCCATAATTTGTCAAAATATCACTGCCCATCCCAGTTTTTCAAAAATCATCGCAAAACCCCAAGCATTAATAGAGGTTTTTCAAAAATCATTGCAAAACCCCAAGCATTAATAATTTTTCTAATAAAATAAACTGATACTATTATAATACCATCTATGCTCTTATCTCTAAAGTAAAATATCATATTTATCTTTTTTATCTTTTAAAATTTTAAAAGTGTTAGGATTCAAACCTAGTACCTACAACTTACAAAACATAAACTCTACCACCAAGTCAAAGGGATAACTTGATTTTAAATTAACAAAACAATTATTTAACCTACTGTAATGAAATAAATTGGTTTCTTTTTCTTCTTAGAAAATCAAATAGAAAATGAAAACCTAATTAAATTAAAAAATATATATCTATTTGATATAGATTTTATTTTTTATATTTTTTTCATTCTGTTATAGATTTTTTTATTTTAATATATATTTTATTTTTTCATTTTGATATATATTTATTTTCTTAATTTTGATGTGGATTTTAGTTTTTATTTTGATATAGATTTTATTTTTTATTTTGATATAGATTTTATTTTCTTCGTTTTGATATAGATTTTATTTTTTTATTTTGATATAAATTTTTTTTATCTTGATACAGATTTTATTTTTTATTTAGATTAGGTTCTATTTTCTATTTGATTTTCTTAACAAATTAAATAGAAAAGAAAGAAATAATTTTGGTTGGGATTGTGTTATTAGGCTTTGAGTTTTGATTGCAATTTAGGTGTTAGTAGAATTGAATTTAGTTGTGATGGATTACTTTGATGAATGGGCCATTATTTCATTTAAATAAGTTAAATAAAGTTTTTATGCACATAAAATCAAATTATTCCTTTGCTTGGTGGTAAAGCTTATGCTTTGTAAGTAGTAGGTATTAGTTTTGAATCCTAATACTTTCAAAATTTTGTAAAATTTTAAAAGATAAAAGGGTAAACATGACATTTCACTTGAGAGATAATGGCATAAATAACATTATACTATTATCAATTTATTTTAATAGAAAATTATTAAAGGCTGGGGGTTTTGTAACAATTTTTGAAAAATTGGGGTGTGCAGGATGTTCGTCAAATAAAGGGGGACAGAGTGATTTCCAGTAATTAATATGAGCAAACAAACAAATCAAATAATAATATTCAAATACGCGGATCACATAGTCATGTTTAAATAAGTAAATCAATCTAGTCATATTAAAACAAATTCTTACAATCATATATAATGATGAAAACGTTTTATAAAAATGTAATTTCATACCATACACAGAATAACACAAATACTATGCTCATTGTGATCTCAATTGAAGGTCCAACATATTTACCTCAACTGGAGAAACAAGTTACTAATAGCAATAAGTTTATTGGAAAAGTTAACAACAACAAACTTAACCTCAAAGCATTTCTAAAATTTATAAAATTAATAAAATCACTAATACATTCTGAGATTGATTATTATTAGTAAATATATAACAAAAGTTCATGTTACGATTTAGGCATTATTGTAAGATATTATACATATCATTGCTAAGCATTAATACTCTAAAAAACCTTAAAACATAGAATTATTATCAAGTCATGCTTAATCCAAAAGTTCCAAAATTTTACAAATAATTATTAGACACATCTATAAAATTTTCAGATAAAAATACACATAAAAACATTTTCAAAATGATTTTACAAATGAATGTAGAAAACTATCAAATCAAGGCTCACAGTGAGGATATATACTGTATTTGTATATATTTGTATATAAGTCAATAAATCATGAAATTTTAATACATAATAGTAGACTTATAAGAGATGTTTCATATAAATTTCAGATATTTATGACATATTTAAGGCACTGTAAAAAGTTCTATAATTCTTTGCACATGTTTTGAGACAAACTAAATTTCTAATAAGCCTCTATGATGTCTAGTTACGTCATACCCAAAATTAGTTAGCTCCAAAGAATAATCAATCAATTTCATAAAAATTCATAATTCCTCCTATTAGGAATTTTTTGCAGAAATTAACTTATAAAACCTTAGACACATGCATTTTACCCCCTTTTGATTCCAATAAAATAGCATTTCAACAATAAAAAAACGCAAATAAAACTAAAAAATACGTAGAGTTTTAATACCAATATAAGATTTTGATTGAAACAAAACTTAATAGCATATAAAAGCTTACCTTTCATAGACTCTGATTATAGAACAAACATTAAATAACTTACCTTTGGAAACTAAAACTTTTATAAAAGCCAGGGGTCAACGTTTCAAATTATGCTCAAATGACCGGGTTAGTGGAGTTGTGGTTGAGTAATTCATTAAGAGTCATGACAACATGACTAATATCTAAACTTAAATATCTCGTAATAAATAAAATAATAAATAAACATAAACTTACCTAGGTTAATAAGTCAACTTAGGCTTAATTTCAATGTCAGTCCAAAACAAAAAAAACTCAAACAAATTTAATATCTAGTATAAAAATTTATAGCCTAAATTCTTGGCCTTATAACTTCTCCCACTTGAAAAGCATTTTATCCTCAAAATTCATTGGCTTGGTGTCAAACAATTTAGGGTACTAATCAAACATAAAGATAAACACAATTTTCAATGCACACGTCTTAGCCTAAATAGCCCTATCGTTAGCAAAAGATCAAATAAAAATATACCTATTAATTCTTGTCCCCAACTTGATTCTCTTTCTGATCAAGGCAATTTTTTTATCATGTGGCCTTGTTCCCTACACTAAAAACAAGCTCCATTCTTTTTTTTTTTTGGGTAACAAATTTTAATCTGACAATTACGATTTGTATCGTGCGATTTCATGGGAATTCAGTTGGATATAGTGAGTCGAAAGCAACCGTATTTATAGTTTTCTTGTTTAATTATTTACTTATAATTCACCTTGTATAGATGATTGTGTTATCATACTCTTATATTCTTATACTCTAATCCTTTAGCTTTATTATGTTATTATTTGGCTAAATTGAGTGCACTTCACCAGTTATGTCTTTGACTTCTGAGTTTTCTATATTTAGGAATGTTTCGAGATCCCATCCGAGGTCAGGTTCTTATATTGCTCGCGTTCATGATACATTATTAAGCAGGATGTTGAAGGGTGAGAAGTATCTGAAGCTATATACCTACCACTACTTGATTAATGGCTTTTCAATGCCTGTTTCCCCGCAACAGTTATATTATGTGTTAATACTTGCTTTCATAATTTGTCATTATGTTAGTTGTGCGTTGGTGCTTCTCTCATTACGAGTAAATTTTTCTTTTTCTTTCTGTCTGCCTGTTAGTTATGTAATTATTTTTACACGTGTTTGAGTACAGTTTGTATGGCTTTTGTTATTAGTTTTGTATTTAACAGTCATAGTTGAATCACTGGCGTAGAAGTACCTGGAAACTATTGCCTTTTATGACTGAAAGTTCTTCATGTTTGGGAAAAAAACATCTTTTCAAAGTTCTTATGATTGTATTGATCGACTTTTAGGCAGAGAAGCTTTCAAGGAGGAGAGAAGTGGCAAAGGTGGTTTTGGATTTTTCGGTTAGAACTGCAACTGCACATGCTCCACAGTTCTTGGGTTTACCTCAGGGGCCATGGCTTCAAGATGGTGGATATGAAACTGCTGGAGAAGGAATTGTGATTGGGTTTATTGATAATGGAATTGATCCAAATCGTCAACTTTGCTGATGATATAACTGACCGCTCTTATCCAGTCCCTTCTCATTTTTCTGGCATTTGTGAGGTTACCCGGGATTTTTCGTCTGGTTCATGCAATAGAAAGCTTATTGGCGGCCGACATTTTGCAGCATCTGTGGGAGATAAAAGGTTGAGAATGCCAGACCATCCCCAGATGATTCAAAAGTGCGGATAGTGTGTGTTTCCTTGCCAGACCGCACCAAGTTCATCTTTTATGTCCTTTTGGGATGGTTTTCCTTAACACAACGATGGCGCCCCTTCCTGCCTCTTTATGCTTTTAAACCTGATACGTGGTGAACCTTTTTTTTTTTTTTTTTAATTACACCGGGAGATGTGCCATTTGGCTTGATAGGGTGCTGCGCATTCTCTGAAACTTAAGCGCATTCTCTGAAACTTAAGGCCATTTTTAGGAGATAACAGCATTCCTCATGCAAGCCATCACAGATAGTTCTTATCAAAACTTTGCAGTGACTTAGGTGAACATTGAGGCTTAAATGAATCCATGCAGCAGAGAAAAGTTTCTCCTCTCTGCTTCAATCCACCCCC
Organism: Boswellia sacra; assembly: GCA_013180625.2. Taxonomy (NCBI): domain Eukaryota; kingdom Viridiplantae; phylum Streptophyta; class Magnoliopsida; order Sapindales; family Burseraceae; genus Boswellia; species Boswellia sacra. Next base: position 392,718 of record SNVD02009719.1, read on the forward strand.
TATTATCTTTTTCCACTCGACACCTTATTAAAGCTTTCATTTTGTGATCTCTTCGGCAGATTTTTCTCCAATATTATAATTCTTCTTTGGAGAGAGATGAATTTTCAAAGAAAATTATTAGATTTGGTGCAGTGGCATGCATTTCTGGTGGGTTGAAAGCGAACTAAAGTAACTCTGCTCGAAAGTTATGTATTACTCTGCTAGGGGACCAGATCCGGAGCACAGTTTTCTTGATGATGCTGACATAATGAAACCCAACTTGGTCGCTCCTGGAAATTTCATATGGGCTTCTTGGACTTCTGTCGGCACACACTCGATTGAATTTCTGGGTATCAATACCTTCCTTCCCAAGAAAACATTTCCACTTTGATGCCATAAACATTTAAGTTCAAAAGCTTTAAGTAGTGTGAAAAAATACCTTAATCAATTAACTTAACCCTACAGGTGAGAACTTTGCAACGATGTCCCCGACTAGCATGGCTGCTCCTCGTGTTGCTGGGCTTGCTGCACTAATTAAGCAAAAGTTCCCTAACTTTAGTCCTTTCAGCTATTGCATCTGCACTTTCCACAACAGCGTCTTTATATGACAGAATGGTGGACCAATAATGGCTCAGCGGGCTTATGCTAACCCGGATCAAAACCAGTCTCCAGCAACACCATTTGACGTGGGCAGTGGTTTTGTGAATGCAACTGCATCACTGGATCCTCGTCTAATTTTTTATTCTGGTAAGTCATCATCCATTTAGCACTACTAGGTATAACAGGTGACGCAGGATCTCCGTTCTAGCACTTGAAAGTATAAAAATTGGATGCAAACGCTGCTTGTAGATCAAAAAGGGTTATAAGGTTACAGTGCACCAGAAGTTGATCTGATGTAGGAAAATAACTATGAAATAAGATCTGATGGCAGCAAATTAAAGACTTAAAAGAGAGAAAATTTTATTGAAATAATACTTTACTGTAGAACAAATGGAAACCACAGAATGGTAAAACGTAGGCATGAAACCTAAGAAACATCACACTCGGAAGATGCTGCATGCATCAAGCCAGGATGCTGTCTAATTAGCTTAAGAAAGTGAGAGCGCGTGCCCTTTATATAAGCTAGTAACTTGGGTGCAGGACTTGTGGCGGAGGATAATACCAAAAAATTAGCCAAAAGCTTCCCATTGCTAATTCGTAAGGTCCGAAATAAACCCCCTTAATCCTTGTTTTTTAAGGCCATCCAAGCGCAACCCATAAACAAACTCATCAAATTCCCTCAATAAGAAACTATCACCATTTATTCATTTCTTGGGAAGTTCAAGCAGAACATCTTATTGCTAAGAACTTTATTCTTTCTTTGGTTAAGCTTTTCAGTGTATTTTATTTTGCATCAGGTAGTTCTGGTAATCTAATAGAGTTGAATATAATATTAGTAGAAGTTTTTGTGCTAGAAAACTATAAGTGCAAATCTGCGTAGCCTTGTTAGTTCTTGTTGTACAACTTCTTGAATTCTCACTTCCTTATGATGTACATTTAATTATATCTTAGTACTTTATGCTTTTCTATTGTAGGCTACAACGATTACATGTCATTTCTTTGTGGCATTAATAGATCTACACCGGTCAGAACTGTTGGGGTTATAATTCTACCATCAACGGTGCTGACTTGAACTTGCCCTCGATTACGATTGCACAACTGAATCAAACTAGGACAATCCAAAGAACAGTGACCAATATCGCCGGAAATGGGAACTATAGTGTTGGTTGGAGTGCTCCATACGGGGTTTCCGTATAGGTGTCTCCGACTCATTTCTCCATATAGCCGGTGGCGGGAAGCAGGTATTGACTACATTCTTTAACGCAACGATGAGCAGCAGTGTTGCCAGCTTTGGAAGGATAGGACTCTTCGGAAATCACGGTCACGTTGTCAACATTCCAGTGTCAGTCATAGCTAAAACCTCACTGACTGCCACTAGTAGCTGAGCATCTAGAATTTGGTTTTGTTTTGATTAGTTTTGTATTTCATAGCCTGCCCTGTTTCTTGTCAACCGATTATTTCATTCATTATTCAGTAAATGATGTTAATTATTAATGTAGCTGTTTGTAATGTAATGTAAATGCCATGATAAATAATCCTTAACCAGTGATGTTACATATTCTAAGTTGTATCTCAAATTTTCGTTTCAAATGATGTGTTTTTTGTATATTGTATTATTACATCGTCTCATCATTTTTCTGTCAACAACATATAAGAAAACAGATCATTTGAGATGAGATATTTGGGATAAGACTTGGTTGTGCGGCATTATTCATTTTGATCATCAATGTTCTTCCTCTTTGCTTTCTCATCTCACCAGTGTCCGCTTAATCAGTAGTGTTGCAACAACTGCTGTACTTTTAATATTTATCCTCGGTGAACTATTACGAATTGATCTCAATTTAGATTTAAGCGGTATGAGATTAACGAAAGTGAACTTTCAATTTATTCCAGTTTTCATTGCTCTTGGAGCTGTGAAAGGGCAAATCACGCATACAATTAATTTGATAGTTATAATTATACTTGTACACAAATAGCCATAACAAAGGAGCAAACTACTGTTGTGAAAGTCATAATCAAAATAAACAAGTAACAAAATCATAAGGGTTGAGAGAAATTAAAACATGGAGGAGCAAAGCGGGCGAAAGAGTTGAAATGGTTGCTCTCAATTTGTAAATGCCTCTCGGCTTCTCATTGGTTTCTCAAACTTGGTACAACTTATTCAAGTCCAAAGGCTTCTATTTATGCATGCAAAGTTCCCAACATCCAATAGAAATTGACTAGATACCTGCGCAGATGGCATGTAAAGAAAGCATTGAATGGCAATGTGATAAAATGATAAAATGAAGTGTTGATTTATCACACCCCAAATGCCTAAGGTCTTGAGTGCAACTCATGACATTCAATCATCATCTTTTAGCTGGGAACTATGGCAACCAAAAGCATATTTTATTAATAAACTAGAGTTTTCAACAACTGATGACTACGGTACAGTAATATTTACAACAATAGCTCAAAAATCAAAATAATGATAACAAAAATAATGACGATATAGCAGACATGTAGTTGTCAAGGGAACTCTACTGTCACTATACCAAAAGATCCTCCACACAAGCCGTAATCTATCGGTCACCTGAGGTACACTACTGACTAATGAGTACAACTCAATAAGTAAACTTGAGTAATTTAAACACTTGAAAAATTAAAGAAAAACCCATATTCAATACAATTTATAATTAATTACTTCTCATACAAGTCAACCAAACCCACATGATAGGAGTTGCGCTCCTGTGCAACAGGCATTGTACGCCTGCGCAAGGTTTCTATCTCGACATGCATTTTAGAAACAAGAGCTGCGCTCTTGTGCCACATATGTTGCATGCTGGTGCAAGGTTTCTGCCTAGGACATATGAATCGACATGTATTCTGCTCCTGCACAACTACACTTGCGCTCCTGTGCCATCTTTCTATCCAATAGGCCTCCACTTGCCATTACTCATATATATGCACTAATACTTATACTTGTTACACATTTCACAATCCTTAGAGACCTACATGAAATATTATCACAAATTGAGGTTAGTTTGACAATCCAGGTTATATTGAGCCTATACT